>JAQMCX010000043.1:8710972-8746239 GCA_029814765.1 Acanthurus leucopareius | reverse complement strand
CATTTACAGGTGTGCTTGTATTAACTAGAAAAATGAAATATTTAATGGCATTAATTATGACATAAGAAAGAAAGACATAAAAATAATAACGTTTAATTGAAAACATGTTTATTTTAACAAGACTGAGATGAAAGGGAAAAGGTATATTGAATGTGGAAATAATTGCAATACCTGATAAAGGTGTTGTGTTAAAATGTTGTGAAGTTGTGTTTTGTGGTAGTGATGTTGTATTGACTGGAGGTGAGGTTGCATTCATTGGTGAAGATGTTGCATTGACTGGTGATAATGTCACATTGACAGGTGGTGATGTTGCATTGACTGGTGGTGTTGTTGCACTGACTGATGGTAAGGTTGTAATGACTGCACGTAATGTTGTATTCACTGGGGGTGAGGTCGCATTGACTGAAGGTAATGTTGAATTGAATGGTGGTGAGGTTGTATTCACTGGTGGTGAGGTCATGCTGACTCGTGGTGAGGTTGCTTTGAATTGATGTGATGTTGCATTGACTGGTGGTGATGTTATATTTTCCAGTGGGAAGGTTGCATTGATTGGTGGAGATGTTGCATTAACAAGTGGTGTTAATGTTCCATTGACTGGAAGTGATATTGCATTGAGAAGTGGTGATGTTACTATGACTGGTGGTAAGGTTGTATCTATTGTTGGAGATGTTGCATTGACTGGAGGTGACGTTGCACTGAGTGCAGGTGTGCTTTTACTGACTGTGGGTAAGGTTGCATTCACTGGGGTTGAGGTTGCATTCACTGAAGGTGATATTACATTGAATGGTGGTGAGGTTGCATTCAAAGGTGGTGAGGACGCATTGACTTGATTTGATGTTGCATCGACTGGTGGTGATGTTATATTTTCCCGTGGGAAGGTTGCATTGATTGATGGAGATGTTGCAATGACTGGAGGTGATGTTGCATTGACTGAAGGTAAGCTAGTAGTGGCTGTGGGTAAGGTTGCATTGACTGGAGGTGATGTTTCATTGGCTGGAAGTGATGTTGCATTGACAAGTGGAGATGTTGCTATGACTGGTGGTAAGGTTGTATTGACTGCAGGTAATGTTGTATTAACTGGGTATAATGTCGCATTGACTGGAGGAGATGTTATATTTTCCGGTTGGAAGGTTGCATTGATTGTTGGAGACATTGCATTGACTGGTGGTGACGTTGCACTGAGTGAAGGTGAGCTTTTACTGACTGTGGGTAAGGTTGCATTCTCTGGGGTTGAGGTTGCATTCACTGAAGGTGATATTACATTGAATGGTGGTGAGGTTGTATTGAATGTTGGTGAGGTCATGTTGACTGGTGGTGAGGTTGCATTGACTTGATCTGATGTTGTATTAACTGGAGGTGATGTTATATTTTCTGGTGGGAAGGTTGCATTGATTGGTGGAGATGTTGTACTGACTGTGGGTAAGGTTGAATTGACTGGTGATGATGTTTCATTGACTTGAGGTGATGTTGCATTGTGTGGTGTTAATGTTGCATTAAATGGAAGTGATGTTGCATTGTCAAGTGTCAATGTTGCTATGACGTGTGGTAAGGTTGTATTGATTGTTGGAGATGTTGCATTGACTGGAGGCGATATTGCATTGAGTGAAGGTGAGCTTTTACTGACTGTGGGTAAGGTTGCATTCACTGGGGTTGAGGTTGCATTCACTGAAGGTGATATTACATTGACCGGTGCTGAGGTTGTATTCACTGGTGGTGAGGTGGCATTGACTTGATGTGATGTTGCATTGACTAGTGGTGATGTTATATTTTCCGGTGGGAAGGTTGCATTGATTGGTGGAAATGTCCCATTGACTGGAGGTGATGTTGTATTGACTGAAGGTAAGCTGGTACTGGCTGTGGGTAAGGTTGCATTGACTGGTGGTGATGTTGCATTCACTGGTGGTGAGGTTGCATTGACTGGTGATAATGTCACATTGACTGGTGGTAATGTTGCATTGACTGATGTTGAAGTTGCTATGACTGGTGGTGATGTTGTAATGATTGTTGGAGTTGTTGCATTGACTGGAGGTAATGTTGTATTCACTGAGGGTGAGGTTCCATTGAATAAAGGCGATGTTGTATTGACTAGAGGTGAGGTCATGATGACTGGTGGTGATGTTGAATTGACTGGAGTTGATGTCGCATTGACTGGTGGTGAGGTTGCATTCAATGGTGGTGATGTTGTATTGACTGGTGGTGAGGACGCATTGACTTGAGGTGAGGTTTCATTAACTGGAGGTGATGTTGCATTGACTGAAGGTAAGCTTGTACTGGCTGTGGGTAAGGTTGCATTGACTGCTGGTGATGTTTCATTGACTTGAAGTGATGTTGCATTGACAAGTGGTGATGTTGCTATGACTGGTGGTAAGGTTGTATTGACTGCAGGTAATGTTGTATTAACTGGGTGTGAGGTGACATTAACAGATGGTGATGTTGCATTTACAGGTGGTAATGTTGAATTGACTGGTGGTGATATTGCACTGAAAGGTGGTGACGTTGCATTGACTGATGGTGCGGTTGCATTTACTAGAGGTGAGGATGTGTTGACTGGTGGTGAGGTTGTATTGACTGGTGGTGATGTTGCATTGAAATGGGGGGATGTTGCATTAAGTGGAGGCAGGATTGCAGTGACTAGTGTTGAGGTTGCATTGACTGATGGTGATGTTTCATTGACTTGAGGTGATGTTGCATTTACCATTTGTGAAATTGCATAAACTGGTGGTGATGTTTCATTGACTGGAGGTGATGTTGCACTGACAGTTGGTGAGGTTGCTTTAACTGGTAGTGAGGTTGCACTGACTTCAGGTGTTGTTGCATTGATAGGTGATGAGGTCATGTTATGTGATGGTGATGTTGCATTGACTAGTGGTGAGGTCATGACATGTTGTGGTGATGTCGTGTTGAGTGTAGGTGAGGTTATATTGACTGGCGGAGAGCAAGACATAAATATAATCACATTTCATTGAAAATTGTTTCATTTTGACAAGACAGCAATGACAATGAGAGGATGTATTAATTGGAAAATTGTTGCAATACCTGGCAAAGGCGTTGTTGTGTTGAGCTGTGGTAAAGTTGTGTTAGGTGATGATGAGTTTAAGCTGACTGGTGGTGAGGTTGCATTAACTGGTTCTGAGGTCACATTAACTGGTGGGGAGGTTGCATTGACTGGTTCCAAGGTCACATTAACTGATGGCGAGGTTGCATTGACTGGTTCTGAGGTCATGTTGACTTGTGATGACGTTGCATTTCCTGTCAGTGGGGAAGTAAGTTTAAGTTGATCAACAATTAGTTGGCATGAAATTGAATAAATTTGCAATTATATATTGACTCTGAAAATAATATATCACCTTGGGATGACAATGTGGTGACATAAGCTGATGACGATGTTATGTTGACTGATGTGCCAGCTGCAAATAAAGTGTAGAAAATAGGATAAATGTTACACTTACTAAAGATCTAATTTTAATTGTTTAGAAAAAATTAATTATGCTTTTGACATCTCTTTTTACAACCAAATGTTGTATTTTTAAAAAAAAAAAAGTTAGTGTGAGAAACTTTTCTGTACCTTTAATGGCAAAGATTTTTTTTGAAAAAGTGTTGATTCTTACTTAAGAGGTTTTTTATGACTTTGATCAAAAATCTTTTTTTCTGAATAAAAAACAGAAAAAAAGCTACAAAGTTACATTAGCAGGTAATGGATTCACCGTGCACATAATCATCATATTAGCTGATAGGAATTAAATAAGTGATGGTGAGTGATGGTGTTCTGAAAAGCACTACAGAAAAATATAGAAACGTAAAAAATACTGCATTCATTTATTTTGGAGTATTTTCATTCATTTTAATTTCAAAAATTTGATGAAGTCAACAACCTAAACATAAATACATTTTTATCTTCATATTCTGTAAAGTAAAATAATTCGCACAATTTCATGTCAAATGTTAATATCATTCAATACATGTATTAATATTACTATGAGTATCAAATAATTTTCCATTAACAAGTATTTGTTAAAGACCAATTATAACTCCATCTGCCTGTTGATGACAGATCTTTAAAAACAACTAATAGCTCAGCTGTGGTACCATGTGATTATATTGGCTTCATGTACTTTCCACCGGACTTCTTGTTTTACCTGTTCGTTGGGGTTGTCTAGAAGGTACAATAATATCACAATTTTACCTGTTGTCGTATTCATGGCAGACGTTGTCCCCACGAGTCCTATAGGGAAAAATGTCATAATGATTAAACATAGATTTAGTTGAGTTAAAAATCATTTTATTTTGTAAGTATTTTAAATAACACACTTTTTTGACTTTCCTCACTTTACCCCCCCTCCACACACACACACACACACACACACACACACACACACACTCACACACACACACACACATACAAAAATGAACATGTTCTTTCAAATACCTGCTAACAGAAGAAGGAGCATGAGTGGTTCCATCTTCCTTTTGTCTGGTGCCTGTAGAATGTTACGACATTTCAGTATGCAAAGGAAATATGTATACTTACTCTAACAGTTGCAAGTTTTTTTTAGGTACACCAAGCTATAAATGATGGCGTAAGAAGAAAAAAAAAAATCTGCCAAAACGCTTGTCCTTATGAAACACAAACTTCATGAAATGCTGAGGTTTTTTCTGTAATCTGGCAGAAAGGTGTTATTGAACCTTCAAGTTAGTTTGGACGTTGTACTTTGATGCTGTTCTTGAATCGCATTACACTTAAGCCTAAGTCTGTAAGTCTATTTTGCCCTTCACATTTTTATCAGTACAAAATAATAGAAACCCCTACAAGCATAACACAATATAAATCTAGAGCACCACAGACCTGGGCTTCTGAAATTACCATGAAGTTACATTAACACCTCTCTTAAACAGTTTCCACAAATTTGACACATTACAACTTCTTTGAACTTGTGTTTTTTGCAAGTTTGCATTAGTTTCAACCTTTATGCTGACTACTTTGTTTTCAAAATACACAGAAATACCTCAACTGTAATAAAAGAACAAGGGAGCTTGTGACTTAATGCCTCTTACTGCGGTTTTCAATCTTCTACAAGACAATGACTCACTGATAAAATCATCGTCATATTTTAGCAGATTGCTTGAAAGAGATTATACACACTCGTTACACATTGTGAGTGTGGAGGCTGAATAGGGTATGCTAACATTCTGGAGGGACAAGTTTGGTTAACTTTGTCATATCAGACAAAGCTGTGTTACACCTCAGGGACAGCACAAGATTCCAGGAGCAGGTTAATCCTCCGCCCACAACACTACTCAGGAATTTGGATAAAAAAATAAAAAATCTTCAACATGCTCAGAATGTATTTACCCCATAATAGCTTAATATGGTCCATTCAGATTACTCAAAGCAAATTACGTGTGTTGCTGCTAACCAGTCTAGTTAGAATTAGATAGTCTAGAATTAGTTTTATAGTTAGACCAAAACTATAAAGAGGTGTCCATCAAACCCCTGATATGAGTCTATCCTGATATTCCTGAATGTGCAGGAGTGTGACATTAAAACAACTTCGGTTAAGTTAAGAAAATGTTTGTCACTTTGTAAAATAGACAGGAAATTAAGGAGATATGCCGAGTCGCTCACAAAAACTAGACAATTTGTGCCTGTGTACACATGTTGTACAGAAATTACATTTCCTAACAATTTTACAAATGCCTTGATACTGGGTGGGATGATCAACTCAGTAAAGCATTAAGATATAAAAAACAATCAAGGCAACACTCAAGATGATTATTAAAAGCAAAGAAAGTTCTTAGAAATTTTTTGAATTGGATTGTCCCAGATTCTGTAACAGACCTCAATGTTTTATAATGTGATACCTGTCCAGATATGGTTGAAACTGACATAAAAAAGCCTCAAGCCTCCCTAAACCTCAATGCAGTGTTAATATGTTACGCAATGAATTTAACAACCTTTCGGTTTGGGTTTCACAGGCCTCCTTAATAAAAACTGAGTATATGCTTTTATGAGGTGATTTCAACCAGAATCCATGCATACTTTTATGCTTTGTATATTTTATCAAATTTGAGGCCATTTTTAAATGATCATGTAACAAATATTGGTATATATTTTGAAATAAAGCAGCTGTTTAATTCACTGAAATCCCTGCAAGACCATTTTAGCTGCAACAGTGTAGAAACTTTTGAACAGCAGATCTTTTATATTTAGCTGACAGTGCTAAGTTGTTCAAAGGAAAGCCACACCCTAACAAGCCGAGTATTGTAATCCATCAGTCTTAAGAATGTGTTGTATAAATAATTAATCACAGCCTTCCAAAAACAACATATTGCTTTCACTGATGCTTTGTAAGGATTTTGTTTTTTAACAAGATGTGGTAAAAAGGTGTGACGGAAATCAAATGAATGTCTGAAAAGATGGCTAAATTAACTTAATTAATGAAATTAAAATCTTTTTGGATTTAAAAGCATTGTAGAAATTTTGATTAATTCAAAGCCACATAACTCAATTTAGAAACACGAAAATGGCGCAGGATCACATCAACTCTAATGTAAATTCTATGTGTTAATAAACAAGCAATGATAAAAAAAAAAATTAAAAAAAATCAACCAAATTATAGTGCAATATCCGATGCTAATTAAAACATTTTGAGTACAAAAGTATATGTAAAGTAGCCTCTGGTGATGCAAAGTGATTTCTTATCATTAATATTTAAAATTTTGCATGTCAGCTTTGTCAATATAAATATTTGCTTTCTTACCGTAGTATAGTCCCAAGTCCAACTGTGCAGCAGTATTGTTATATTCACACAAAATTGACTGATGAACGCCTCAAGTTGACACTAAGGCACCTTACTGTCTTTGGCAAAAATTGGAAGTGAAGACTCCTTTTGAGTGACTGCTGTTTTTGTGACCAAGTTGAGACATTCTTGCTTTTTTTTAAATGTGTGACATAACTGGCAGAACTTGTTCCTCTGGACATTATTTCCATTTGAAAAGCATGAAGAAGCCACAATGTAAAAAGGTGGGGAGGGTTGAGAGATGAAAGCACAATGCAGTGTGAGTAATGAAAGCATCTTTGCTATTTCCTGCATGCTGTGTTACAACAGACATGCGACATTTGTGATTCCCAGAAAGACGAGCTGGCATCAATTAATTGTCTGTGGTACATGACCCGTGCAGGGTAAAGGTGAACAGTGGGCTTACACCAATGAACCTGTGGTTGGTATATCATTGTAGAAAGCAGTGCTTTGGTTTTGTGGATAACTGGATGCCTGCACTAGACTATTACACTGATAGCTCCACTCACTTTGAAACTATTTTCACTGCTTCATTAAATATCTCAACTTTATCATGTCAATCACAACTGCCTTATTATCAGTTCCACCTCTGGCAGTGGTGAAATCTAACAGAAAGTATCTGATGAAGTCTTTGAGCCAAAATACCAAAGGCAATCACTACTATATACCTTCATAGTCTCATGCATTAGCCACCAAAGCTCTATGCTAATAATAATAAGATATCATGTTTCAAATAAAACATTGGTAGCAGCCATACTAGTTGGTCTATTATTGAACATTGCAGTACTCGAAAGACATTAAAAAATTTGATTGTCAAATATTGAATGTATGAATATAACTTCCTACCAAAAGCCTCACAAATGAATGATCTGATTCTTGTGCATAATCCAGACTTGAATTTGTGCAAAACAAGGCTAAAACCAGTGTTTTCTTACATTAAATAAAGCCTCCTTAGGTCTTTCCTAATCTAAAAGCCTGTTTTTAATTTAACCTCCAAATTGGTTATTAAATTTCTTAATTTAATTCACATTGATAAGGCCTCCAGCCCCCTTTTTAGCATATGGTGATACTTTGTTTCATTCACTTTTTGCACAAACCTACTGACTCAAATATTAACGACATGTACTTGATTATTTTGTCAGTGTATCAGGAATTTTCCCCTTAATGCCTCCTCTGTCTCATCTGGGGTCGAACCACTTTCTACTTACATCTGGAGTGACATTAGTCTCTCCTTGTAATGCTATCACCAATGTGTTTTTTAACACTCATCACATCAGACTGGCAACTTTAACTGTGCTTGGTGAGTCACCTGTGGTCCAGGTTTTTTTTTTTTTTTTTTTTTACGACAGTGACACAGCTTGTGGAAATTTGTACCAGTAACTTAATTTGACTTAACCTTCTTCGATTCCGGTGCAACTATGCTGTTTTACAGATGAAATGAAACAAACCCTCTAAGCAAGCATGCTGGAGACTTGGTTACAAGTGGTGTGATTCAAATTTTAAAGTTTTTTTTGAATGTATTGACTTGTGTGCCATGCCCTGTCTAATGTATACTGCCCATTTTCTCATCTGTTCAATGACAATATTACTCAAAAGCCACCATCTTTCAGCTGTGCAGCATTTTCTGTTAATGATTTCTTTATTTTTTTTTCTGTAAAGCCAGAAAGCTAGCTTCTGGAAGCTGTAAAACTGCCATGGTAAAATCCCAACTTCGTAAACCTTACCTCAGTGTAACTGTAAACCAGCCTCGAAACTTTCTTTCTAAAAAGAATTCTGTACTAACTAATATCAGCTGAATTTAAAGACAGACAGTCATTCACAAATGAAAAATTTGTGAATGACTGTTGAAAACTGGATGCTATATTATTTACTGCTAGTAAATTCTGATATACGGGCTGGTCATTTGTCCTGTTCACCATACGCACCAGTTGGAGCTAAAAACAGCAACATGTGACAGCTGTTTGATGGTCAGCCCTCTCTTTTCATCTGCATGATAAAATTGTCTCTTATGTATTTAACTAAGCTAAAAATTGGTCTTAATTCATTGATAATTATATGTTTTGTTGTTGTTTTTGTAGCATGCTTACCCAAACAGTCTTCAAAATTTGAAGCTAGTAGCTTAACTAAAACAAAAAACTGATCATATTGTAATACGTTTTACTTTACTGGCTTCCTGTTGGATCATGTCAGATCAGATCAGGTGCCTCTAATGACTTACAAACCTGTAAATGGGCTTGCCTCTTTATACTGTACTGCTATACTTTATATTACATTAGTCTGACCCTGTCAGAATATTGTCTGTCCCCATGGCTGCAGAGCCCTTTTTCTATCATGTCCTCCTACTATGAAATAAGTTGACATGAGACAACTTGCCTCCACTCAGGCCTTCAAATATAAATTTAAACTTATTTCTACACCTTATCTTCCAGTTAAATTTGTCCTTTCAGTGGGTTGGTGTCAGTTTCAATGAATCTTTTAACTCATGTACTTAAAGTCTATGTTTGTCTTACTGACACATATTACATGTCTCTAACTTTTTGTCATCTGTGTATCCATTTTTCACAGGCTGCCATTTTATTGTATGCCTTTTTTTCTTCTCTCTCTATTTTTTCTTCTTCTCTATTTTTCACTGAGGCTCTTCTCTGCTGAACCTCTTCCTCTCTGTCTTGTTTGCATTTAGTCATAGCTTTCTCCCTCTTTGTGCTTGTCAATTTCTTCTATCTGTGTGAGGTCTGTGCTACATTTCCTTGTTTCACATTCCATAAATTTTATTATTTACATCTATGTCTGTCTGCAACGGAGAGGAATACCTCCTTTCTTGTGTGTGGAGATGGGAGACACAGACCCACACACACAGTATTAAGCTCATGTCAAAAACTGGTTATACATAAACACAGCTACTTTTAGACACAAATTCCATGATAATTCAAGTAGAACAGCATGACAGTATGTTTTTTACACACCACCACGCCTGCCATGACGTAAAAGATGAAAAAATAACAATGTGAGAGAGCAGCCATTGGTGCTTTCAGTCTGTTTTTCAATCTGACAAGCTATTTTGAGAGACAGAGATAAAAAGGTGGATAGATACAGGTTGTTATCATTTTAGTCTGATTAGAAAAAACATAATGGTTTACTGTTAGTTAATAAGTTCTCAGTGTGCCTTCACCAGTTTTGAAACCTCTTGTTTGGGTACGTGACTCATTCAGTCAATAGAGAGTTTACAGCAATTGTGCTACAATTATGGAGATAACGAAACTCAGATTTGACAATGTGATGCTTTTTTTCATGTCTGATTTCTCAAAGGCGCGGCCTTGTTAAAGACAAAGAACACACATTGGCTGAGAAACATCTGCGTCAGTCACACAAGTATGAGTGCCATTTGCAACAACAACAGACTAAAAGAAATGTTTGGGTAGCAAAATCTTTTATGACACCAGGAATGATTAATGTGCTTTTTAGTGCGTACAGTTTGTGCGAAGTGATTGTTAAAAATACGGTACACAACAAAGTAGAGCTAATTATAGTGTAAATCCTATAGACGTCAAATACCGTGCAGTGAACATAACGGTTTATTGCTGATGTATGTACGTTGCATAAAAAAAAAATTCTCATACTGGGGTTGAACCTAGGTGTCCTGAGAGAAAACCAGTAATCCTGACTGCTAAATAACATAACATAACATAACATAACATAACATAACATAACATAACATAGCATAGCATAACATAACATAACATAACATAACATAACATAACATAGCATAGCATAACATAACATAACATAACATAACATAAAATGCTTCTACAATTGTTGCTAAAAAGGCTACTAATAGCACCTTTATCAAAATCTGCTATCATATGTTTAGCGGTTAAGCACTATAAAAGCCCATTAAACGATCATATCATATTTGGACGCTACTGCTATGATTTAAATTATTTGTGTGTGTAACGTTAGGATACGTTTTGATCCTTGACCCTTGAAGTAGTAGTTTCAAAGAAAAGTCCAAACTTTAGGTCTTATCACAAGTATTTTCTGGAACTTACAGCCACTTCACATCCTTTATTAGCAGTGAAGCTGCTTGGCTGTCACCAAATTGGGTAAGTGGACCGAATAGGATTCATCACTAAAATGTATTTAATAAATAAAAAAAAAGTTTTACAAAGTGGATCTTATTTATTTTATGTTAATTTTGACTAGTTATTAGGTTTTCATGACACATTTTTGCAAACAACAACAAAGGTTTGAACAAATAATGGAAATGTGCATCCAGCTTGAGGCCATCTGTTACCACTGTAAAGCCTGGGGGTGAAAAAAACTAGCAAAACACCAGATGCCGTTATTAGTTATCTTAGGACCGGGACCCCAATTAAAAGAAGAGTCTATAGCAAGTGATAGCAAAAAAAAAAAGGTTGTACCAATATAATACTGACTTCTTATATTAGTTACAGAACAACACTTAAAACCCTTATATATGACATTATCAGATTTTTAACAATTAAAATGTTTCAATGATTTGCTTTAACAAAAGCAGAGACCTATTTGCTAGACAGTTTGTTACCCCAGAGACACACTGACAAGCAAATAACTGCAAACAGTAAGTAGTTCCTTATTTGTTCCCTTTTATCTTTTTATAATTTATTTTGTATCACAGCGAAAAAGATGACAACATGGATAATATGTTGATAAGCCCTTAAATCCCTTCTAAAATGAAACTGGTGTGGATCATCAAAAACCCCTCATGACGTACACCACAGTAATTTACAAAGACTGCAAAGATGTCATCTGCATGACGAAAGGCAAAATGATTTACCACCTTAAAAAAAACACCCAAAACAATATGCAGACTAACAATGAGGGGATCCCGCACGAGTACGTCAGCTACAACCACACTGCCTGTGGCTACAAAGCCAAAACAAACAACCCCATTCATAGGAGAAGGACCCCATATCACATGATAAGTAAGTGCTGGAGGGAGGTAAAAAGTGCAGTGATTTAACAGAATACATGATATGATGTTTTGTTACTTTGCAGGGCAATATTTTCAGCATTAGAAAATTTGTTGTGTTGTACAATTTAGTGACAACCGACATGAAATTCAAGGAGAAATTCTGCTGACTCATGGCATATTTGAATTTCTTGAATGAGAACCACCCCAAGTTACATTGCATTTAACAAATTCATTTAATTTTAGTATTTCCCTACTCCCACTTCCCTTGTCTCTGGTGGAGGAGATGAGGTAAAGGACAGTCTTGATCGACAAAAATTGGTTGAAGTCAACTTAGCACATTGCAGTGTCAGTTCTTTCAAGTTTCTTCTGTGGCCAGATCATAGGGGAAGGATGCATAACATCTTGAAAAGCTCACATAAGCCTTTAAATATAAAGTTCAGGTTGTCTTTGTTCATTGTGTAGCTGCAGGAAAAGACCTTTGGGAGTACTAAATGTGATTTATAGAAACTTACTCACGAGTGCTGTTGTTCAAGAAAAGCCATGGTGGGTACAATTTCACCACTAATTTCCTTGATTTCAGAATAAAGATATGTCATGTTAACATGGAGTTTCTCTTGTATTATTACAGGAATGGATTGGAATGTGGTTTTTCTGTGGTGAGGATGTTATTTGTATTCCACTGACAGTTAGCAGGTTTGACTACATTGTCCAACCTCTGACTGCCAGTGGCAAAAAAATCACTACCTGTCTTTTCTTTCATTTTTGGAAGCTACTGCATTGGGTTGTGCCTGGGAGATAAAAACGCAATAAATTATCTCAAGAAAACATACATTACTTTCAAATATCTGGCAAGTCCAGGGCCAGTTCCTGTTTGAAACAGATCTATTACCTAATCTTCATTAATGCTGCTTGCAGCTCTCTCTTTAGCCTCAACCTGCAGAGCCAGAGACCCCCGGGCAGTTCTACACCAACCCTTTCTAATTCCCTGGATGTAAAACAGTGACATTTATGTCACGTCCCTCAACGCCTCATGCAGTAGCACAATGTAAACTTGAGCAACTGCATGACATGCATCAGACTTTCAACTAGCAAAGTAAAAGGTTAGTGTCTGTCTTCCTGCCAGAAAGCCTTTTCAACATAAATGTGAAACTGCAGCAGTCAGACACATTTGGTTTGCATTAGCAATGAGCTAACAGCCCCGAAACCTCAACTCACTGCTTTATGGCATCACATTGTTCACTTTTTTCAAAGTTCAGTGATATTTTGTGTCACTTGTCCAAATTGCATCAAACTTCACATTGCATGCACTTGGGTCCCAGGCAGTGCAACTGCCTTGTATGAAGCAGATGTCATGTAAATGATTATAATGACACATAAATAAATACTATATGCAGGGACTGTCCTCCCTGTTGTCAAACTACCATTTATTGGTCTCAGTAGCTGTGTTTAACTGTGGTGACATTGTCTAGTTCTATAATACAGTTTTACCAAAATCAGTGAATAAAGTTAAAAAGTTGTGTTTTTGCCAGGACTATAAAGATACAGTATGTTTTTCCAAGAGCCTTGGACCCATAAAAAACTAAACTTTCATGTCTTTTGTTCATTGTCTTTTTGGTGGTTCATCAAATTCACTGCTTCATTACCAGCATTTTAAAGCTACAAAGCTTTTAGTAGTAGTAGTTAAATAGCTCGTGCTATTTAGGCTTTTGCGGTATTAGAAAATTGCTTTCAGTATCATTATCTCTCTGTGGTCTGCGTTAAGCCCATCAATGAAAAGAAAGTCAAACAAAGCAGGTATGTTTCCTGTTGCTGTTGTTTAGAAAGCTAGAAAAGCTCATGCAAGTGTTGACTATCAGGTGACATGACTTCTTCTGCACACCCATCAGATAATTGGTGGTATGTGCTCAAAGCTGCTAACTCCCCATCCCTTTAAGCATTGTAAGGAGTAGGCACATTATTCTGAGCAAATTTTAAAAAAAAATACTGTAGTAACTTTTCAAGAGTGACAATACATTTTTGAAATAATTAATCATAAATCATTAAGATTATAATGGAATATTATAATTCTTCATTATTCATTAAATCATTTTCATTTACATCCACATCTTATCTATAGTGGCTCTGTGAACGCTCAGTGAGGAATGGCCCAAACATTGATTACCACTGCAGAAAGAAGGAACGGAATGATCTGAATTACAATATTAAGTGAATAGAGTAAATACATGATGTTGCTTTGTAACAGTGTTTAAGTATTTGGGATGGGTTGTCCGCTCCACAGAGACCTTGAAAGTATAGAGACTACACATATACAGAGCAAAAAAGGAAAAAGCAAGGATACCATTCATACACAAGGAAATGAGACGAGAGGGACAGAAAGAAGATGAAACATATAAAATCACATTATATCATTTTGAAAGTACGAGAAAAAGATCCTTGGATGCCCTAAGTTTAAATCCTATCCCTCTTTGACTGTGTCTGCTTTGACACACCTGCTGCTTATCAGCCTCAAAAAAGTATAGGAATTTAGGAAGAAACTTAATAAATCGGGTTTGCCAACATTCTGAAGACAGGAGAAAGTCTGGCTGACCAGAAAAGCTTAACAGCTTCAGGACTTTTCCAGAGTTCAGAGACAGTGATGTCTTCCCTTTGACAAGGGAGAGAAAGAACTACATAAAGAACTTTCTTTTTAAACTCATCATTTATACACTGAAAAGCAGTAAACATGTTGCATATGTTTGTTGTTTATACTTTGAATGAGATACTCTGTTAATGAGTGTTCTCTGTGCTGTTTAGCTGTTGATGTGTCTACTTTATAAGCAACTTTTCATGTTCCTTTATGATACACATTAAAAGTACTAGACTCTCTATGTGGCATATAAGTGACCTGATTTAACTATTGTTAGTTAAACAAAACTCTTATGTTGTATTTTTTGTGTGTTCTCTTGTGATAAATATTGTTATGCATTAGTTAAAATGATGTAATACATGAAACAGATCACGTTCTATCTCACAAATCCAGGTGCAACTAGTCATTCTTTAACCCACTGTGTAAAAAACTGGACGATATAAAGTAAAGAGATGTAAATGATGATGCAATGTCACGATATTCTTCTTTTTAAAAGTAGCATACGTTTTACTGCTTTGTCTCAGCCTGATGTCAAACCTGAGCGTCATCTTCCGCTGTACACTGTTTTGTTTGAGCTGCTCCTTTTTACTTGCCCTTTGCAGTTAAGTAAGTTTACAGGCTTTTGGGTGTGTCCTGCTATACATCTTTCTTAAATGTCTTTGCATTCAGTGGTATGCAAATTAAGGTTCTGCTGTCACTATGTTTGCTTTAACAAAGACGTAATACGTCAGAGCAGTGCGTAAGAGAATCATCTGAAGAGTCATCACAGTGATCACCGCTGTAGCATGGATGGAAAAACATGGAGGCTTACAGGATGCTCTGGCGTATACATTCATATACTTGTTAAAGTTAATTTATTATTCTTTTTGATTAAAGATTATTTTTGAGGGTTTTTTGTTTGCTTTTTTGAAAAGTGATTTTTATTGTTGTTTTGATGGATAATATTCGTGTGCTGAAAGGAGTTTAATATAGAAATGTTAATTTGTTGTTAATGTTAATTTGTGTTAATTTTCAATTTGTTGTGATGGTCAGTGTTTGTAAAATTGAATTACAGTTGTAAGCAGTAATAAAGTGAAACCAGTGAAACTACAATTAATGTTCACAATCTGGTGACATAAAAAAGTTTTTGCATTTTCTCGGAATTCATATACTCATCCTGGCAGTAAGGGCTCAGAAAAGTGCTCTGAAAATAAGTAGCACCAAATGACGTTACCAGCATTATTTTGAAAAGAAATAAATCTAAGAGGATACGGGCAAAAGATTAAGTATGACAAAGTTGAAATACAAGATAAGTAACTCTTGGGTAGATATCAGTCGTCTTTAGAGGCAAAACATGCAGTGGGAGGCTGAGAATGTGCAGGGGTGTGTTGGGTATGTGACAGAGTCCTGAGGAAATGCAGACAATACTTTGAATTCCTCATGTGTAATATGAGGGCATGTGTTGTCACCATGCATCAAATAACTGGGTTTGAGACCTACAGACAAGTGACAAATTACAGAAAATCTTGGTAACGAGTAAAGCCATGTGACAAAACTGACGCTTCAATACAGGACACATAAAATACTATGATTAATATGAAAACTTATCATCATGTGCTGTGGCCTCTGGATTGGCATTTGGATTGTTAGTGTTTTATTATGAAAAGAGTATTAATTCCATGACCCAAACACTCATAATGTCATTATTATATTTTGTCAGTATGCTATTATTGATGGATATATGGAGAAGTTAAATTATCCCCCTCTTTTGCTTGAGATCCCCTGGAACTCCTGTAAGGACCCCTGAGAATCCCCAGACCCCAGTTTGAGAACCACTGCCACTGGGCACTCTGCCAAGATCAAAAGATAGCAGGATCAGCAACTGATTTGCATAATGTCTATTTACTTTAGAGAAAATAGAACAATGAAATGATAAAAACATGCGAATTTCTGTGAAACTCAAAGTGAATGAAGAGCTGTGCTTTGGAGAAGTCAGAAACAGGGTCATGGTCAAATTGGGGCCAGGTTTTATCAAAATTTTGGTTGGATTAGGGTTACAACAGTGATGTCTTGCCTTCAGCTGTCTTGTTCTCATAAACTTTGAGTACTAAATATGTAAGTAATTAAATGCTTACAAGTAGAGAAACTAGAGAAACAGAAAATTTTTCCAGGATTTTTTATTGTGGGTTCCACTTGAATTCAATTATTTTATTATTGTATTCCTAATTATTTATTATCTTGTAATTAAGATAGTCTTGCTTGTATAACTATTCAGTTATAATTCATAATGATAATAATGCAATTAAATTACTTTTGTCCACATTTGATCATTTATGTAATGTGCATTTTTCGTAAGTTCTTGTCCTTACTTTTTGTCTATCTAGTCACTTAATTATCCCACCTAAAACATAATTACTTAAAGTAAAATCTCCGTAACCCAGTCTTTTTTCCTAAGGAATGTATTTCCATGCATCATGTCAAATTGCAGATTGTATCTGTCGAAGTCGTATGTAAAAAGAAAGTATGTGCTTGTTCGTCAGCAGCGTAGAGTGAATGTGGACTGTGGGTTTTCTACATTTCCCTCATTACTGTTATTGTGAAACATGAAAGAAAAACACAGATTAAGGGATTAGATGGTGTGTTCTAAAGCCTTAGAAAATACAGTTGCTTAAACTACATCTTTAGAAAAGTCCACACACTGACTAATCTCATAAACACATGCTGTACAGATGACAACTGGCTGCTGGCCAGACTGTTTTGTGTTAGTCTTTGTGTGATTCACACAGTCCAACAATAACAACGTTTTATGAAAGACCTGATGGTATGATTGTACTTTTCCCCCCATATCCTTGTTCCTTGTCTTTTCAATGGTATTTTTATTGTGAGTGAACACACCCTTTAATTGTTCAATTAAAGCGAATTGCGTTGTGACAGCATTAAGATGCTGCCAACACACTGAACTGTGGCGTGGATGACCAACTAACATTAAATGACCTAATTTAATGGGGCTAACTATGTTCATCACATGAAATCAGGGTTTTCATGTGACATTCAGTATCTTAAATTGTGCAGATATTATGTTTCATTGAGTGAATTTTTATATTTTGCCTTTGTTTCAGTAGGTAGAATCTCTTGGCGTCATGTCAAATGAAAGCTATCTGATGATGCAGCCCAAACTTCATTCTGGCAAACTCTGCATAGTTACCCAGAAACTCAAATTACTTTCAATCTGTCAACACATTGTTGTTTGTTTGTCTGAAGTCATCCATGTGTGAGTTACAGTGAAATACTCTGCTAAAGAAGGATAAATCAGTGATTAAACTGAATAAAATTCATGTAATAAAAACCAAACTAATGTTATAATAAGCTGTCAAAAACTGTCAGATTCGGTTAATGTCACAGCGAGAAAGTTTCAGTGCAGTCAGCTATGTCTAAATGGAATAAAATGGAATAAAGTGAATAAGCAGTTCAAAAAAGGATGTTGTTACCTTTTTCTTACTTGCTTGTTCCTTTTGTCATTTGATTTATAGAGTTGTGTATGTCCATTATCTTCTATGTGTACATATCTATAACTGTATCTATCTATCTTTAGATATTTGATCAACTTTGATCAGGCAGGAAATTTTAATTTAAAAACTTTGGTTGTATTTCTGTTTTGGGTAAATGAACACTGTCTGAGAAAATGGACAATATAAGTGTTTGTGCTGTCTTTCATAACAACTCAACCACAGAAATCCACAGGGACATATAGTATAGGCAACACTGGGGGAGGGTCCCTTTTCTTATAGCATTGTGAAGAGGTAGGATGCAAAAATCAAACTTGGTAGAGGGAGTTGACTGCATGCAGGTCACTTACAGAACTGAGAAACACACACACATAGAAATTTACCAGGATGTTTTGCATACCCAAAAATGTGTTTGCAATTCAGGCTTGTGCATGGTAACAGGTGGGTGTTGGAGGAAGTAGAAACTTTGGTTTCTTTATCAATAAAAAAAACAAGGCTGGGTCAATGTGTTCTACCCTAACAGGCAGAGCAAGAACTGATGAGGTGAGGCACTGAGAAACATCAAGAAACAAAAAGCACCTGCGTAGCTTAAGGATCAATGAACAGGTTGCACATTAGTGCACAGTATAAAGTACATTGTTTTAATGCACATGTTCTTTGCGGTCTAGTGTTAATGACAACAGGTTTTCATGCCGCTGGAACCAGTTTGAAGAACAGTTCCATGTCTTCCAGTCAATGATCATCAAGCTATCATGCATATATAACAAAGTATGAACTGGATGTCAATACCATACAGAAACTCCACATTAAGTAAAACATTGCACTACTCAATAACTGGCCTATAAGAGAAATAACTCGCTCCATCAGTGATACGATGGGATTATATCACAGCAAAGGGGCATTGTTTGAATGCAAGTTAATATACTTTGCTTTCAATGTTAACTATTGTATGAATATAAAATAACAACCTTTTTCATACACTGAGAGTAGGTTATGTTAATATTGACTAAAAGAACTTTAAACTACAGGTAAGATCATTAGCCAATATTACTTATATTAACAACAAAGCCTTACATACATTTATGTTTTCCTTTCGCAGGCTTTCAAACATTGGGGGAAATAAAAGAAAATAAAGAGTACCAGCTTTACTTACAATGTACTTTAAAGCATTTTGATCTGCCGGTCATAACCTCAGATACTTCTAACCCATTGCAAAAAAAAAAAAACACACACACCCTCTTTTGGATTTTAATCTTTTCTGGATGCAACTCTGCAAAACAATACGGTAACATAAGCATGATGGCTTAAGCTCTTCTTTGAGCATGAGACGTGTATTTTTAATTTATTGTCAACTTAATAAAAGGGCATCCTTAAGTACTCAAAGTATCCCATGGCTGAAGTTGTGGTAGCAATGTTTCCTGGACCTAGTGTTGCATTAAAACAAGAATGCCACACTAATGCAACACTGCTCTGGTCAGAGCCAGACTCTTGTGCATGAGCTCAGTGGTCCTAGTTTTTGTTGAGCGAAAGAACACATGGAATGCTTAACAGATAAAATTAAGAGATGTATCTAGAAATGAACATAGTAATCAAAACATCACACATTGATCTATATTAGAGCTACGTTACATCAACAACTCCAGGAAATAAATTCCCTGTTTTGTTACCTTATGTAGAAGGTTATCAACTTAAAATTACTGTCACAATTATTTTCATCAGAAATAACAAAATTTACATGACTTTTCAAAACTTTAAAAGATCTTATTCATCCCATAAATGTCCAGGCCTGAAAAAAATAGATTTTTAAATTCTCTGACCAGGTTTTCCATGACTGTGGTAGTACTATGACTCACTTAAGAAAAGATAAGTGGCATTTTTTTCAAATGGTGCCCCTCCTTAAGTCTGCCTGGTTGACATTCTTCATACATGCTCAACTGCATGCAGAAAGAGCATGAACAGAAGAGATCAGCCAATGGGCTTCTGTTGAGCAGAGGCCCATGCTGTACAAACACAAATGTCAAATACTTTTGCCACAAAAGCTGTAGATGTCACAGTTATTTATAGCATATGACAACCCTTTTTGCATCAACCTGAACACAAGGTGAACTGTGAGTGACATGCTATCATTTGTCTGTTTGGAAATTTAGAAACAGCAGTATTCAGGACAATACTTGATGCTTGTTAAAATACAGTTTTACTTAAAAACATGTCATAAATCATTCCAGAGTGACTTTCAAAGCATACCTGCTTTCTAAACATGTGCTGTTAGAGACATTACTTTTACAGTTTTATGAATATTAAAGGACAAGAGGTACCACACAAACATTACACAAACACAAAAAGTTCAAAGAATGTTTATTCAGACATTTTTAGACAGACATTATCCATCTAATGTTAAAGGCTCAATGTGTAAAATAGGGGCCAGCAAGTCAACAGCCTAACTCCTAACTGCTGCACCGTAAGCTCTTTGCTGTGGCAGGTGGGACTGGGTAGTGAACTCGGTACTTTTAAGGGCACTGGCTGAACTATGTCAGCACCACTGAGTAAAAAGAAGAAAAAAAAGAGGCAGTGTAACCACAGCAGCTTGTTTTAAGTCACTGAGAATCAAGATACTGGCAAGACAATAGTGGTCGGACTGCTTTTCAAAACTCCCTGCAGACAGCACCTGTTGCAGAAACACAATGCAAAATGCAAATCTGGGCAGGGAAACTAAACACAATTTGCTTGAGACAACAGGTTGCAGAGGTGTCCAACTTCATTAGATGTGTCTACAACACAACATGTAGATGTCTTTGACTTCATGTCAGAACTGTTACTTCTACACCTTCTTTTGGTAATTCTGGCCAAATGTTTTTCATACATTGCTCCTTTAAGTATTTTCATGAAAAAATATAAAAAAAAACAGAAACAGAAAAGACTGATCACATTTGTTTACTTCTCAGCTGTCAAATACTAACCATACCAAAACCCAACTACAACACAAAGAATCTTGTAGATAAAGCAGATGGGATTTCCAACAAGTCAGGTGGTTCTAGCGAGGTGGAAAACCCCGATGTGGCCCTCCCCTTCCCCTGAACCCTCCCCTGTCCCCACGGAAATTAGGTCGATTTCTTTCGCGGCCTCTGTCTCCACCTCGCCCTGCGTTTGGCCCACCACGTCCCCCTCTAGGAGCCCCACCACCGCGGTCCGACTTCAACTTAGCAGGGGGAGATTTGGGCCGAAGTCTCTCTATTTCCTCTGTGCAGCCGGACAGGTGAGAGTTAGGCAAGGCAAAGTGTGAGGCATAGGTCTCTGGGTTAAAGTTGCTGTTTGTCAAAGTAGGACCCACTGTGAGCCAGCCTAAAACAGGAGAATAAAAAAAAAAAACAGAAAAACAACACGATGAGACAAAAATAAATAAAAGCAAACACACAACACTCATGTCCCGTAACGGTTCAGCACAAAAAGCAAGTCTATCTCACCTGGTCTGATGGTCGAGTCTCGTCCAAACAGGTGCAACCTCCTGCGGCCCAAACAGAAATGCTCAATGATGTGGAAGATCTCTACAGGCTTCTCTACATTTCCCATCTCAGGCTCCTCCGTGATGATAAGGTCAATGTCCACGTTGGCATGGATGAAATCACCGTCAGTGCTCCTACGCACCGTTCCTTTGATTCCCATTAGACAGTGTTCCTGAAGGGAACGTGTTTTAAGACATCACAATGTCCAATTTAAACTGACACAACGTTAACACACAGTTCTTACTTCTTTTCTGGTGCCACAACCTTGACAGCAGTGCTGATAAGACAGAGCTATTCATGACTGCGACCTATGGCTTTAATTTTAAAATGATTTGATAAGTGCTCAGATGTAAAGAAAAGTATCATGGGCAGATGGGTCTTGTTAGTGTAACATCTGCAGATTTTAATGGAAATAAAGTCCCAAAGAATAAGACTGTAAGAGTATTTACATTAACATGAAAAAAGTCACATTTCTGCCAGGCATGTGTTTGTTGTGTGTGTGTTCTACCTTGGTCCTCTGAAATACAGCTTTTGGGTCCAGTGCCTTAGTCTTGCCTGGGTTGTTCTTGTTGGTCTTGATCCAACAGATATCCTCACACCGCCTAAAGCCCCACTTCCTTAGACACTGCAATGTGAGAAATAAGGGTAAGTGCAGGTGAATGGTGACGTACGATGCACTGCACTGCTAAACAAGTATTCAGTTAAGGTCTGTTTATATGTACATATCAAACCAATCATACCAGTTATGGTTTGATTAATCTGGAATTTTTTCCACTGTTACTTAGACTTTAATTCTAGTTATCTGCACAAAACATCTTGTTTTTTTCGTTCACTTCAGCTGGTTTCTCATCTTATGTATCAGCTGAATGCTATTTGAGATAAAAATAGCTGCGAAACTGATAAACTCAAAGAGGAAACACGTCACACCAATAGCCAAAAAAGCACAAACAAATCAAAAGATAATGCTGTTTGTTTGAAAGCGTTTTGGGAATTAAGAGTTTAACTTTTTGCTTGATGATTGCTTTAGATTGAATCATGTTACCATTCTGCCCAAGTCCAGGCCTTCACCAGAGCCACACCAGAGAAAGACAAAGGAACGTAAAGCTGATATCTCCTCAATTTCCAGCTTCATGATCTACAATAGCAAGAGAGAGAGAAGGGAAAGAGGAGTGAAGAGGGAGATGATTCATGCAGGGTGAATATACCATTCATTAAACACTTTAACTCTTCCTTCCTCTAGATTTGTAATGAAAGAGCAGAAAGTTGATTTCACCATCTACAACAGGTCTTATTAGTGCTGTCATTTTGTATCACTGTCCTCCCCCTACTGGGACAGGATCAGCAGCACATTCCTATGTATTTTACCACACTCTTAACATTGTTTAGGATGTCCATATCTATATCAAACATACCTAATATTTTTGTTAGAGATCTTCCGGTGTGACCCCCAGTGTATATGTATTCAAATTCTATCACAAACCGAACACACAATGCACACTTACATCATCCCAGGTCCAGAAACGTTCAGTGTGGCTGATGCCTGATTCTCTGTAGTATTCCTCTAACGGAGGCTCAAGCAGAATTACATCGAACTTGCACTTCAAATCCTGCAGGTCAAAGTGCTCTGGGTCAGCCTGGAGGTACCTGAACACACAGACACACATGCCTTATAGAGAGCCAAAACTTTTCAAAACAGTTAATGCCAGGTTGCTATCTTGTCTAATCTATTTAAGTAATTTCCCTCTAATAAAATCACACTTACACAGCAGGTTAATAATTACATTTAACATTCACATCATCGTTTAACATACATTGGAGGGGTGTTGGTTGTGGAGATTAGTTCATCTTTTAGTCTGATCAGCTCTCGAAGTTTAGGGTATTCTTCAAATCTGTCAGCCAAGCCTGTAGCAAAGAGGACAGCAAGGTCATAACCACACACATGAACACACACTTACAATGATCATGCACACAAGAACACTCACCAACATCTCTAATGAAGTTTTGTGGCCTGTGTCCTGTGTCAACAAAGTGTTGACAGTAGTCATTGTGAGGGTTCAAACTCTGGGTACCCTGAAAATAAAAGAAATAGGATCAAATGGGATGGCCAGGAAAAAAGTCAATGCACTGACAAGCACAACGTGTAAATTCTAACAGCTTGATGTCTTTTCAAGCACTTTTAATAACTGCTTAGTTCACAAAATGCAAGTTCTAATACAGTTTCTGCAATGTCATTCTGAATGAAGATGTCACATAAACTTAAAAAAAAGGTAATTATGTGTATTGTAATCAAAATACTGGTGAAAGTTTTGGACATTCCTCATCATTCAATAGTTTTTCTTTATTTTTAGCATGGTCTACTATGTACATAACATGTGGTAAGCAAATTAAGTTACAATCTTTAACTCATTCCAAACACTGTCCTTTGTTGGAGACTAGATCACCTGATGCAGCACTCCAACAAAAGACATTCCAACAGAGTGCAAAACAGATTGGAACGATGTGTCCCTGGAGCTATGCTGGTAAAGTGTGCCTTGAATTTTCAATAAGCCGCCGACAGAGTGACCAAAAAAACAAACCTCGACCATTCCACCTTTGCCCCATTCTTCATGGTGAGAACCAGAACAAACATAGTCCAGCGACTTGTGATGCATCTCAGGAAAAAAGTAGGAACCAAAGAGCTTAAATTTGGGCCACCCGAGGACAGACATCCACAGGTCTAATGTTAATTCTTTATCGTTTGTATCTCCCTAAGTGGCTGTTCCTCTGCTGCACTTTGAACATGGAAGCCTCATTTACAAACTCTTCTTCTTACAGGTGAAGTTGGGATGTGTCTGCTTCTCTGTGCAGCATTCATGTGGGCTCTACCTATCTATATAGAGCTAAATATACCTTGAATTATATGTGTTTATAATTCTGTACGTTATTTCATAGGTTTGGTGTCTTTAGTACCAAGCTACCATGTAGAAATAATTTAAATTAAAAAAAAAACTCTTTTTGACAGGTGCTGTACATTATATGTGGGCACAGCGAAATCACACACGTCACTGTGTGAACACTTAAACTGGTTCTAGCTTGTAATTGCAGACTCCGAAACTCAATACACTACATATTGATACCAGGTTTCAAAAGCATCTTACTAACATTCCATCAGCTTTGCTCAAGGGTACATGGACAGCATAGATCTAACTGTCACATAAAACCTGTCCGTCCAGCTCTGAATCACGAGTCTAATAAAGCTGTTTATCTCACAGCTTCACAGCTTGAGTGGCATCGCTCGCGTCTGATAATGACAGAGCAAAGATCTTATCTGACTACTAGATAATTTTAAGTCAGTCTTTTTTTCATCTTGTGGTGTGGATATATCTAGACTAGTGATTTATATTTAATCTGGAATACAAGAATAATGTCATGTAGAATACCTGTTTGATATTATTGCCCCTGGATGTGGCTATGTTGCGCTTATTTACTATCAATATTATAACGATGAACATGAAATTTCTTTTTTCTGGCTGCTTTGATCTTGAAATGTATTTGGAACAGATCCAGAGATGGCTGCTGAAACACTGCCTTTTCAATACTTGAATTAAACTGGATGCAAGAGCTGCAAGCTAGAGTTGTGTGTGTATGCCCTGAATATCAACTCTACACACATTAAATAAGTCTTCTGTTCATATTTTTATATGAAGAGTAGATGTTCTTTTTCACAGAAACATGACATAATCTGTATTTTTTTTTTCCATCAAACTACTAGTTAAGTATATGACTTTAGCTTAGCTTAGTAGTGTGGTGTTGCTAGTTTTGATCACTTGTTTACATTTTTTGCAGGCAGCGGCAAGTTGCTCAGTAACTGTATCCCTTAGCCTATTATAGTCTATAGATGTTAATTTTCCAATATTAACAAACTCTGTGAAAAAGTTTAAGTTTTACTGTGCTTTGCTAGATGAAAAAACTGAGGACACAACTTCATACAAAACAAAAGATCACCTACTCATTTTCTCCTATGACTCACACAAGTGTACGTGTTATATTTAATGTAAAAAAGATTTAAACTTTGTTTTTTTGTTTGTACATTCATTGAAACCTACATTTTTGGCATGACCCTAAACCTTAAATCTATAAGATTTTACATTGCAATATAACTTTTGTAATTTAAAATGCACTATTATGGCTAAAATGATCATGCGCACTGATGTGTCATAAGGAACAAACTGTTACAGAACCTTCAAGGGGTGAATTTATGGCAGCAGCCCAATCAAGTTAGTTCCCATTACAGGTGAAAAAAAAAGAAGGTTGGAATGTTCTGAGTTGTCAGGCTGTAAAGCTCAGTCTGAATGCTTGTGACAGTAATTTGCCTCTACTTCCTTCTAACTTCGAGCAAATATTATCAGCATTTTCACTGCTAACTGCTTAAAAGTCATGACTAACAACTGGTGACACAAAAGCAAAAACTTACTTCTAAACTAGCAACTAAGACTATAAGACCAGTTGTTGGTGGTAATTTTTAATCGAAGCTACTGTGTACATTCAGGAAACCAGTTTTTTTATTGTTATTATTATTTCTGCTTTACAATTAGTACAACATTAAAAAGTAAAACATTGATTGACAGGCAAAAAAACACAACAAGTGAGAGAAGATTAAGGGATAAAAAAAGAGAAAGAAAAATTATGTTTGTAAAAGAAGAGAGACAATTTGTTTTCCAACCTTAAGGAAAGTACTTGAGTCCTTGTACACTTCCTCATATGGGTTGCTTTCATCTGGCTGCTGCACTTCCACCTCATCCTAATAAACACAGACACACACACACAAACAAACCAACACATTTAGTTAATGACTAGACCTTAATTTGCTGTGAGAAACTTGAAGATGAGATACAATTCAAAAGATTTGATCATAGAGCATCTTACAAAACATAAGTAAAATCAGTCAAATCAGTCACTCTAAAATCTGTTAAAAGACTATTAAACTTGTTAGCAGAGAAAAAAAGAAACCCGACTTTGGATGGTGGCCAATTATATGTCCACAACCTGCAGCAAAGACCTGAAAATAATAATGATGAAATAACAATTTTATATGAATATGACTATAAAAGAAATGTCTGCTTACTTCTTCTAATTTATACTTATGTTATTTGAGTAGCCGCTCATTAATGTGGCCAAATGAAGCATGGGCACACACAAAATGACTTGCAGAGAAGACATTAATCAGACTACATTCAATACATTCATTTCTTCTTTTGGCCAGTCTTGCTAACTGATATTTAAGGACAATACATAGCTTTACCACATAGCTCTACTCTTCAGACTGCTTTTAAAAGAGCTGATGAACAGTCAGCAAACCAGACTTACTGATGGAGCCCTATCATTGTTTTGCAAAGGACCATGAGAGACCACACCTTTCCAGTGCACTGAGAAACAGCCTTTCCTGAGACAGTTGGTTTAGCCTTTCTTCTCTTAATCACTACCCTATACACAATTATATAATAGCTTGCTTTGATTTTGGTTGTCTGTTCTCTCTCATTCTACCCATTGTATGCTCTTTGGTTTAACCTGCTATTGTTGTTTGTCTGCTGTAAATCACTGTAATATTTGTTTAAAAAGTGCATCTCAGGGCTAATAAAGTCAGCTGGACAAGTTTTACCTCTGATCGGAAAAGCTTCTACAGTGCTGTTGGACTGATGGGGATTCCCATCAACTTTTACAGATGTTTATAAGGCTGTCTTACATATCGTATTCAATATCATCATCATTAACATTATACAACACAAATAGTATGAAGTATTTCATCCTTGTAGATTTTTGACGTTCACCAACATGTGATTACACACCTTTTGTTCTTCCACATCTTCCTCTGTGTCCTCTCTCTCCGTCTGTGCCTTCCTTTTAGAGGGTAGAGTTGAACTGTCCAAAGATGACCTGCAAAACACAAACACTCATAACACTTTCTCAAACATATTGTTTAACTAAATCACAAAATAAACATTTTTGTACTGACAATAACAAGAGAAAAACTGACAAACAGCACAGACATTTTTTTTCAAAAATGTGTCAAAGGAGAGACATAGTGAACTGTGAGATGTAGAAAGGAGAATTTAAACATGCTCAAATTTTGTGTTATGTGTGTCATTTGTGTTTCTCATGCCATTAAGTTTGTGACTTTGTGCCGACATTACGCACTTTAATTCTCTTTTCTGTTTTCAACTGCATCACTCCTTTGCAATTTTTATTGATATTGATCTGTTTGGAAAGAAATCTCATCATATCTTACCTGCATGTTACTCTTGTCTCTTCTATTTCTTTCAGTTCATCTTTACTGTTTAGAACAGCTCCTATACTGTCTGCACTTTCAGCTCCCAACTGTAGTTAAACAAGAATTAGAAAATTAAGTGTGCAGTCACATATTTTCAAATTCTGATATTTCCTCCTTTAAATTTACATGCTTACCCCATGTACTTATATACATAACTCTCTACAGTATTTGCGCATTATTTGTCTCAGTATTCTGTAATTACGATGCTGTTGATTGTTATCTTCATATTTTACGAATTACTTAATCGTAAATCATTTATATCCATGTGTTTTTACATTGTTTGCTTGAAGCAGTTTGACATGCAGAAGAGTTTTATTTTAACAGTTATTTGCGTCTTGAGTCCATCCGAGGGTGACCGTAAGGAGTGTTTGACGGGGACCTGTCTGTCAAGTTATCACCTATTAATTTTCTCTATAACAGAATTGGCCTTTTTTACGCCAAAGTTTAGTAAACGTGGTTGACTGAGTTGTGAAGTTGCAGCATTAGCAATTTGCTAACAACAGGGGTCTCACTGTCACTTGCCTGTTGAGCTAAAAGCTGCCGCCTAAGTTTCTGTCGCTCGCGTATCTCTTGCAGTCGACTGTTCATTTCCTCCCATGCAATGTTTCCAAGATTACCATTAAATACCTTTTACACCCTGATCGTAGTCTTAACTTAATGCGGTTAGCTGGCTAACGTAACAACGCTAGCCCAGAATAAGCTAATATGTAAACGCCGCTCAATGGGTCCCAAAGGGTATGTCCGTTTTGTTCACCCGGCGTTTGATGTAGCGCACAGGCGAAAGGCGGAATCCTCGAACGGGGCCGTTCATCGAGTGCAGACTTCGCCCGTAACAGCGAACTACGGTGTACGCTGGTGTGGATACCTTTGTGACTAAAAAGGCGCTGACTGATGACGTCATTAGGTTTTCCAATCAGAGAGACACCGCAAGCATTTGACAGCGGTTTAGAATGAACGAGACAACTTCAGGAGGAGAGCTAGACGTGGTATGTTCACGAGTTTTCTACAGAATCTGTAAGCATATAACCTGCTGCGAGACGCGTCTGAAACAAGTTCACCAGCGACGAATGAAGCAAGTATTAGTCAAGCTGCTTTTACCGCAGAACATTCAGATAGGCTTGCTTCACATATACTCTCTTTCACCAAAAGTCTTTGTAATTGGCAGTGAAAACATTACCTTGATATTAACTGGCGTACAAAAACTAAAAAGTGGCAGGTTGATGCTTTAAAATGAGACACTGCGGAAGGATATACATATTTAAATTGTATTCAAACACAGCAGAGGATCATGGTGTTAGTTTTACCTTTGTGTTTTATGTTGTTTTTTGTCTTGACATCTTAAACGATTTGAGTGAATAAATAAATATTTTTTGACTCAACGTTGCTTGACTGTTACTTCCTATTTTACAAATATTCAGCTCGCATATAAAATGCCTCATTCTAAAAAAAAAAGATGACAATAAATGCAACAAGGATTAACTGATTACACGTCTTTGATCCATGGGTTCATAAGGGGCCCAGTATCCACAATGTTGTAAATTTCATCTAAATCTAGTTATTACCACTCCGTCTAACTGTATGGACAGCTGCCCCAGTGCATTTAATGTCAGAACGTGATCAAGTAAAATGTGTAAGGTGTCAGTAGTCATTGTGCAGACTGTCACTTTTTTTTTTCTCCTTTTTATGTTACTTTTGTTTTAGTCATTCAACAATCAGTCATGTATCAGTAGCCTGGGGCAGAAGGTGGGGGCTGGAGGTACTCCTTAGGTACCCCTGCAACGGCCTCTCTCACATCAGTGCTTGTTTAGGAAACCGGTGGACCATTTAAGGTTTGCTCTCCTGTGATCTCCTGATAGTCACTCTCAGTGTTTCCACTTCTGTCAGTCACCTCCACATTAATATCTGTGTACGTACACTCCTGTAAAGAGCTTCTCCTCAGTTGGGATTTCTTCTTGAGGTTCTTGAGGTTCTTTAGGTTAGTGATGACTGATGGCTTTGCTCTCTGGTTCTTCACAGGCTGTTCAGTGACTTGGGCTGGGAAGGGTCTCTCAAGTGCAGAGACTGTTTTGACACAAGCCTGGTTCTGCTTCAGTGGAGGGACAGTGCTCTGAGCAGGGATTTCAGGAGGCTGGCTGGCTGGCTGGCTGGCTGGCTGGGTGGGGTGGGGTGGGGTGGGGGGTATAGGTTGGCTGTATATGTTTCTGGCAATTTGCACAAGCTGAAGATCTTGAACATAAAAACACAACACAGAAATTTGCTTGAATAAATAAAAGGAATATGCAATTTTAAGGACAAGTTGGTGTAAAATCGTAAGTATCTTTTTGTATTTGTGCCCTAAGCACTGAGACCTGTCCACTTCAATCCATTGAAAAAAGCAACAACAGAAACATGTCTCTCATGTGAAATGTCCATAGTTGTTTTGTGCATTCTGTATATTCGTACAGGACTCCATCACCGGTATGCTATAAGTTGCTGCTATTTTATGTTAATAGTGTCTTTGTCAATATGTTCTATCAATGTTAGGGTTATTGGAGAATTGTTTTGGAGAAAAGCTATTTTTCTGTTTTGCAAAATGTTAAAGGCCGATTATTATCTTTCACAAGAGACACATGTCAGTTTCTGATTTTAATTTCTGGAGGAATCCATGGGGAGACAATAACTGGATGTCTTACGGCATTTAATGGACAACGCGAATGAGCGTTTCTACAAGAAGCAGGATTTCACTGCTAATGTGCAATACCACTTACTCAATGGTTTCAGTGGCTGCCGAGCCTTCTGTTCAAATTGGCACCACTTGATGATGTCACAGATAAAACGCTCTTCTTCTTCGAATCAAAGAATTGTATATTGTAGACACCAGAGGCGCTGTTTACTCTCTCTCTCTCTCTCTCTCTCTCTCTCTCTCTCTCACACACACACTCACACACACTCACACACACTCACACACACACAATTCAATTCAATTCAAATAGCTTTATTGGCATGACAAGACAATGCTTATATTGCCAAAGCATGTATCAATAAAAATAATATCAATATAGCCTATAAACAGATGATGGCAGAACACAAACAATAACAATAAAATATAAACAACATTTGTGGCACAAAAACAAACATCTCTCTCTCTCTCACACACACACACACTATCTCACACACACTCACACACACACACACCCTTTGTCGAGTTATATACAACACCACAACATCAACTATAATAGTACACATTTGATTCAATTTAAGGATATTGAATATTTACACTCATATTAATCCAGCGAGACAGTCGTCTAACATCAATACAGTTCACAGGCGATTTCCTTTAGCTTCTATATTTTTCCAAGTTTATCAGAAACACAGTGGTTTATCTGATAAAATAACCTTAGTGTGTATGTTTACCTTCGCGTGTATTTCTGGATGAGTCTTTTGTAAATGACGCTTCAAGTTGGTGGTGTTTTTCCCGCTGATTTTTGCTCCACACAGTTTACAGTCGGTCTTGTTGTCCTTTTTGTCATAAGTAAAGTTTGACCAGACGTCAGTTCTTCGTTTTCGGCCTACCTGTGACATTTTTGAGCTCTTCTGCTTTTAACTTTCGTCCCATCAATTGCCGCGGCTTTTAAAAATGGCTCCGCTGCTCTGCAGATCAACCTACCCTCAAAAGCTTCGCTCTGATTGGTTCTCTTCCTAACCGCTCCCACAAAAAGAGTCGTTTTGATTGGATCTTATCTCCATTCGTCCCACCCCAACGTTTTTATTCGTTGACTAAAGTGTCAGTTGAATTTCGTCACAGTCTTCGTCATCATATTTGGCTGAGGAACGGGGAGATCCTCCCCGAGAACAAACACCAGGTGAAGGTGTAAGAGCTCATCGCTGCTCCTCAGCCGCACCGTCCAGTAGCCGTGGGGTTAAACTCACATAAAGGCAAAATCTTGAACAGACAGATGCATTTATACCTTTTTAATATCTAGCTAGAATTCATAGACTGTAGACTTATCTTGTATAAGTATAAATATAAGTTATAAGTAGATTTTTTTTTTTAAATATTCCAAATAGAAGCTTTTGAACAACTAAAGTGCCTGTTTTCTATTTCTATTTTTATCTACTGCTGTTTAATGCAAATGTACTTTGTGATTATATGTTTTATATTGCATTAAATTGTTCCCAGCAAGATTAGTGTTAAACGTTGTTCTGTTTTGCCTTTCATGATAAAATAAAATGATTAAATAAACAGAAATAATATTTTGGATGACTTTAATCGTGGCTATTGACACACCAGTGAACACTGCCTGCGTGGAGCTGACGCCATATTTACAGAAATTTACTTGTTTTGCATGAACTCTTTCTTTGTTTGTGTTTTTAACTGGACAAGTAACAGCATGATTGCATTATTATATATGCATATGTATGCAATAATGCATTTTTTTTTTGCATGATTGCACAAGAGGATGCTTCTGTCTCAGCATTTTCTTGCATCATGAGCCTGACAGCTAATCACACAGAGCAGCTCCCCTCAAAAAGACTTTTTTTTTATTTTAAAGGAGTTTGTCAATATCAATCATCAGCAAACAACCACATTTCTCCATGGTGCAATGATTTCCTGATAATTATTCGACATGTATGGTAAAAAGAGAAGTTTGCTGTGTTTTGAATTGGCTGTTTTGTTGTGATTAAATGTTAACAAAAGTTTAAAAAAGGGGAAACATTGTTGCAGCGACCTTTAGTCACTTTAAAACAACACAACATTATTTACAGCGCAGAGACCGTCTGATGAGAACAGGTGGGAAAACATCATCATCATCAGCAAAACATTATCTAATGTTTTATGTCATTATTGGAATGTTACTTTTCCTTCATTCATCTAATCATGTAACATTTTGACTAATTTCTACTGATATTTAATGTACAGAAAAAATAAATGTAGGTTAATTTAAAGAACAAATTCAGAGCAACAAATTAAACTGATAAAACTCTAATTTTTGTCTTTCAATCTAGACAAGATGAAGGTCGTTCTCCTCATCTCCATCGTTTTCACTCTTGCAATTGGACATTTCATTTATAAACCATGTCAGATGAACTCTAGCAGAGATGCTTTTGATGCATTTGTTAGGAAACACATTCTTCGGGAACGCTTCAACAGAAATTCTAAGGAAGCATGGAAACTGTGAGTTAAACGCTTAAATCAATGAGTTTATTGTGAATGATAAACCAGTTAGAGAGACCTAAAAAATTACAGTAATGCAAACATGGAGAGTATTTTTAAATTATTTCCACTGTGTCAGCCAAGTGACCGACATTTGATAATGAGTATTATATGCAAATTAACATTATATAAAATGTTAGTGCATTTTATACCTTCTTATTCAGTATCACACCTGCACTTTGTTTACATGTTAAAAAGACCAAAATGTCATGAAGCCTACTTGTATGTCATCAATGTCATTAACTGGAGTTCTCATTTTTGCAGATACTTAGGAAAGACTGGCTTTTGCGACCGTAACACCTCTGAACAAAGCTTCGTGGAGGAGTCCGATCCGACACAAGTCAGATAGATCTGTGATGATTTCGTCCGAAACACGAGAGATAGCTTATGCATCAGTAACTCAAAGATCCAGGTGTTTCGTCTCGTTATCAGGGACAAGTGTGAATTTGACACACCAAAACCAGCTGCAAAACATGTGATTGTGACTTGTAATAGAATTAATAGAAAATGCCTTCCTATTCATTTTCATGGTACAAAGGAACAATCTTCCAGCGAAACTACTTGAAACCTGCAAGTTAAAGACAGATTAGATCGGCCATGTTTTTTTAAAGGTTATGGATTCCAGTTGTTAGGCTCGTTATTGATCCAACATCTAAAACTGCTCACCAGCTTTGCTACATGAAGCCTCATTTTAACTCACATTTAAAAAAAGATTGGCTTGTTATTTTGTTCTTGAGCTACATTTTATTGAGCTACATGTTCTTTGTGAGATGATCAGAGTAAAATGAGTCATGCATGAAAGGAAAAATTACACCATTGGAAAGCCATCAAAGAACTGGCGGAGGAGGCAGAGAAGGGCATCTTCTGGCTGTGGCTAAGGAGGAAGCACAGGAGTTGGGGGCCGGGTAACACCTAGGGCATCAGCAGGGGGTGGCAGGCACCGCTCCGCCGTCAGGAGATGTACTGGGGTTAAAGGAGCGAAACATCCATGACTGGTGGTCCCCAGCTGATGACCTGTGAATGCCCACAGAGGTGTTCAGAGGAGCACACCTGCACAAAAGGCACCGGTGGAGGTGCGTCAGGCAGCAGTGCCCCTCAGGTAGACCATCAACCACCAAAGGGGTCAAACTGGGTTTTCTAGCCTGGTCATCTGATGTGTTGAGGACTAGACTTTCTTTTTGATCTTCTTTACTGATTCGTCACGTAACCTTCATAGACACTTGTGTGTTCTCCTTTGTAGAAATCATGGTTACAACACTGGTGTTCACTTGCTTCAACATTTGTATTGCAGTTAACACTTGATTTCAACATGAATTCACAATTCAACAGAATCATTTGTGCATTTTCTCATGGGACTGCTTGTTTATTTGCCCAGTTCCTGTAACTGCAGACTTGAACACATTAGATGTAAAAAAGTACAGTTTAAGTGTTAAAGTTGATCTGTTTTGTCTTTCCTAATCAAATAAAACAATATTTGGAATGACTTTCACTGTTGCAACTGACCCTAAACACAACACATCAGTGAACACTGCATGTAGCTGATGTTATATTTACATGAATTCATTTGTTTCACATTAAGTTTTTCTTTATTTGTGTTTTTTACTGGCTGAGTTACAGAAAATGTGCAATTCACAAAAAGGTGCCTCTATTTTTGTATTTTTTTTTTACTATGAGCCTGACAGCTTCACACACACACACACACACACACACACACACACACACAAAGCAGCTCCTCACAAAACAGGTACTTCCTTATTCTCAAAAAGTTTGTCTGTATTAACCAAAGACCAATCACCTTAATTACCATATTGTACAATAATTCACTTGTAATCATTGCCATATATAGTCAAAGGGAAGTTTTCAGTATCTTAATTGGCTGTAAGACTCTCAGCATTTAAATGTTTGGTTGTGATCACATTTTCACAAGAGTTTAAAAAGGGAGAAACATTGTTGGACTTCTGGCAGCGACCTGAAGGTAAGCTGGCGCCGATATCTCCAGAACAATACAGCTACATTAACAGTGCTGATAAGAAGAGGTAAGAAAACATCATTATTTACAAAATTACATCTTTTGTTATATGATTACAACGAATCTGATATTTGACATGAAAAAAGTTAAGTGACCGCATTGAATGTAATTTTATTTATGCTTTACGATAAAAGACAAATAAGGACGTGATATTTAAGTCTTTAACCCTGACAACTTTATTAATTGTTTGCAGTGACTCTCCGCAGGACCAGCAAGTTTAATGGGGCACATAACACTTCAGTGTTATTAAATATGACAGAGTTACAGTGGTATTCATGATATGTGATATGTAGAGGAACATTGATAATATTTTTAAGACTTTAGGTAAATAAATTAAGATAAATCCGTAAAAAAAAGAACAAATTGTTGAAATAATGG
>JAQMCX010000043.1:8669969-8710872 GCA_029814765.1 Acanthurus leucopareius | reverse complement strand
AATAAAATATTTTTATATTTTAGACACCAGTGGCTCTGTTTTCTCTCTCTCTCTCTCTCTCTCTCTCTCTCTCTCTCACACACACACTCACACACACACACACACACACACACACACACACAGACAGACACGCATTCAGGCCCTTATACACAGCAACCTGTCTGTCATCCAGCAGAGACCTGGTGAGAGCGAGTGCATTTATTTTTTTTATCACGCATCATCCACTTTAATTCTTTACCAAACTGCAGCACCTCAGGTCGCCCATACTTCACTCATGTGGCTCCCAAAGGAAGACCCTACTAAGATCATCCTTCCTAAACAGTTGGCCTAGCAATGTAAATACTACACGCTTTCTCTAATGCCAGTATGGATTCGTATAATCCTACAACATGGAAATCCATTTATTGGCTCCCAAAATCTGAAAAATTGCCTTTTGTTTGCACAACATAAAAATTGCCAAATGGATAGTGTCTGATTATCCAGCCAGTTCTGAAAAGCTTTGTTTTGTTTAGAGCTGGTTTTCAAAAGCTTCACGCAATATTAGTCAGGATTAACCACACAATTTCCAACGTTTCTATTCATTACACTGCACTATTTATAGTACTAAGCCTTTCACAAGCCTACTGGATTGGTTCCCCCTACTCCCTTTAAATTTGCTTACCATAAAATTATTGAATCCCGCAAAAAAAGATTAATATTATCGCAATGTAGAGGATATTACAAAATATTACTGATTTTCTTTTTTTTTTTTTTTTGTCAGGGGCTGTCTGCCCATTAGCCAACATAAACAGGAGTTAAATTGATCGGCGTTGTTTTTTCTCTCTCGGATCTCACTCTCGTCCCACGGCTGAGCGATGAGGCTGACTGGAAATCGCCTCAGCTGATGAGAGACTCCGCTCATGTGAGAGAGACGCCGTCTGTAGCTCCCTACAATGAGAACTAACACGAATTTGGTATTTCTTGCTCTCACAGCCGCACTTTTGGCTACGAATTACGGCGTCTGTTACTCCGGCAGCGTCCCTTCATTCATCCTGCCGTTCACTGACTGCGTCCAAAGCCGGGGAAAAGACGGCTTTTACCGGGGAGCGATAGACGTCACTGAGTCCGGGACCCGGTGCATGAACTGGACCGAAGTGGCCGGCTTCAAGGAGCGCTACCCGGGCAAGGGGATAGGAGAGCACAATCACTGTCGCAACCCGGATGGCAGAATCCGACCCTGGTGCTTTTTCAAGAACCACAGAGGGAGAGCTGACTGGGGGTACTGCGACTGTAAACAAGGTAAACACGCTGGCACAGACAGCAATACTGTATTTTTGGGGAGATCCATGTTCATATATCTGTGGAAATATGACAAAAACAATAAGAAAGAGACACCAATGAGTCTAAATCTACAAATAAACTGATTAATGATTTAAAAGTCCATGTAGATTGTCAATGTTCTTGTAATATTAAATTCCAAAGTGATTTTTGGTTGGACTCCTGAAATGCAGAGAAATGTGCAGAAACTGTTACTGTGATGGTGTTTAACTATGACAGTAATTTACATTCAGCTGAGTTCAACTCAAAACCTACAGTGAAGTAATTAGACGGGAGGACCTTCAGTATCCCAGGTGTGACTGTAATGTATGCAGATGGCAAGTCTAAGCACATTTGTGCTGTAATGAGTGCGCAGGTATTTGCTCTTATTGTGTCCCTACAGCATATTCAAGGGATCAGCAATGCAAGAGAGTAAAGTAAGCAGGTTAAATTCAATCTTTTCGGTCATACTGAAATAGTTTGACGTGGAGAACATCACATTATGAACGTGCTGTGAAAATGAACTCTGAGGACAAAGTGGGCCTTTATCTCTGGGTTGCTGAAAGGTAGAGATCTGAGAGAGAGACAGTAGTGAAAGGAATAGCGTGTGTGATTTCCATCTGGCACAAGACAAGCAGCCTGTGGTATTTTTAGTCTTGGAGTGGGTTGGCTCAGCACAGGGTAAATGATCTTCCGGTAATTGATACATTGAAATACTATACATCTTGATTGATTTATTAAGCATATTTGGACAATTGAACACCTTCAGGAAGAGTTGCTTAATTTGCAATAAATTAAATAAAAAAGGCATAAACAGAGGATGCTCTCTATACAGTAAAATTTAGATTCTCTGATGGCTGTAATTCATGTAGGAGTAGATACAGTATGTTTGTAGATGTGTGGCCCTACGATTTCTGTTACTAGATTATATAACAGATAGGTACAAACACAACAACCAGGTCACTTGAACATCAACCAACATGCACCTACAAACACTGTAACTATGCTTTCTATGTAGATACTTCTCAGCTTGTAATGAAAAGCTGAAAAAAACTGATTTCCAAAGTAAAAATCTTTCTCGTTCTTGTGAATGGGGAGGGAAATTATGATGTGTGGAAAGCTCGACATGTCACACATTTTGACAAGAAAATACACTATCTCTATCAGTTTTGTGTTTATGCTTTTAGACTAGCTGTTCTAACAGAAACATGAGACATCAAATATTGAAAAAAAAAGTGAAATGAAGACGTCTACATTAAGCCGTTTTTGATGTAGACAGATTCTTTGGCTCATTCACAAAATAGTTGTGCACATATTGTTGCTCCCTCCTGTCATTTTTACAAAATCAAACACAGCTTTCCCTCCTCTGTCTTTTCTTATAACATTTTGAGCTGCCTTTCATCCTCTTACCTTCAGTCTCTCTCTGTTCCTTTACTCCCTACAAGTTTGTAAAAATTTACATGGTGTGACACATCTTTTATCTTTTTTCTATCATCTTCTATCCCCCATTTTTTATGTGCTGTGTTGTACTTCTACTCAGGCTCTGTGCGTCTGCAAGGGGGCCGCACCAAGCTAGATGGCAGGGTGGAGGTCTATCTTGGAGGAGTGTGGGGATCCGTCTGTAGCGATGACTGGGGGGACGAAGACGCTGCAGTGGTTTGCAGACAGCTGGGCAAGGGGTGAGACGGCACACATGTACACACACATACACACACACACACATGTGTTCAGACATGCGTTATTTGGCACTCTGTCTCTGGCTTTCCCCCTCACGGTCTTATATACACACAGGTGCAACTACAATCACCATCTGTCGTATAAATACGCAATTTGTAGCTGCCCTCAGAGGTCAGGTGGCAAGAGTGTGATGTATATTTGGTGGGAACGTTAGAGAACTTCAGAATGCTTTAGATTTACACATGCATGAGCTCTCTTCACAGTCTTTGTTCTTTTCTTCTGTGACCCTTGCATTCCAACCCCCATTCCCCGAGAGGTATTTAAATACCTTAAGTGCTGAGCTATTTACCTTGTTACCAGCTTTCTCTTTTTCTCTGTCTCACACTTCCAAATGTGCAACTGTGTCTTACAGTCATTATGAGATGCTGTCATGTCAGAGCAGCCCTATCTAGAGGGAGTCTGTAGGCAGATCATACATATCACCAGTGTCCATAAGCTTTGGTGTAGTAAGTTAAGAAAAGGCTTTCACCCTGAAGAACAGAGACATTCTGTGCAGTCGCTACACATGGTGACACTAGAACCAGCGTTGGCATGCATGCTGACATGAACACATGCCTGTGTGTGCACATTCACACAGGAGTCAATAAAAGTATGCAGCGGAAGGGACTGAGGGCAAATGTCAGCCATATGTCAGCTGGAATCGTCAGTGATGACTTCCATGTTGCCTGTGATCGAAAGCTGCTGGGTGCAAAACTGCTGACCGTATGGTCCTGAAATGGAAGATCATGAACATACAGATGGCTAAAGTTTACTGCTACCAGGCTACAAAAAAAAAAAAACCCAGCTGGTTTACTTTTGCGATGGGGCCGCCTTACCCTGACTGCAGGATTTATCTAAGATGATATGAAAAAAGGAGTGCCAAGAAACTCTACTGAGGTTGCATTTCTCTTGAAATGTTTTGATGGCTGTGGCTCTGGAGGAAGAGCTGGTTGCCCACTTTCTGGAGGATTTGTGGTTTGACCTCGTGGCTTCACTAGTCTGCACGTCTAAGTGTCCTTGGGCAAAAAGATTAGCATTAAGTCAACTCCTCTTCTCTGATGACACTGGGTTTCCTTTTTGCATTGAAAATAAGTAAAAGTAACTTGTTTGCTTATTGGTCCTTTTCCAGGATCTCAGGTCGTGCACGTGCAGTTCCCCTGTTTCATTCCAGCATGGCTAAGATTCACTGGAGGGCGGTTCATTGCCAGGGAGAGGAGCCCGACCTGCTCCACTGTCCTAAAACTACCTGGAATGGAGGGGAGTGCACCCTGGCTGCAGGCATCTCCTGCAGCCAACAGCAAGGTAGGCACACCTCATGGGAAGTCACTGGTCTGTGATTGATGAATGAATCGAGATCTAAAGGTTTTAAAAAACCTTTACAATCCTGCAATATGTACTTCCAAATAAAAAGTATCCAAATGTTGTATTAGCCTTCCCTCTTGAGCTATGCCGTGTGGTAAGGTGTGTAATGACTGTGTGTTTTAGCCACAGCGGCGCTACCTATACGGCTGGTGGGGGGTCGGTCTGGGTCAGAGGGCAGAGTGGAGGTCTTCCATGCAGGCCAGTGGGGCACCATATGTGACGACCAATGGGACGACAGTGATGCAGAGGTGGTGTGTCGACAGCTGGGGTTGAGGTGAAGATGCACCTACACACACACACACACACACACACACACACCCAAGATATTAATGTTCCCACTCCAATTAATTCTTTTTAATAAAAAGTGTAGAGAAAAATTCACTCTGATATGAGAAAGTGAGGCAAAAGTGCGACAGAAAGATGGAGTAGGAAGCTGAGATGAGTTACTGTGGGTGTCCAGTCGTCTGTCTCTCCCTCTGTCTCTAAAAGTATGAGAAGTATTCTTTCCATTCGGACACACAGAGAGAGGAGCGAGCAGTAAAGAACATCTGGGGGTCAGATAATGAATCAGGCTCATTGTTCCTGCACAAGTTCTAGCACCACAGAGATATGCATATTTAGCAACACTACACTCTGCAAATGTTCCTGTGTGCCTTTTTTTTTAAAGTTTGCCACTGTGGTTTTGGTGTTGCAGTGTTTATGCATGCTAAATTCTAAATTAAACAAACACTGCATCCTATACCTTGCCAGTCATTACATCTGTTTTTAATTGTATCAGTGTAGCTGCACACTGAACACTTTTTTTCTCTCTCTGTACATCTCTTTTTTTTGTAGTGGTGTGGCAAGAGCATGGGGCCAGGCACACTTTGGAAAGGGATCAAGTCGTGTGTGGCTGGATGAAGTGCGTTGCACAGGCAATGAGCTCACTCTGGAGCAATGTCCGAAAAGTGCATGGGGGGAGCACAACTGTCTGCACTCTGAGGATGCAGGAGTGTCCTGCAGTCCTCTTACAGGTAGACCGACACCTGCTTCAGCATTAGCAATCCAAAATATTCACAAAGGCATGCAAGGGAAATACATACAGTGTCACACCTTTTACATGGAGGACAGGTTTGAATGTACCCATGTGACCCCTGAACATTTTTTTTAGAGACAATATACCTCTTGTCAAGCAAAAAAGTAAATGGTTGCATTCCATTTACATTTTTTTGGTGGCAGGATTGTAGCATTGTGCGGTGTTTCTAAAATGCCTAAATTGTAAAGAGCATCTGTTGATGTTCTGAGTCACACCCATGCTTTTCATGCAAAAACAAGTCAGAATGTTTTCTTTGTTAAAGTTATGTCAAATTGGTTCCATTAGAGAAAAAAAAACGAATCAAAGACCCATAAAAGACAAGAGCAAAGTCAAAATGCTACTTTCCTGACATCAACTTCCTTTTACTGTCAGTAAAGTATTGATGGGGTGATTTTAGGAAGACACATGGTGGCCAGGCATGGAAATCTGGAGGTTGACCATTACTCAGCCTGAGTAACAATGTGGGTAAGTTTCTGTGTGGTGAAACCACACGGAAAGAGAAGAGAGAGATCCTGTTGTGTGCCGGCAGGTGATCAGCATGAACTGAACTCGCTGGCTGCAAGGATTGACTATTAACTCCTAATAGGATCTTCCAGAACTTTTTTTTTAGTTATGACAGCAGCTTGGAATTACTGCGATGCAATCAGCAGCATTTTTGTTGTTATATTGTAATAAATAACAATAATTTAAATTATGCAAGGCCGTCAGAAAGTATGTATTTACTTTTTAAAGCTGTTTAATGTAATGGAAGGACACTAAAAACATGATTTTACATGTATCCTTGTTAACGAGGTCATTGCCTGACTCTGTCTTTTTTTCTGCATCTTTCCTCTTTCCAGATGGTAGCGTTCGCTTGGTGGGAGGTGCACTCAGCCATGAGGGACGTTTAGAAGTTTTCTACCGTGGTCAGTGGGGGACAGTGTGTGATGATGGCTGGTCAGACTCTAACACACAAGTGGTGTGCCGACAACTTGGTTACAGGTAATGTGTGTTAGCGTGTGTAGACACACACATGCATGCAATCTCATTACTTATTAAAAAAGTAAAGTGAGAGAAAATATGTGATTGCGTGTTTGTGCATGTCTACCTTTCAGATTAGGTGTGACTCTCCCCTCTGAAGGACTAGACATCACCCCAGTCCCACGCTTTGGGGTGGGGTCAGGTCCAATTCTATTGGACGATGTGAGCTGCACAGGGAAAGAGCCCAGCCTGCTGATGTGCAACAAGAGGGAGTGGCTCCGTCACGACTGCACACACCATGAAGATGTTAGCATCACATGCAGCTCTGAGCGCTACAGAGAGAGTCTTCCAACTAGTAAGACACAACCTCATTTTACTGTGAGATGCACGTATGTCAAAGGTCAAAAGGATGAGGGAGGCCAAATATAACCTTTAAAAGGTTGTTTATGTGTGTGGTTGGAAACCAGTGCCCGGTACTGAGTATGTGCTGATATAGATGGTCATAGTTTTAAAACAGAAAGCAGTTACGATCGTGTTTCATTAAACCATTGGACAGTTTGTAAAACATACCTGGAAATGTACTGTCTGTGTGCAGAGGTAAGGAGGGACACACACACACATGTGCAAGCTTTAAACATTTTTGCCAGTGTTAGAAAAAATGGTGGGGGTGAAGATATTTCCTTTTCCTAATTAAAATGTTTTTGTCTCAAAAGTTTTATTTTGGTTTTACAGTTGATCACAGTTGAGAAAACACACTCAGAATGCTCCTAAGGAAATTGTAATACTCGTTTCTTCTCCCCTTTTTGAAATTGTTGCTTATTTGATTTTCATGTTTCATGGTTCAGTCTCTAGTATTTTCAAACCATATGCTACATAATACAAAGATAGAGTTTCACTTTCAGTTTATAAACAGATTTATCCAAGATTTATTTTTTCCTTTATAATTCCGCTCTTCATAGCTTTTCTTATCTTTAAGCTTTTGCAATGTTTATAGCTTAATGTAAAACAAGTAAAGACATAATCATTTTATTAGAAAGTGTAGTGTGATTACAGTAATGCTGTAATACTTTGTAACACATCACCCCAAACACTGCCAACAGTACAGCTTACTCTTGGTGTGATTTTTTACAATGAACTGAAATCAGTTGTTCAGCCTTGTTTCCTCCAATGAAGCAACATTTGACCAATCCAACCTTGATTACTGCCACGCTCAACTGATTTTTTTAAATGATCTGTATTCCCTATTAATATGATTTTATCTACAAAAGTTTTTTATTTATATGATGCAGCCTAATTTCTTTTAGGATCCAGCAGGAGACTACATAAAACCTCTATTACAGCATCTTTGCACAGAGCAATGGCTTTTTACTGCCCTATTACCTGAATTTAGTCTGTGATCCGCTTGTCTGTCGTTTTAGGTGGTTCCCAGGTGGGAACTGAAACTATAGAATTTTCCAACTGGTCCCATCAATTTGTGAATGACTATCTGGATAAGATCAGATAAGCTGGATTTTAAAATCATGTTTAAAATCCCTTTAAGCAATAAATTATTCTAGAACTTAAATCCGAACTGATTCTGTACTGTAATTGCTGCTTGTAATTGAAGTCTTACATGCCTTCAGGTCTATGCGCTGTCTAAATTTTTGCATTTTATAAAGCTGTGCGTGAAAGGATTGGACCTATGTTAAAAAAAAGACTTTGATATTATTATAAGCAATAATAGCTTAAAAAGGGCTGTAGAAGCCTAAAAGCACATGGTGAAGATCAGGAAATTAAATGATTAAGGTCTCCATTTAATTTCCCTTCATTTTATAAACCCAGGTAATGGGAAGTAAGCCTGCCTGTAACCTGTATCTAAGATCTCTGCCAAACTCTATCTGCACTCAATTGGATCTCCTCTTACCTAGAAGAGGAAGCCAACATTCTCCAGGAGACGGACAGAGGATGATGTCAGTCATGCTAACTCTAATAGGCACAGCTGTCAGCTAGCTTGTCCGGCCTTAATAAGTGGGTCTCTTGTAAAGTCATCATGATTAAATGGACCTACTGCCAACTTTAACCTACTTGTAAAATAAATCTCCCTCATGCTATTTTTCCTCATTATTCCTAACTTTAAACTCAAACAGTGAGCTGACATGTTGCGACATCATCACACAACCAAAAAAAAGGGTCCTGCAAAACTGCATTTCTTATCTTCTAATAAGAAGAGACAGAAGGATTCAGTTGTGTTACTACTTGCTGAAAGACAGAGGAAGAGCCGAATGGTTGCAGCATTAATCAAGCCATTTCTATAGCCTCCAGACACCAATAAAGATGTGTAAAGGCAGAGCTGGATGGAACCAGAAGTGGCTCAGATTTCACTAAACACTGTATATAACTTCAGTTCTTGGCCATTTGTCCCAATGTAACAGATGGGAGTGTGATAATTCTGGTGAATGTCACAGTAAGGATGCTTCATGGTTTATGTGCTGTAAGCGATGATGAGTTGGGTTTAGGTAGCTTATGCTGTTTGGCAAGAGAGTGAGGGACAATCTCACCCCACACGCCACAAACACCCACTGAAGAATTATGTCATTACTGCATAGCATGTGTGTGTGTGTGTGTGTGTGTGTGTGTGTGCGTGTGTGTTTGTTTATTTGAGAGTTTGTGTGTCTATGTAAATCCCTCCTTCTCCCTCAACATGCCACAGGCAGATTGGTTTATGTTGTTTTTGGAAAAGGAGGAAAAGCAGATAAGCCAGGCTGTGCTTTGAACTTTCTCTCTATTTCTCTCTCTCTCTCCCTCTCTTTCGTTCTCTTCGTCTTCCAACCTTTCACTCTCTGTTGTGGGAGACCATCACATTAGGGTTGTATAAAAGCAGCCAGCGAGCAGTCTGTGTTTGTTGAGAGAGAGAAATAACAGTGTTTGCATTTCTGGGCGAGAGGACTCAGATGAGCATTTCCTCAACAGCCAGGACCAATCAGAAGTAAACATTCCCACAACATCCCCCCTTGTCTTTAATCTCCCCTTCAAACAACTCCAGCTTTAACACACAATGTTTAAATGTGGCATGTCACTCAGCCGAGTACAATCACAGCAAAGTCGCATTTTACAAATTGATTGAATCACTGTAAACTATATTTTAACAACAAAACACAGCAACAAACTGTAAATGAAGGGTTTAAACAAATGCCTGAAACTTGACAGGAGAATAAACTGATCCTGAAACCGTCTGCACATGGAAAAGCCATTAGAGCTCACTTAAATGAAGTTATTGTGTGTGTGTGCGTGTGTGTGTGTGCGTGTGTGTGTGTGTGTGTGTGTGTGTGTGTTCGCATACATGTCTGGGTATCTGTGGGCAGACAAACGATGATTGATTGTCTGAACCTGAAGCCCAGACTGATTTGATTAACAATGTGAATGAAAACAATTTGAGAGAGAAGGAACAAAAGAAGGACTGTATGAAAGCCAATGAATATAAATGATTTTCTCATCGTGGCATGAGTCTCAACAATATCTCATTTGACACACATGAGTGGTTTCGTGCATGAAAACAGACAGGTGTTCAGTGTGCTGCCTTTGCAGGGGACATGAACACACATGCCCTGTTCAGTAGACACATTAGCCTCTAAGATCAGGTGTGGAATGTGTGTGTTGAGTCTTTGAGTATTTCTAGACTCGGAGGGTTTTGGTCAACTCTTAGGTTGTTCAGTTGGTCTTAATTGTGCTTGTGTCCATTTGTGTTTGTGTGTGTGTGTTGTTCAGGTGTACCAGTAAGGCTTGTTGGAGGAGAGAGCCCCAGGGAAGGCCGTGTTGAGCTCTTTCTGTCCGGACAGTGGGGGACCGTGTGTGATGACGGATGGACGGATCGTGACGCTGAGGTGGTGTGTCGACAGTTGGGATACAGGTATGTGTGTATTTGCAAGCATGCCGGTGGAGAAGTCTCTTTGAAAGCCTTGTGTGTCTGGGTTTCTGTAAAAAAGCTTTTGGAAGTGGCCAATATCAAACACTGCTTTTTGTGCAAGTTAAGTTGGAAAGAGTAAAGATACCTATGCAGTTTGTAGAGACAGGTTTATTTTACAGCTAATACTGGCAGTTATTTTCACTATTGGTTGCATATCCATTATTTTTCAATTAATTGCATAAAGTAAAAGAGTCGAACAATTTCTTTAGAGACAAAGATAACATGGTACCTTTCTTTTTTAAGTTTAAATAAGTTCAGGACATTTTTACTTCTAATCAGAAATAATAAAAGACCTTTTCGATATTTAGCAATTAAAAGATCACAGCTGGTTGAAAATCATACAAGGCTGCATTTACATTGGCTTTTTTATATCAGGTAGTGCTTTAGTCTGCCCAAGATGAATAAAGTGTACATTAAATGCGTGCATGCGTAGGTGATGCATTCCTCTTGTTTTTCTCATTTTTTAAAAACTATTTTTCATTTGCCTTTTTTTTTATAATGTTGGAATGTTGGAATAGAGGTAAAATTTTGGAGAAAAGCTCACTTGTGAGCTTTGGCATTGCAATGTGATCGCTCTATACATTAAACTCACTTAAGTGAATCCAGACCGGCTGCTCTGTTTGCAGAATCAATCACCTCTGCTCAGACTTGGCATCTGTCTTACACTCACTCACTGCCGTTCTCTGTGTCTGTCTTTCATCTCTCCGTCTCCTTAACCTTCTGTGTTTTCAGTTTGCACCTCATTATGCGTATCTCCATTTTCAAGTTAACCCACAATGGAAAAAACTACGGTATGGTTTGAATCATGTGGAATTGCTGCATTTCATGGATTCATCTCTAAAAAAATGTGCGCTCGAGTGTTTCTAGCACTTCTTGTGAACGCCTGGTCTGTTGCCAGCAGCTTTCATTAGTGGTTTTAGCTGTGCCCTTTTCCCGCAGCCAATATAAACATTTAATGAAAGGGCAGGCCAGTTGTGCAAGTGACACATTCACAGTGACAGATATGTCGAGACGAAGCGAACTACCTCATCTCATCCTCTCTGTGTCCCATTATCTCTTCCCTCTGAGACACTGTCCCTTTTTCCAAAACAATGGCAGTTGGATGGCAAGGGAGAACTGTACTGTAACAAACCGTCTTCATTTTCTCTCCCGTCACTCCTCACTCAGGGATACTTGTCACAAAGCCATCTAATTTTCTGCGACACATCTGTGTGTAAATGAAAGCCACATCTGGAGCACATAAGCATGAGAAAAAGAGGAAGCGTGTTGGAGGTGTGTAAAAGCCATGTTAGGATCATCGTTCTGTCCCACTCAGGGTGTGGTGAAAGGCCATTACATACACAGCAGGTCCCCAAGGGTAAGGGGTTGCTCTGAGGGTGATAAAGCAAAGTATATGGAGACACAACACACACACATACACACACACACACTCACACTTTAACAAAGTTATATTCAAAGTCAACAGCTTGACCCGGAGTCGCCCTGAATGAGGTCCTACATGAAACTGAACAACAAACACTGAAAGAGTTTCCTGGTTTAAAGATTCAAAACATAATTTGGGAGTAATTTAACAGACAAGTGGTGTGAGAAAAGCCCACCCTCTGGGCTGAATAATACTGAATTACACCTACCATGATCATGCTTACAAAAATACTAATGATATATAAAAAGATATACAAATAATTCAATGATCACTATAGAATTCTCTGCCTTCAGTGGTATCTCCTTTTAGAAAGATAAAAAAAGGGTGTAGTTTAATGACATCATGAAGTAACATGGGATCATGGGATTTGTGTATTTTATTGTTAAACAGTCCCCATTGCAGATGGAAATCCATCAGACTGACTCAGGCAGAAGTGCTCACAGATGAGGTGATGTATTATTGTTTATCAGCATCATGGTTCCTCATCTCTGACTCACCCGACAAGTGACAGACGACAGAATAAACATTTATCTTCACTAAAATTACAGATTTCCCAACTCAACAAAATAACAAAAACAAAGATTAAGTCAATTTTAGACATTCTACTGGAAAATGATGTTCTTGAAGACGGTCGCTTGGACAGACAGACACAAACACACAAACACTCAAACAAATTGTAATTTGTATATTTGTATTTAGTATTCCGAAATAAAATGATAACAAATTCAGAGGTAATTATAAGATATATAAATATAGGAGGTAAAAACTAAATACAATTAATAGGCACAAAAACAGGGGGCAGCAGGGAATAATAGGTTTGTTGTAAGTCTGCCTATAACGTCTCACTATGAACTCATCTCCATGAGGCAAAAAGGTTACAGTATAATTTTATTTGCTCAGACTGAGGACTTTTTTGAGTTTTTTCAATGCTGCAGTAAGTCCCTACAGTTAATGATCTATGCAAGTCACCTTGGCTGCATCCTTTCTTCCGTTCCTCTTTGCCAATATTTAAAACAGAGCCACTAATGAAAGAAATGTCCTTTGAAAATGGTCATTGAGATAAATTATGGTTATAGATGAAATATGATGTCAGAGAAGACACTTGACTTTTCTTTCAAACTCGAGCATTTAGTCCTCAAAACATATGGTGTTTCATTTTTGACGGACTTGTGTTACTTTGTGTTGCCACAGAAACACACCGAGCAGGCTTGATGTCAGTCTCCAGGCTTGGTTCCAAGTGACTTGGAGGTTCAGCCCTTGCATGCTAAATAGCGCTCAGGGAGCCATTGGAGACACAGACACAATGCTACATGTCTCAATAAGAGACTTGAGATTCCCTTTGGATAAGTGGGGATTCGAGACCTGCCACCCATCGCACCCCAGGGACGCAACCTGAGACCGCTCGGTCATGTGGCCCTCAATCTTAATTAAAATCACAGTTACAGCCCGGACAGGAACAAATACACAACCACAGCTTCAGTGTGTGTTAGCTGGTGGCTAATTAAAGTCAGAGGTGACGTTGTGATACACATACTGTTGTCATCAGATTGTTAAAAGTTCTTTGACCCGGCGTGCGTCAGTGCTAGGGAATGTCAAACCATAACATCTATCCTAACATGTCATCACCGCCTAAAAGCCGAAACACACACAAACAGAAAGATGTAGCAGCTAAGTATTCAACGCTCCATCTCTCTTTTACTTAGTGATTTGATTGAAGGTGACTTGGAAAAGACACAGAAAAGTACATAGCAAAAATTCATAATAGATTTTTAAACGCTTAATTAAAGTTACATTTTACAAGAAAATTGACATGTTATAATCTGATTTTTAAAAAAAAGATTTAATTAAATCTGACTTCAACAATTTATGTAGATTCTCTATATGTAACTCAGTGTCTCTCAGTGTTTTCCAGACGTTCTCAGCGCTTATCTTCAAACTCTTTACCCCCAAAGTTTTGAAGAATTTTGGAATCTTTTTAGGCAACTTTCTAAAGAATAACATAAATTCTCTCACTTTTCTTAACTGATGCTGTGTTTTTTCTGTTATTTCTTTTTTGTAATTTGTTTCTGTTGAATTTCTTCTTGCCTTCTTTATATTAAATGCTTTTGTTTTTAAATAAACTCTTTGAAACCTATGTTTTTTTTTAGTAATCTAACTCATTAGGAACTACTTTTTTACCAGGTCTGGCAATAAAATGTGTGTGTGTCCTCCTAACCCTCCTCAGTGGGGTGGCAAAGGCCCGTGTGATGGCGTACTTCGGGGAGGGGACGGGGCCCATCCACGTGGACAATGTGAAGTGCAGTGGCGAGGAGCGATCGTTAGCAGACTGCATCAAACAGGCACCCGGCACTCATAACTGTCGTCACAGCGAGGACGCCGGGGTCATCTGTGACTACGGAGAATTGCAGCCCAGTAAAGAGGTCAAAGGTCAGTCAGGTCTGTCGAAAAATGGGGCTCCTGTGATTCATCTTGTAATTTCTGGGTGCACATTGATCATGCAGGAGACTGTAGTGTGTTTAGCAAACATTTCCAAGATGTCACACATACTGGAAAACTAATAGGGAACAAATGACTTAAGAGAAGTCAGGAAGTGAGATTCTGAGAGGAAGGCAGAAAGGACTCCGGTGTGTGTGTATGCGTGTGTATACGTATATCCAGATGGTAAAATGGAGAGGGCGATGTTATTTGCTTCACCCTGTCTGTCACACATCAGGGCAGACTGACTCAATGCTATCTGTTACATGCACATATGCTCTTACTTCCATTCTCACATGCACACACTGCAGAGAGTCTCACCAGTGCAGGAGGGTGTTTTATCATCATCTGATAAAAGGACTGACTGTTTGTAGATTTTAACACAGCACACGCAGACACTGAAAATGATCTCTCTTTATTTAATTAACTTCAAGTTCATATACAAGGGTAATCGATGATATAAAACGTTTTGATTTTTTAATCAGTCTAAATAGTTGAAAAAAAAACAACATCATCTGAGCCAAAATGTATGGTTTTACAATCATCACCCACCCACACATTCTCACATATACACACTCAGTGCGTCCTCTTTTGTCTCTGTCAGACCCTGTCGACTCAATTTGCGGTCTGCGGCTCAAACACACTCGCCAGCGCCGAATCATAGGAGGAGAAAACTCTCTGAGGTAAGCTGAAGGGGACAAAGGGGATTAATGAAAGCCCTGAGAACGCTTGCCAGAGACATATAGGACAAAGAATACATATTGAACCCATTTTTTTTAAAGTTAACAAGTCTTAGATGGGAAACAGCTGATCTGAAGCTACAGGCAAAAATATATTTGTCTGTTTGTACTTACCCACATGAATGTATGTGGGTAATTTGAGGCATGTAGGAATGTCAGTGTTAAAAGTGAGTGTGCCAACAAGTGAGCATGGACAACACAGAAAAACTCTCTGTTTATGTCTTTGTTTCGCTCTGCATGTGTGAGTGTGTATTAGAGAGACAGACAGAGGTTTAGATAAACAGAGAATAAGGCAGCATTTCTGCTCAGTTGCATGTGTTGTTTATGTGAGTGTAATGCGAAACCGAAGAATGTTGTCTTGCTAAGTGTTTATGTCTATGTGTGCATGTTTGGATGATATCCTGCATGTTTAGGCTTTAAGTTGCTGCATCTCAAGTAGTTTTTCTACTCAGGTATACTCTTGTTTATTGTCCTCTAACCAATTGCATATATTGTATTAGATTAGAATGTATATGTTGCCATGCTGTTTAATGCTCTATTTTTGCAGCAAGATGCAGTTATTCTTTTTATAGAGTTGTAAGAACAGAACTAAATTTCATTTAGTTAAAATGCTGTAGAGCAGATTCTGTGCCAATGTATGCAATTAATGCCTGCGTGTTTGTGTGTGTGTGTGTTTGTGTGTGGTAGAGGTGGCTGGCCATGGCAGGCTGCGATCCGTCTGCGAGGATCTCGAGGAGACGGGAGGTTGGTGTGCGGAGCGACTCTCATCGACACCTGCTGGGTCCTCACCTCTGCACACTGCTTCAAGAGGTCTGACGCACACGCTCACATCTACTTACAAAAAACGTCATATTTACGTGTCATATTTTCAAAGGATATGTTCATTTTTTAAAGCCAGTTAATGTCATACAGCAAGTTCACAGTGGATCCCTGGCTAACACAAACTCACAGTCACTTTCAGATGATGCTTTAAACTAATGACTTGATGGTCATTGCTGTTCTCCTTCCTTTCACAACAATGGTTAATAGGCGTTTCCTCGTGTCAGGGTTTGCGACATGTTTTGCAGGGGTTACACACCCATCTACTGTTCCCGCAAACATGAACATGAATGAAAAGTCTAGACGATGTGTGATGAGCAGGACAGTGATTGATTAAGAGTCTACAGCTTGTTAAGTGCAGCTGTATTGTGCTTTCAGGCACCTGACTTTCACATTCCACATTACATGACGGACAAACAAACAGTGCTGTGAAAACAAGCTAACAGCAGCTAGCTACAAGAAAAGAGAGCCACACTATTGAGAACAATGAAACCTTTCACTTAGGTGTCATTCTAGTAATATGCTGCCATTCATAATTTTTACATATTGCTTCTGTCAAATGCACATAATACAATTAAGAAATGCAATAGTTTAGTGCTTTAAACCCACTTTTGATGCTGGCCCCCTTCCATGCAAACACATCTCTCTTTTACATTGTGTGTCTAGATTTTTTTTCAGTTTCTCAGTCATTCTTGTCTCTGGAAGCGTGGATGTGCTTATGCATACATTTGCTTCTGCCTGTAGTTTAAGCCACATGCAAGCTGCGCAACTTATTTACTTCCTTAGTTTATTCAGAGGCAGCAGACCCCCAACAACATGAGCAGTAATCAGTGGTGGCTTGGCTGTGGTGCAGTCCGTGGGGAGACGACTAGAACTATTTCATCTCAACTTCCTGTGGTCTGGGGGCCTCCACATGGCACCAAGATGAAATACATAGCCTAATCTTAATCCAGCAGAGGAGGCAGTGAAAAAAGGAAGAAGTGAACAGACAGAGAATTTTTTTGAAGAGTCAGGGAAGTTGAGGGTTGTGAGAAAACTAACCCCAAAGGCTGCATTTTTAAATTTATTTGATATTTAAACAGTACACGTAAGGCTGTGGGGCTGTATTTTAAGGGTAATATCTTTTGGCCATTACTTCCAAGCTTTAGGTTTGGTTAAAAAAAAACCCAAACTGCAGCAGCTCCAAAACTACAAATCCTTGTGTTTCCACATTTAAGAGAGGAAGAGGCCATTCAGTAAATCTTTTCCACTACCATTTGTTGGGCCATTCCCAGGCTCTTCCGCTGCCAGAGTTGTACTCCTAATGCAGGAACTCTGTGATGAGACTCTTCCATCTTCTTCTTTTAAACAACACACACACACACACACACACACACAGGAAAAACACACAGCTGTGCTGTAAATTAAAACCCCTTATGATGTAGACATCAGGCCTTCTAGGTCTGATTAATACAAACAAGATTGAGTCTATTAGTAATGATAAGTCCTTTAAAACTCCACAGCAGACACTATAGTAGCCATAACAAATAGACTCATATTTGATGTCGTCTGATTGTTCAACAGGTCGTTCTGGTCTTTGTCTTTATTGCTCATAGGATAAATAAATGATTTATCCAAACAATGTAATAAAAAATTCTGTCACACGTCTACTGCCTCAGGCTTTGTTTTCCATATTGAATGAGCTTTAATGATTATTCATAGCCTGAGGACTTCATTTTTCCAAACAGCTTGATGACATTATGCTGACTGCTGCTGGTTGGCATTTGATACATGACAAGGCCTGGCCAGCACAACAGATGTATAACAGGAAATTCTAAGTATTTATTGTTACCCAAAGAAACTGCAAGTACATACCGAATAAAACACATATTAAGTTTTAATAGAAAACTATTTCCAGCTGTATGTCGGACATTTGTTATGATGGACATTGCAAGCAGACAAGAAAGGTCAGACACTACAAAGTACTGCCTGATCACATATCCGTCTTCAGTGCTCCGACCTGTTAGCTCCAGCTATGACAGCTTTGAAAAGCAATTTGCTGCATGCAAGCCAGAGCACGCGGACCAAGATAGGGACTTCCGCCTCTTTGGTGTCACCTTTCATACATAGTAACTAAAATAGGGTGGTACTCGCACAAGCACACACACACGCATAGCAACAAACACTCATGTATTCAGACCAAAGAAACAGAAAAAATGCAAGTTGATGTACTCACATCTGCTAGTTTTTTATACACACAAGGACAGATTATTTCACCTCAAACTGAAAAAAAAAACAAACAAGCAAATTGAAGTGTGTTTTACTTCAAAGAATGCCCCTTACTTTACTATTATCTATTATAAGGGTCATAAAAATTGACCTCAGGTCAATGGTCACATACTGTCAATATATTAAACCTATTTATACCTTGTAGCTGTACAGCTGGGGGCCCCTCCAACAGTAACAGAACTCCAGCAGATTTTTAACTGCTTTTAGCAACAAAAACGATGTGTGAAAAGTAACTTAGATGTCACATTTATACTCACGGTTTGCTGTAAACACAGGATCAGGCCTGTAAGTCTTGTATCAAGTAAGTCAATCCGATTCCAAAAGTGTGTGTAGCTGGGTATGTACTGTACGTAGATAGCTGAACATCACTGTCTCTACTCTGCCAGGAACGTCATGGCATTCCCAGGTCAGGAGATGTTTCCGGAAACACTCTACCAGTTGGAACTAAACACAGACACTTGGCTCCATCAAAAGGCCTCCTTTTTTTCACTCCTCTCCTGTTTCTTCTCCTCTCTCCCTCCCACCCTCTCCTTTGGTCCTGTCTTTTGCCCTGCCTTACACTGCTCCTCTTAACTCCTTCTATCCCTCTCCATTTCAACAAGGCCAAACATCTCCAAGAGTAAACGGAAAGCCTGCAAACTTTTCATGATGCCAACCTATGAGTCAGATAGAAGCATAAACACATAGATACAATGACAGATTTATAATCATCAATCTTGCCTAAACTCATTCTCTGTCCAAGTTTCCATTTGTTTGGCCTCTGGAAGCAACGCATTAGGTGTGCAATCCTCTTCTTGTTATGATTCAAAGTAAACTGACTGAATGTATAAAAGCATGACAGCGGTGTGCTGAAGGAGGTGCAGCAGAAAGACCATTTAGCTGATTTGAAACTATCCTCTAAAACTAAAATAAACAAGAAAAGACTAAACATGAGTGAAAAATTGTACATTATTGAAAGTCAAGATAATAATTAAGTAAATGTTTTGACATACATACTTCATGTTATTACTAGAGGTGACTGGAGCCACCTGGCCATTCTTGAAAATCATGCAAGTTGGTGGATCGACCATTAGACCCCTCCATGAAGGTCTTGTTATCCCTTATAAGGTTTAGGGTTAACATTTTTAAAATATGGCTTGGTGAATAACACTACTCATAAGCTATTTTACCACTTACAGGCATCTAGGGTAGGTTTTATGAGTGTGTGTGCTTTGTGTAACACTCTTTTTTTCAGCTCTAGATGAGCAATTGCTGAGGTAGCCCCCACCAGAGCTCATTATTTTAACACTCATGGTTTATGCAGCAGCAGTGGGATTGCTCACAGACACACACAGCCTCTTCCTCTAATGGCTATGGTTGATCCATCCCTCTTTTCCTCTCTACAGGTATGGAAACAGCACCAAGCAGTATAAAGTCAGAGTGGGTGACTACCACTCCCTCGTCCCGGAAGAATATGAGGAGGAGTACGCCGTTGATCAGATTGTCCTCCACCCGAGCTACCACTCCCTTAGCAACGATTACGATCTGGCTTTGGTTCGTCTGTCACCGGGGGCAGTGGGCCACATGCCGGGAGAGTGTGTGTCATTCAGCCGTCAAGTTCTTCCCGCCTGTCTGCCTATTAGGAAAGAGCGAGTGCTCAAACAAGCCAGCAACTGTCACATCACTGGCTGGGGTGACACAGGTGAGGGTGCTTGTGTGTGTGTGTGTGGAGGGGAATTGGGGATGTTGGCCCCGGAGCTGCAAAACCTGCCATATCATATAACTTTTGTTTAATGGTGTAAGATCCACTGTACATACATTTGGATGGGATTTAAGTTAAGATCAGTGCTGAAAAAAAGGAAATGACTTTCAAACACTAAATATGAGTTGGTGTTCAATAATTTATCAAAGCAAGTTTTACAAAGCTATGCCATGATTAGGAAATTTTTTTTAATGTTTTGTACATTTTCCTTTTTTTTGGGCCAGAAGCCTTTTTTTGGATTTAACTCAAAATCTTGCGTCTAATTTTGTCTTTAAGTGAATACAGAGTTCAGAAGAAATGCATGTGCAGATGCAGATGAAATGGATTAGAATCCTCCATCAGTTATTAGACCTGACTTCATGCTCTGTATCTGTCTGATTGAATCTGACTGACCCATATACAGACACACATGTTAGTGATCTTTAAATTACATGCTGATGTCATCAGACATAGCAACTTCAGAAGGTCACAGTACATGATTATGCAGAAACACGTCCTCCCTGTTGAGAAGCAAGTGTGTCTTTTTTCCCAAAATGTCAGTAAAATTGATGTGTGTGTGTGTGTGTGTGTGTGTGTGTGTGCTTGTGTGCTTGTGTTTCTGTCTATGTGGAAGAGAGTGTTTATTAGTTTACTTGAGTGTGATGACAACACAGAGGCTATTTAGAGTGCCTGGTGCTGGGAAAGGCTTTTTAAATTAAAGAGAGTTGTCTGCTTTGTGCAGCTGTTTGCTTTTGGCTATCTCCCTCACACACACACACACACACACACACAAGTAAACAAATTTTGCACAAACTACAGGTACATGATGCCACTTTAAGCTACCTGTATGGAGGGGTAAAAGATTCAGGGGGATATTTTTAGCCTTTGCAAACATCTCTGCCACAGGGTTTTACCGGTAGTTAAAAAAGCAGAATATCTTTCAGCTAAAGCAAATCTGCGTCTACAGGCTCCTGAGGCCTGCAGTAAAGTTTACACTCGCAAGGTTTGCTCTAATGGGACTTTTTTATAAGGAGACACAGAATAAGACATGGAGAACACACTGTATTTCATATCAAAATGTCTAAATGATTGGAAAATAGTGTAAAATCACACTCACATGCAAAGCTAAGAGTCAACAGCAAAGCTAATGGCTCAGTGTTACAGTGGTGCTCTGAGCTGAATGCCAAAGTCAACACGCTAGCAAGCTCATGATGATTAAGTTTTGTACTAGTTTGTTGATATTTAGACATTTTCTATCTCAGGCTGGTTGTGTTAGAATGCAAACATGCTTATAGTAATGGTACTAAATAGTGCTGAGAAAGTTTAGAGACTGATGGGAATGTCATTCATTCTGTAGGTGTTTTGTTATAAATAAAAACACCCTTTTTACATTGATCTTTTACTAAACAAAAAAAATAATCTGATGACGACACTAGATAAAAGAGAAGGGATTAAAAAAAACATGAACGGGCTTTACTGATGGTACCAAATGTCATTGCTAGCCCAAAATGTCATCCTGCTGGTGACACATTAGAACCAAAGTGTTGGACTGCCTGACATTTAGCGCTAGTATTGCTACCACGCTAATATTCATCACAGAAGTGCTGCGAGTGAAAAAGTTTTAAGGTTTAAAAGTGGGCTCTATATTATTTTATCTGCAACTACACTGTTACTTGTCTGCTCTTTGACTAATAAACACTTGGAGGCTCACACACACTGTTCACACACTCTCCCTCTTTCTCAGGCCGCTCATACTCCAAGACCTTACAGCAGGCACCCCTGTCTTTGCTTCCCCGCCGTCACTGCCAGCAGCATTTCCACGGTGCCTTCACAAGCCGAATGCTGTGTGCCGGCAGCATCCAGCCGGAGAGGCGTGTGGACAGTTGCCGTGGTGACAGTGGAGGTCCTTTGGTGTGCGAACGTCCGGGAGGGGGTTGGGTGGTTTACGGTGTCACATCCTGGGGCCATGCCTGCCGGACACAACAGTCCCCTGGCGTTTACACCAAAGTGTCTGCCTTCAGCTCCTGGATACACAAGGTGATGGGACGTGACGACAGAAAAGAGACAAGCCGATGAAGGGTGAGTGATGAACTGAAACCATAGACTTCTCCATCAGGGAGGATGACTCTTAAAAGACTCACTCCATTGATCAGCTGAGAACTGATACATCATTGCTTTTATGACCCGACTATCCAGACATCTAAGTTCTAACCTGACTTTAAAATGGAGAGGACTGGACTGAAAACATTTTGTGTTTTCTGGATAGAGGAAAACATACTGTATCTTCTCCCCCATCTAAGTTGTTAGCACTTACATGTATTTAATGATATAATATTCTCATGAGCAACAAGATTAAGGATTGGATTTGAATTGTGTTACATGAATCCCAAATGTTTCCAACAGTGTTAATACTCAGAGAAATTCATAACTTTATTCAAGGTAACGGTGCATTTGGTGCATGTCAGTGGTAAAACAGAATACATCAGAGAGTGAAGAAGGATGGTGACAAACGTGATGTAACTTAACATGAATAAACTTTCATGCATTACCTCATTTCTGCCTGAGTCAGTCACATAGGTTTTCAATTGCAATGGTGGCTGTTAAACCACAAAATCACAAACTCTCATGATACCATGCTACCTTACAACAAAAACCGTCTTTTGTTTGTCATTGCTTGATTGAGACCCCTAGTGGCAGAAATGTCACAGTGTGCATTAAAATATTTTTTGTTGTCTCTTGTCACATTTCATACTAAAGTGTAATGAGTTTATTTTTTCAAAATAATTTTTTTTATGCATCTACCGTTGTTTTGTTTTATTCAATGACATAAATGATGTGATAAAATATGCTGATAAGGGACCATACTGTTAAAAAAATTCAACATATACATATAAATGCTAACACACATGCATGCACAGAAAGAAAAAGCATGATATTAATTTTCAGACTTGCACCCTGACTTCTCCTTTGCATGATATTTGGTGCTTCTGTGTCAAGCTTTTTAGTCATATTGACGTACTGTATGCCAAAGTGATATGTTTTTAACCTCGTTTTTTATTCTTATTTAAGTAGTGTTGAGCTCTTTTTTTAAACTTTGTAAGCAGGTATCAGGTCTTGGTGATAACTCAGGCGTTAATCCAATCAGTATTTGTCCATGTTTCAGAGCTGCTTGACATTTGCAGAGAAAAGAGGGGACTCAAGTGTGTCTGTCTTAAAGCATACAATAGAATTCATTTTTCATGCCAACACTTTTAATTTACTTTTTTTTTGTTCTTGTGGGATAGTGTTGTATGTTGTCAGGTTCTATAACAGCACTAAAGAGAGACAATCTGGCTCACTTGAAAAACGCGGTCCTCTTATTTGGTGTTTACTGACTATGTGTTATGTTTTAACGTACTGTAACTTTTACTCATTTATGTAGAATTTGTGAAAAGTCCTATTTTGTTGTATTTAATTTTGACACTTAATTATCTGTTTCTTTAAATTCATTTTGGTGTTACTATATATGCTTTCTAAGTGTTTTTTTGCACTTTATTTTACACACTCTGTCATTCCCACACATCTGAAAAGTGACAGAAACTGGAACCAACAGACCTCTTTCAGGTTTGTTTCTGACTGCAGATTGTCAACGTGAGCACCATCATGTCAGACAATCTGTATGCACACACACATACAAACAGTGGGTGCAGGAATGGCAGCCATTTTCTCTGCTGTCCTCATTTACAAGGCAAACACAACATGTTGTCTCAACACACATTTGAGGACTGGGACCAACTGTTACAGTGGGAAGCTGCATGAATGCTTGACAACATGAATAAAAGCGTTCACATTGTTCAAGCTTTTTTTCTTTTTTTTCTCATGTTATTTAATTGATGTTAAGTGCATTTATTTTAGTTTTTGAAAAGTTACTGTCATACCTTTTCTCTCTGTATAAAAGCTTTTAATTTGTTGAACTATTTTTTGCTTCTTGAATGCCAAATATTCAATAGGGATTTTTCTTCTCACAGAATTTATCTCAGCATTTTGTTTCAGTATACAACAGAATAGCTCCATCTTGTGTTTAACTCATCACATTAGACCAGTGCAAAACTAGCCGTCAAACTGAGGGGCAGGCCCAGTGGGTGAGGCCCCCTGTGTTAGGCATAAGGCCATTGCAGGGAGGTCACAAAAAACAAGGGGGAAGACGTGAAACAAAGTTGAATGAATATAATTTATGTTGGGGAAATGAGGCTTTGTTGATGTTTTCATTCTGATGTTTATTTTGCTAAAATTCTACTTGAATCCTTTTTTATTTGTTGCCTCCTAAATCAGTGGTAATGATAAATTTAAAATTAATTGGTTGGTGGCTGTGAACTTTTAGGAGGCAAATGCCAGGGAAAGTTTGAGAACCACTGCAATAGAATGAGTTCTGCAAATTAATATTGATGAACTTTTCAGTTGCAATTACAAATTGCTGCAAAAGTTTCAATTCATACTCCTGAATAGTTTTTTTTTTTTTTTTGCTCTATGAATTGTGTTTACTTACCTCTTACTCATATTTATAGACCTAACTGAGATAATGACCACCGTGACTTGTTATAACAGTGCTTCCATAAGGCCGGGAATGCTTTAAATGATGTTAAAAGTACCTTGTCTGACTCTGAGAGTGGTGACTTGTGATTCCTGTGGTGGCTCTGCTTCATTTCAGTTGAAAATATTGAATGAATGAGTAATTTTTGAGATGTGCTAGACATGAAATGTCATCATGCATTACTGCCTTTATAATGGTGAATCTCCCCTTTTTCACCCTTGAAGACTTTGGCTGAGGATTAGTAAAGTTATCCAATAGTTTTATAATCAAAATTAAAATATGTGTCAGCCAGATGCCGTGGTTGCTCAGTGGTAGTTATGCAAAGATGTTTTATAAACACATAAAAAAAAAAAGAGTAATTTACCTAATGAGCTCAGAAAGCACAAAATGCTGCGGGGGGGAATGTTTATGTGAATACCTGCCACCCCATCATAATTTATCTTGTTACACATCTGCATTACACCTGCAAGAACTGCCAAGGTTAGAAAACAGCTGTCCTTTTTGCCTGAGAGCACCCTCCTGTGGTCATTATCACACATTACAACACATTAAAGCTCAGTCATTTCTCTTATGAAACCTCAACAAATATTATTGTCTTATAAAATATCAAAGGTATAACTAAACTGACATAACTATATCCCTTTTTGTTATATGTGTCATTTTATTTCAAAATCTTATTTTTGGTTGTTATGATATTGTCATGGCAGTGTCTTTCCTAATATTTGCATTGCTCTTATGTTGGTATTGGTATTCAATGTTAGATAGACTCTGGTTGTGTCTGCTGCTGTTTTCAAACAGTTACAGGAAAATAAATCAAATATTGTGCTTAAACATTTAAATAAAGTGATAAATCAAAGAGTCAGACAGAATTGCTCTTGTTTTCCATTTTCTGTGATTCCTGCTGAACCTCTGGCCTCTCTGCATCAACAAGCTTATATTAGACATCAAAAGTGGTGGTGCTGGACAGAAGATCTCATTCTATACTGATAATACTACTATCTCTTTCCATCTCTTTAAGTCTGGCAACACTTGGTAGAAACAATTGGGAGAGATCTAAGGATTCTGATTTAATATGAATGAGAGTGATCTAAAACAAAATCCCCCCTCAACCAGCTGCTTTCAAAGGTTTATACAATCTCGGATCCTAAAAAAAACTGGAAGGTTGTGTAAAAAAACAGAGAACCAAAACACTAGAAAAAAGAGCATGCAACAACCCTCTGCATCTTGTCTTCCTGGGCTGAAATGCCTCCTTTACGGAGGGTGTAAATATTTATATTTCTTTTCAAATTTGAATCACGGGCCTATTTCTGGTCAACAATAACACCATTTACAACATAATATTCAATTTTCTCAACAACCAAAACACCGCAGATTTAAATTCTTCGTGAGGCTGCCTGATCATAGTATGCTGTTACAAACCAGGACGACATTCCAACCATATCATCATTGTTCAAATATCTGCACACTAGAGACTTAATTAGTGAAAGCACTGACTGCCTTCCTGCTGTTCCCCACCCCTGTTAACCCTGCAGTAAAAATCAAACCCTGCTGTAAATCAGTCTTGACTGGAATACCTGAAATTGCTTGGTCTTTCATTCCAGTCATCTCTGGATCTGTACAGATACAAAGGGCTGAGACAATGATTTATGGAAAGCCATATTGTTTACAGAAGCATTCATTCATATTTGTCAAAAGGGCTTTTTTGGAGTTGTATCTAATGTTATATTGTTTCTTAAGCAGTAAAAATAGGTATTTTTCACATTGTTCTCCTTTTATTCTTCCTGCTGGTATTAAATTTTTTCAATTGATTTCTCAAGCAGTGCAGTCTTCCAGTCTGATCTTCCAGACCTGTTTGGAAAGTGGTGTTTAGATTCCACAGTCAAAAAATTGATAGACTTCATGGCTAAATGTCATATCCTGTTGATTTGAAAATGTCAAAGCCTTCTGTTACACACAGGGTTTATTGCAAATGTTCACCATTTTATTTTCAGAGAAAAAAAATAAAAAAGTCTCAACAGAAGATAAATAAAAGAAATACGATCTAACCTTCCAACCCTTACTGCAGTGCATTAAAGTCAACACCCACTTACTCTGACTGATATGGATCTGATTTCCCTGACGTGCCTGAAAGGAAAGGTTCACAGTTTTATACGTCCGTCTTAAAACAAAGGTCAAGTTTATTGAGGCAGGTTTTTCTTGCTGTAATAACTCTTTCTGTTGGAACTGGCCATTAAAAGATGCCCTCCTTCTGCACTCTCTAAGTTTAAGTGACAGGAAAAGTCTCACTCACTTCTGGACTTCACACTGGACTTCAAAAATTGTGAACTTATCCTATAACAACAAACAGAAGATATTGGTACACGTTTATTTAAATGTGTTTTTCTGCATTAACATGTATGTGCACTGAGGTGTCATGTTGCAACGCAATGTTACTCTAAGAAGATACAGAGGGAAATATATTCACTTTCTTTTTAACAGCTTCTGCCATTAATTCCAAGGCTCTCAGTCTGCGGGTGGATGAATGTGGGTGGGTGGGGTAACCATGGTAAAATGTGGAATAAAACTAAGTGAAACTGAGCTTTTTTTTTTCTTTTTTTCTTTTTCTTAGTACAATTGAACTCATTTGATTAAAGTAATTAATGTTCATTAATAGTTAATGCTCTCCTTCTTGGTGTTAATGAATGATAACAACTGTAGAAAGTCCGGCATGAGCTTTTTCAAACTTGTGAAAAGAGACAATGTTTGAAAAACCACTGACTTCACTTTGACCTCACTGCGTTAATGTCTGTCATCATGTGGCCTAAATAAAGACGCAGGGTGCGTAGCACATGGCATCAGTGTCTGCTATTTTGTTGTTGATTTTCCATCACCAAGTTTGTTTTAAAGCGTTACAAGTATTTTGGAGTCTGACATGACATTGTGTGCCTTGTATATTACTCATAAAAACAAGAATTATAAAATAACCTTGTTGTTTAATCTGAATATTATGATATGGGATCTCAGGTCACGGTAGCTGATGTGAGGCCTGACAGGCAAATTTTTCAAATAGCTGACTGTCATGCTTGTTATTTTCACTTACCTTTCAGGAACAAACACTCGATTGTTAACCACACAGGCTAAAAAGAGTATGTGTAAATATGTATGGAGCCATGTCCCTGTGCAGCAATGCTCATCTGTGTTTCTTTGTCATTGAAAGACCAAAAAGAAAACATCTTCTGCAGACAGTCATATCCATTTCTTTAATTTTGGTTTCGGTGTTTGACATTTAGGGGTTTTTTGCATTCAAATTGAAGCTTAACAACGTAGGCCACTGGTTTAAAAAAAAAAGAAAAATAAAAGAAGGTTGAGACTTAAATTAGATGATGACATAACAAAAATTGCCTGCAGTTACAGTTGCTACTTAAAGGGTCTTGGAATTCCGTGTCATATCCATTTGGCTCATTTTGCTAAGTTTTTCTTCCCACAAACTCGTGTCTCCTTTAGTCCTCGGCGATGAAATCATCAGCACTCACGCTCTGCTAAATGGACGTGGCGATCCTCTGCCTTGCTTGTCATTGGAAAATAATGAGCAGGCAATGCGTCTCGCTTCAGTGACTCATTTCCAACCCATAATTTCCAGTGAAAGCCTCGAGTGAAATCTCTAATGGTGAACTAGGCTACCAGAAACTAGCTTCACTTTATAAAATTAACTCACAAAACAATGAGAACCAATGATGGAAAGTAACAAGCCCGTCACTCACCCTGAGTCTACGCACCATCCTCCCTGCTTCTCCACTCTCATTGTGATAAAAAGAACTAAAAAAAGAATATAAAACCACATAGGGTGCATTTTTTTGTGTGTGTGTTTTTTTTTTTTTTGTCTTGAAGATACATGGGACAGAACTTAGTGCAAAGTCTTCTCAATGGGAACCACGCACAGCTGACCAGCGCTGTTCTGGCATCATAAATCAAAGGTGAAAATAAACCAATAATAATAGTAATAATAGTAGTAATAACCATCAAAGTCACTGCAGGTCTGCATGAGAGTTCACCACAGTTCAGAACAGGGTCCAGGCATCAGAGATTTGCCAAATGCTCCCCGTTTCCCATAGTTCTCTGCTTCTTCCTTTTCTTCAGAGCTGTCTGAGTCCCTTGAAACTGTCAGTTCGTCCATCCTTTCATCTGTTCACCCTTTCATTTTTTCAAGAGTGTCACAGCTCCCAGGTGAAACAAGGCACCGCCCTTGCCTTCACCTCAGGGCTCACTACAAGGCCACAGACGCTGCATCTGAGGGTCAGGTGCTCCTGGTCACTTCCTGGTCTTCGACCCCTTGACCTTTAACCTTTGTTCATGGATGCAAAGGTTATCTAACCTTCATAAAGAGGCAAAGAGAGGGAGGGGATGGAAAGGGAAACATAGAAGAGGAAAAAGAAAAGTGGAAAAAGTATGTTAATCACATTTTGTTCTCTTTTTTGATTGAAATGCCGACCATGAAAAACGACAGAAAACACACTGTGATTGCTGTGAATGGGTTGGAAAACCTAAGCAGACTTGTCAAACGGCTCCTTCTGATTCAGTAGCACAAACAAACCCTCAGACAAAAAGACAAACAACACTGAGCACCACAGAAGAAAGAGAGCTCGGCAAGCAATCAAGGTGAGACAGCTGTCAGCAACAGCAATCACAGTGTGAGGCCTCATTTGCATGCTTTGAATACCTTGACAGGATAACAAGAAAATAAAGTTCAGAGGATAACTTTTTTATGCACTACAAGCCAGCAATATTTACATTACAATACTTTACATTTTATTTACACTTTGCTTGTGCTGCTTGCTTTTTATGGCTTAACTTAGGGCTTAAAGGTTCTGAAAACAGTTTCTATCAATCAGCTCCTCACATAAACGGTGGGGTCCAACATAAACACACAGTGTTTCAAAGTCAGAACAGTTTTATGAATCATGGCAAAGATCTGTAATCGCGTTTTTTTCTCACTGGCTTAAAGTGAGCAGAGCTCTGTTGAAAACTGTGATGACATATTTGCACACAACAGTTCGAGTGAAGCAACATTTCAGTCATGAGGAAGTAAAACAATGACCTGGCAGAACAACTGAGTTATTCAAGCACATACAAATGGAGTATTACAACTTACACAGACAAGACATAGCACACATTTTTACACCTAATGCAACACAGATCATTTTAATCCAAAATGAAGGTAGGTTTTAGTTGTTAGATAATGTCTAAATTTACCCAAATTTATTTGTTGCAAAAAGCTATCTCTAGTACAATCAATGATATGCTCCATTTACCTTGGAATTAAAAACTGGAAATGTCACAAATTGACGTTTCAGTAAAACAATTTGGAAAAACAGGTTTTTAAGTGTAGAGGAAGTGATGTTTGCTATAGCCAGATTTAATATTGTTAATAATACCAGTTGATAACAACCAATGACACTGTATTTTGGGTATAGAAACACTAAAGCAACAAATCGACTAATTAATATTGGACATAACTGTGTTTACAACTGATCTGATGACAAAAAGCTACTAACAAAAAAAGTTCAACGAATTTAGAAAACTTTTCCCTCTTTTCTTATTGCACGTTTCACAACATTGTTAGCAAACCACAAACCATAAGCCATGATTTTTCCCTTGCTTTCACATTTATAAGCTACTGAGATAAATGTCACAGAGTTTAATGCTGCTGACCTTCTGAAGCTCCTCTCTAAGCCAGGAGGGAAGCGGCTGTCCGAGGCGATGCAGCAGCTTTGACAGCTCCACGTTGTGTTCCCTATAGTACCTGGAGAGATATGCATGTGCCTGAAGAAATGAGGGGAGAAGGGTTGGTGGAAGAAAAAGGAAGGATGAGAGAAAAATAGGTGAGAAGATGAGCAGACATGTAAGGGAGATGGAGTTAGGAAATGAAGAAAATTGGGAGAGAAATACAATTTGGTGTGTCAAGATTTAATGAGCAGTGGATGAAAAAAAGTACGAGGATGCATGGGAATAGATAGGAAAAGAGGGGAAAGGCATGGGCAAGGAGGAGGCAGCAGCGGTGATAGTGCAGGGATGGTGGAGGGGTTGGAAGGAGGAGAAAATAAGAGAGACAGCATGGGAGCAGGAAGGCAAACAAGATATTGAGAGAGATTAATGACAGTCCACCATCTTTAGATTAGTTTATTTCTCCTCAATAGGACTTTAGGGCTACTAAGTGCCTAATGGTATAAACAAAACTAAAAAAAAAAGAGGGGGTTATAGAGGGGGAGGGGTTCACATGAAGAATGCATAAAATCCATTATCCCTCTCTCTTTCCGTGTGCATCCCTCATCTCCGCCTCCCTTGTCTCTTCTCCCAGGTGTTCCCTCCATCTCCTCCTTCCTCATCTGTCCTCTCCTTCTGTCCCCCCGGCGCAAACTCAAATACAGTTTAATTACAGGTGACACTGAGGCGCAGCCATTAGCCGCCTGTGATCACATGTGGGAAGACAAATTGCATCTCATGTGTGTTTGTGTTCATGTGCAGGCAAATGTGTGATTCATTGTCTGCAGGTCTGGTCCCCCCCTCTGTGGAATCAGTAGCCAGAACGAAGATTTATGGATTGGATTTTCCTCTTCCACCTTCCTCCCTCCACCCTAATCCCACCTCATACACCCCACCCCCCACCCCATCCCCTATCCTCTTCCTCACGGGTGTTGTGTCACTATTGAGTCCTCATAATTAGGTTGTAACTTTCTGGCTGGATCTGATTGGCTGACAGTTTCCAGCCGAATGCTGAGCCCTGTGGGAAATTCCGCCACAGCGATGGAGGCCACTGCAGGCTGTCACTGTCAGTCAGGATGCTGCTTTTTCTCTTCTGTTTGCCTCTGTCTTTAACTCTCATCGTGAGAGATATATATTCAAATTGATTGCATATATGATCTGTTTTCACTGAGCAGAAATATGCAGGAATCAAAACGTAGAAGTTTACCTCTGGCTCCATTGGAGGGTACTTTCTCCCTTTGCTTTTTCCTAAACATTTTGTCTTTCCTCCCTCAAGGAGCTGGCACCAAAAGCCCTTCTGAGGGTCAAACCTAAGGGAAAGGAAACAAAGAGAGGTAGATAGAAAAAAAAAGAAAGTAGACAGCTCTTATTTAAAGAATTGAATGAGCAGAAAGTTCAGTACAGGCCTGAATACAAAGCAGTGCTACGTCCTTTAAGAAATTTCAGTTGAAAAAGTGGGGGCCATCTTACACTTGCAGACCAGATAAAAATGTCACTATGCATTCAACACACCCTCTATCTGTCTCATACTCTGTTGCTATCGGTGTCTCTCTGACTGTCGCGCTGTCTCGTTTCATCTCTTTGTGTCTCTATCGTCCTTCCTCTCCATATCTTCCTCACTGTGTCGTGCAATCTTCCTCTCTCTCCCTCTCAGTGCAGACACGCAATGACCACAAGTGTACAGTAATCAAATAGTAATGGAATGCTGCATTACTAGTGTTTTATGATGTGGTTAAACAGGATTAGAAATATGTATAGGGTATAGTTTGCTTTGTTTAGTCATTTCTATGCAAATCTTATATCAAAATGGGATTACTTTGCTCATTGTTTTGGCTTTATTGTGTTAAAGACACCCTCGGGAAAGCAACTGTGCCATTATGAGTTGATGTATTTTTGCACCAGTCCAAGTGTTTAGTAAAGGCTTTTTATTTTTAACAACCTGTCACAAGCACAGAGACGGAGGGTGACTTTCAAAACAAAGTGCTTTAGTAAATACATGTGCCCTTTCTCACGTCTATACAGAATACATGCATATAATCTATATGCAAGTAAATAGACACAAATCTGAATTTCAGCTTCAGAAGAGCTTATATGTGTGTGTAAAAAAAATACTGTAAATGCTGCAATTATTATTTTGCCTAACATGGTTTACGCATATAAACTCTGGAAAGGGCATGTTTTAATCATAAATTAAATAAGGAGTGCAGATACCCAGTAGGGGAGCAGAAAATACCTCTCTAGTGACAACAATTTCACAGATTTAAGTCAATATAGTCAAGGTCTGACATTTTTTGGGGACATCAACATAAGAAAATGCTGATTCTTCAGTGGATGAATCTTAAAGTGCATATTTGCATGTGCATACAGTGAACCTGTAAGCCTGAAAATACACTTTTTTTTTCAATTTTATGTTCATCTACCGCATTTATGGTGTAGGATTTTAGCAATTTTCCATGCATGTGTGCATAGATTTATGCACCTTCTTTTTGCATTACAGTTATACAAAGTGCAGCTTGAGAAAAGGTTGAAAAACAATGCCCAAGTTATTGTTAACTGCTACTTGGCAGTCAGAGTATAAGGTCTGATGTAGGTGTGACTAAAAGATGCAAATATTATTCTTTATCTGCATGCATCACTGGGTGAATAAAGAGAAAAATGAGTTAAGTGGTTCTCCTTCAGTTTTCCTCTGACAGGACAGGAGGAAGAAAGGAGAGGGGGATTAAATAAATAGGCTGCAGCGTTGAGGATCTGTCAGACCGCTGCCATGTCAAAAGAATGAGAAGGAGAAAAGAAAGATTAGGCTTTTGTGTAACTCGGTCTTTACCCAAAACACACACAAACAGGCACACACGCACACACACACAGCTTCCTTATTATTCTGTCAAAATGCATCTCCTTACAAATTATTTGTATGCATGTGGGCTTGTGATTCAAGACAGAGGCACTCTCTGTTCCAATCTGAGCTACAAATTCTAGATGTCCCTGTCTGGAGATTTGAGGGCTTGCAGGCAGATTGCATTCTGATGAGTGGTGCTTGAGACATAAACATTTTACCCATCTTCCCAAAGTCACATGCAAACCTCTAATGGAGAATTAGTTGAAACAGAGTGTCACGAGGCCAAAGCTAATTCCCTTGAGTTGTATTAAAAACTTTCGAGAATTTTGTTGACATGCATTTCTTAGATGTCCCTTCAAACTAATCACTCATTAATATCTATCACTCATGACAGAATAAACACAGAACAGTTTTTAGTTTTACACATAAAAATTTTCAAATGACCTGTATTTCACGCAACTTTTTTTTAGGTTCATTTAAGTTTATAAGTAGGTATGCAGCATTTGCTACCACTTATACAAAAATACATGGTTTAAAATTTTAAATCAATATAAACAACAGCATATAAATTTGTTGGGTCACTGAGGATGCTTTTGTTAAATCTCTTGTTTAGTGACAATAGTGTCTTTGCTGTCCTCTTGTTCTCTTTAAACGACATGTTGCTGTGTACTAGTCCCATCGTGTTTTTATTTATTCAGACAGGCAGTAGCGCAGACAGGCAGTGGTGAAAGTGAGACAGTCACCGCTCTGTTGAGATTTGATCTCAGGCCAACAGCTCAGGGGGCTGAGACTTCACTCCTTGACTGGCAAATTATTAATCCAGAACAAACTCAGATGTTTATTATTCATAAACTTAAATATGATAAATCTACACCTCTTTCTCTTTCTCTCTCTCTCTCTATCTATTTCATCTCTTATCCATACATTTTTATAATCTTATATCACTATCCTCTTGGTTCTCCCTGTTGTCACCACATACTACAGTCTTTTCTCTCTGTCTGTACTGACAACAGCCCAAAGCTAAATCTGTGTGAAGGCGGAGGTGTAATGGCTCAAAGCACTTAGCGAAAGGACCATCTGCTATTGGCTGATCTTCAGTGCCAGGTGATATCACTGCTTGTTGTATTTTTCAGAGACTGACACCACCTGGCACCAAAGACTGGCAAAGGCAGAGATGGCCAGTTTACAACCCTGCTGTTCACCAGTAGGTGTCAGGCTTCACACAGATTTGGGTTTGGAGTCTCGTTTTAAAGCCTAAATATCTACTATAATTTCTATCACAGTGTATGCCAGGTGAAAGATGCCCTTCTGCCGCAGGATGCCAGGGATTGAAAGGACTCACAGAGAGAGAGAGAGAGAGAGAGAGAGAGAGAGAGAGAGAGGAAGGAAGTGGAGACTTACGTGAGGGCCTGGGAGTAGTTGAAGTGAGGAGTGACTCCCAGGAACTTCTGGACTTCATCCATCACTGCCGCAGGGTCAGTTCTCAGCTGATGGCCATCTATGATCATCACCTGCACACAGATGCATTCATACCGTAATACTGGGCACGGTAAAGAGATACTATCATAAGTATTTTAGTTCCTTTAACACAGAAATAATGACATTTTAAATAATATAAAATAAAAATGGTAATAAAGCTATTTCTCTAGTTATGATCATGATCTAAAAATATAGGGAAAAGGCTCAGAAATATCTCATCAAAGATTGTGAACACAAAATCTAATCTTACAAAACCTGCACAGTATAAAATCATGTGTTTTTTTATTGCAGTGCAAAAAAGTGCAGCTGTGTGTATCCGTGTATGTGCCTACCTGGTTCGCAGGGTAGTAAGTGAGCCACCTCTCCAGGTGTGTGGAGTAGAGACCGGGGATGAGGCAGCGGCTCTGGAGGGAGCGGAGCTCGGCGGGGGCTCCCGGTCTTGCGCTGATGACATCATAGAAGGTGAACTGCAGGGCCGCGTGGTCCTCGTGAGCTCGCTGATGCTGGGAGAGACGGCCACATAACATTTGAGCTGAAAACGCTGTTGACATTCATGTCTCATTAATAAAAGAGACTCTAGCAGAAGATTTCAGGATATGGTGACATTTCCCACAGTGAGACATAAAGATAAATCAGGCTCATTAAATCAGACTCTTCATTCAAATCAATGCAGAGATAAAGCATGCCATTCCATGAAGCGGGCGGCCGAAGGGAGTTAAAAATAAAACATTTGCAGCCAGTGGCATCTGTGTGTTTGTGTATGTACCTGGTACCAGCTGTAGGCCCTGTCAGAGGGGTTGATGAGCAGGGTGATGATCTTGGCCTTGGGCAGCAGGGCAGCAGCTCGCCGCGGGGACTCCTCAGAGGGGAAATAGTTAGCACTCTTCTCAAACAGGAAGTCCGTGGTAACATTAGAGGGCACGGGAAAAAACTCCATGTACCTGAGGCAACAGAAACACAGACAACTGAGAGGAAATATAAATACAAATGCGGATCCATGATGTAGGCCTAATAACACGGCACTGCTGCAAACCCAGTCGCCTTTAAGTGTACGCAGCTATTTTCAAAGTCAGATTTAAGTTTTAAAGTCACCGAGTTACAGCCCTAATCTGTACTCAGACAATGAGCCTAAAATAAACTTGATGATATAATTTGAACAGTGTTTCATGAAGAATTTTCAGAGTTAAGTCTTTTCTGGATGACTTCGGAGACTGCACCAGATGTGTCTCTGTCAGCTAAATAACCCATTTATGGGTCAATTTAGGCAGCCATATGTCTGTTGGCTTATGTTCGCAGGCTTGAAAGATCATTTTGAAGACGTTGTTGAACTGTTTTGAACTGCTTAATGAATCACTGAAGTTTGCAAGACACATTACAGTCTATAACAACCTCACAGAATGAAAAAGGGCTGTGTACAATCCTTCATTTCACCTTAGGCTCTGACCAATAAAAAGGCACAGAGGGAGAAAATGACGGATAGGTGAGTGTATGTAAATGTGTGTGTATGTGTGTGTGTGTGTGGTCTCACCAGTCAATTCCTTTGTGGTAGTTATTGGTGTTGAAGAACTGGACCTCCTCATAAGTTTTTGGACTCGGGTAGTTACTGGAGATGGAGGGATGCATGAGCAGGAAGAGATAAAGTGCTGTCGTTCCTGGAAGAAAGGGCATAATTCATAACTGGCTCGTTAGTTCGGCTCAGCAGAGAGTAGTCCTCTGTGTGTGTATGTATGAGTGAGTGAGTGTGTGTGTGTGTGTGTGTGTGTGTGAGTGAGAGAGAGAGAGAGCTGTCATCCACTGATCCATACAGGATGATTTTTCCCTCTGCAACATTTATATCTTGCTGAGAATACAGAATGTGTGTGTCTGTGTGTGTATATGTGTGTGTGCAAAGATCACAGGCCGCCCCATCAAATGAATCAAAACTGTTTGACACCAATCAGCTCTGGGGCTCCGGTCATGCCCTCTGTCTCACCCGCAGCTGTATTTTCACCTCGTTCCCCTCACATGTACTCCCATGCATCCTGCCCCTCCCCAGCTTCCCTGTTTGCCTCAGCGTCTCTGACATGCGAGGCATACCCTGCAATATAATTAATAAAATTGATTGCACTGTAGCTTTTGTTGGGCTGCTAATGTTGCTACATTGACCTCTCCTCTCATTTAGAAAAGCATCACCTGGTTAATTAGCAGCGATACGGGACCTTCTCACCTGTGTGACACCAAACACCAGCAATTAGAATTCCTGACATCACACAAAGGCAACTCCATGGATCCAAGCAGCGTATAACAGATTTTTAATAATGTGCTTCCCTTTTTGTCTCTTTGCCAGAGATGAAGTAGGAAGAAGGAAACAGGAGAGGGCGGAAGCTCAGTACTGTATCTCTATGCATCTAAAGCAGATAGTATGTGGGTGGAAGAAAGGAGGTAAGAGCCTCCTCCTTTGTCTCCCTCTGACAGGACCAAAGGAGCGAGGGGGATTAAATGAATGGGCTCTGATGTTGAAAATCTAGACACCTGGGTGCACACACAGAGGGAAGCATATTTAAGTGTGTGTTTGTGTGTAAGCTTACCCGTTTTCTGTGGTCCTATGACCATGAACTTGGGTAACCTGTCGCAGGTTTTCTCTTTAGACCAGATGTCTTTATGCCGTTTGTCATCACACGGATTCTGCAGAGGCACAGAAAAGGAATAGGAGATTAAAGTGATTATATACATACAATGCATGCAAAAACGTACATGCCCGTACGCGCAGTGCATTAAGGATTTACTGCACAGAATGAATGAATGAATGAATGAGGTTTTTGTTATCGTGGTGTCATCACAAATTCACATAGGCTTAAATAAGAGTGCTGTGTATACTTTTTTCATACATTCTGTAATAAAGTAAAAAAAAAATACATAAAACAACTTATTTTGTGATTAAATCCTCAGACCATCGCTGTCTATAGCAAAAATAATTGGAATACTAAATCAGAGTCAATACTCAGTTAAATAGCAAATCTTGCCTTTTTTTCCAGGCTTTTGAGACAAAATTATCAATATAAAAAAAATAACTCTCATTAAAGTGCCATAATTTGTACAGCAAAAATGGGACTCTCTTTCAACATCACAGAACTAATGCAACCTGTTTTCTTCCCGAATAGCTTTGAATCCACACAATAAAAATATTTTATTGCACAGACATGCACAGCACAAACATACAGACATGTACACAGATGCACAAGCCCAAACATGTGGGCATGAACCCATGCATACACACCTGCCAGAGTGGGTTCCTTTGTTCGGGAAAGAGCTGGAAGTACTTGTGTGCAAGCTGCAGGGGCGGGAGTGTGTGCAGCCTCAGGTTGGTCCATGAGCGCAGGAAGGAGGCCAGGTGGACGAAGGTGTAAAGACCCAGTCGATCATTGCCATAGTTGGACAGGTGGGTCATGAATATACTGATCTAGGGTGGAGAAACAGAGATGAGGGTGGAGAGAAGAAGGGCAAAGGAAAGGAGAAAAGGAAGTGTATACTTATTGTGTTGAGGAAAATTGTGATAAAGTCAAAATCTCATTTCCCAAGTTCCTGTGTTTGTGAAAAACTGCTGCACAGTAAATCTAATTACTGTTGTTGTGACTGCAGTGGAAAGCAAACAGATTATTTCTCAGTGTGTGATGGTTTTAAAGTTGGTAACAGAGCAGCCGTCCACCAATATCAATATTTGCAATCATTTTGCAGAAGCGACACACACACACTTTTGTTGCGTAAGATTATGCATTAACTTCCAGCACAATACAGTCTCAAGTGAAAACAGATAAACTGAAACGGATGTATTCACCACTCTGGATAGATAAAGCTGAAGAGGGAGCACAATACTCCTCATAGCCACTGGGTGATGGGAGAGATGCAGGTACACGGTGGAGAGTGTCTCAGAGTGTGTCGGGTGTGTGTGTTCATGACGGTTAATGTGTGTGAGGCAGAGGGAGAGGCTCAGAGGGAGTGAAGGAGCGATAGTGTGTTGGTCCAGGCTATCTGTCCACGCCTCAGTGCTTTTATAGGCTGATCAAAGAGACAAGCTAAGATAGCTGCCACAGACAAATGCACACGCACACACACACACACAGAGACACACACACACATGCACACAAGCTTCTTTTGTGATTGGAGGGAGCTTGGGAATGTGAAGTGTCTGGATGAAACGGTAACATCAGCCATTAAGATATGAATTATTTGGTGGATGTGAGCATGTGTGTCTGCGTATGTGTGTGCAGGATGATTGTGTGTCAGTATATTGGGGAGTTTGCCTGTGAATGTGAACACAGACAGACAGACACAGAAAGACACACACACACGAGCGTAGACAGTGAATTTCCAGGTGACAGAAGACTGTCGGTGCTCCTCTTTAACGCTGAAGGTTGCCGTATATACAAAGCGACACAGTGTCGGGGTTTGATGGATCAGCGTCCGGCCGACCTGGAAAGCTGTACAGAATACTGATCGCTCCCGAATACTGATGGGAGGAATGTGTGTGTGTGTGTGTGTGTGTGTGAGGCAGAGACACTGTGGGAGGGAAAAAAGAGGAGCCAGACATGCGTGTGGCAAGTTGTGTGTGTGTGTGTCTTCTGTGACAAAGAACTCAACAGAGAGAGAAGCGAGAGGAGCAAGGGTATGCATGTCAGAGCTATTTTTTACGTGTGTGTGTGTGTGTGTTTTTGTGTGTGTGCAGTGTCCATCTTACTGTTTATGCATATGTGCAATTGTGTATGCCAGCACAACAGCGTGCAAACCAGCAGCGCCACCATTCAGCCTTGCCTGCTTCGTATCAATCTGGTAGATGTCAGAGCAACAATGTGGAACCTCCGTCAAGGCGCCACCAAGCACTCAACCAGGAACGACAGAAACACAAGCTAAGAAGGAATGTTTGCTCGCTCCTCCTCTCCAATGACTCGTAATGTCACAAACCCCAAAAACCTCCCTCTTCAACGCATGAGTGAAGAGCCTGAAGCGCCACTCGTAGAAATATATAAAATTAAGTTCGACAGCGTCTCACTCGAAACATCTATTCACATTTGAGACCGAGAAGGAGTATTTCCCCCCCAGCATGCTGCAGTAGCTGAGAGGGGAAGCACCATAGGGTTATTATGAAATGAAAGGTCTGATATTCAGTGAATGCAGACAAATCTAACTGGAGTAAATAAGTCGCTGCAAACCATTTCAAAGTCTACCACCTCTCCCTTTCTGTGTTGTTTTGCGCTTTTCTTTCGAAAGCGGGCAAGGTGATCAAAAAGTGATTTATGTTCCCTTCAAACCACTCAATACTCTGTGATGTCTGACTCAGGCTGTGAGGGGACGTGGCTTACTGTATGTGTGTGTGTGTGTGTTTGAGTGTGTTTGAGTGTGGTGTGTGTGGTGTGTGTGAGCATGAAAGCCAGATACAGAGAGAGAGAGAAAGAGAGAGTGGGGGCATGAGTGTTATTGAACATGGAAACATTCATTACAGAGCTTAAGCACTGGCTGCCAAATTAAACAAAGAGGGAGAGAAAGAGATGATTTGTGTTTGTAATTGGAGAACTGCAGACAAAAGGGAAAAGTACGGAGGTGGGGAGGAGGGTAACAAAGGCAAAGACAGTCGGGGTAACCTTGGCAGGTGAATGTGAATTAAAAAACAAAGAAAAAAAAAGGAAACCTGAAGTGAGCGAATGTTGATCTCCTGACGCCGTGCAAGTCCCAAACCCTTTTTGTGGAAGAACTCACTGTGGCTAAGAATTCAATTAACTGAACCATATAAACCTCCTCTCTGCATCGAGTGGCACGTCTCATTTCCTGAATATTGGATTGCTTTGAGTCCCCTATGTGCCTTTAATAAAGAATACTGTGCTAATAATTTAACACCAGAAATTGGGCTCAAATCATACTTGGAACTCAGCAGGGAGAAAAGCGAAAGAATAAGAGAAAATGAACCCAGCCCCTCAGCCTCCCTCTTTTAATCTTTGCCCCTTGCCTTTTTCTTCCCGTCTTCTTGTCTCCTCCACAGCTTCGTAACCTAACTCTTCTCTCATCTCTCTAACATCTTCCTCTCACTCTTTCATCTGCTCCCAATAAACTCCCTACATGTTGTTGTTTTCCTTCCCTCCTTCCCTCCGATCTCATGCTGACCTAGATGCTCTGATGAAGCATGTCAGTCCAACATGGAGGGATGTTCTTCAAAATCCATGCACACATGAACACACACACACACACACAAACACACACACGAACACACAGGCTCACAAACACTCATGTACACCCACAGATGCCATGTCTTGGAGGATTAGGGGAACCACCAGTCATGTATTTGAGTTGGTGACATGTTCCAATCCCCTTGAACATGATTGCATTTTTGAAGAAATTACTTGTTGGCCTTTGGTTGAGGTTGTTTTTCTACTTTTCTTTCTTTCTATCTATCTATCTATCTATCTATCTATCTATCTATCTATCTATCTATCTATCTATCTATCTATCTATCT
>JAQMCX010000043.1:8624859-8669869 GCA_029814765.1 Acanthurus leucopareius | reverse complement strand
ATCTATCTATCTATCTATCTATCTATCTATCTATCTATCTATCTATCTATCTATCTATCTATCTATCTTTTCTGCTGCTTTCTCCTCCTCCTTCCTTCCTTCCTGCTATGTGTAGCTGTAGCAGTCTGTTTCCATTACAGACCACTTAGTTCCACATACATTTCTCCTTGATTGAATTGTTATTGCTACTAAAAAGAAGAAGCCCCCCTCCCCCTGTCTTTTCATTCTCTCACTCCTGCCTCCCTCTTTTTTTTCTTTTGCTCTTGGATGGTCCCTCTCTCTTTCTCTTTCTCAGAGTCCATCTTCGCTGCCTCTGTCTCATCAGTGGATAATTGAAAGCTGAACGTCAATACAGCAAATGATTTTGATTCAATTTATTCTGCCTGCTCCAGTCAACATCTTCTTTCCATTCTGCCGTCTTTCACTGCTTTGCTCTCACTTTGTAATTTCTCCCTCTGTTTGGATTGAGGCTTATTGTGTGCGTGTGTGACAGAAAGAAAGTGCGAGTGTGTGTGTGTTTGTGTTTTTGTGTGTTTGTGTGTGTCTGAAAGCCTGTATGTGTTGATGAGCTGCCAAAACCTTCAGTAGCAATCAGCAGGACTCCAGAGAAAGGGAAGGAAGTGGAAATGAGACATAAAGAAGTGTGGAAAATTTCTTACATGTGAACAAAGTCAACAGGATGAAAATTAGAAAAGGAAAGAAACTAAAATTAACACCTCACAGTTGTACGCCTCCACTCAGCAGTTGCAGTTTGCATCAATGTCCGTCCACACTCATATAACATGCTGTGTGTTGTGATGACTTTGAAGGAATTTATTGATAGATATTAACGGCATTTTGGGTTATGTGGAAGTCACATTATTCCAGGGAATAATTTACAGTGACAAACACACTGTCCTGACTTAAAGACTGTTTTCACAGAGGAGAAAGAGGACTGATAAATAGTGTTTAAGTATTGAGAGAAATATGAAGTTGTGGCCATGATAGCAGACAATGCTTCATATATTTTTGTAACCTTTTAGATTTTAAAATGTAATTGTTCAAAGTTTTCCCCTTTCAAACCATTATATTGTAATTAGCATCTGAATTCTTGAGTTATAGTCAAAAATATGTTTGAGTGATCGCTTTAACCTTGACCTCTGACCTTTGATCATCATATTCCAATCAGTTCATCCCTGATAACAAGTGAGCATTTGTTCCACATTCGAAGAATTCTCTAAAAGCATCCCTAAAATACTGCATTTGTAAGAACAGGACAGACGGATGGACAAACTAAAAATGTAATGCCTCCAACCACAGCTATCATCAGCAAGGAGACTAAAGAGATGAGAAAAAAGAGAAAGAAGATGGAGAGAGATAGAAGGCCACTGGAGAATTGGCTGAGAGAGGAGAGGTGAGGGGTGTGAGTGTGAGTAAAGCAGTGGGCTGGGAGGGAGGCAGATTGTGCTGATATTTGGTGTTTGGCTAATAAGCTTAGTGGCAGAGCTAAGCGCTAAATGTCAGTCCTGATATATGTCTACAGCTCTGCTTATGTCAGCCAGACACACATTTATGCAAACAAACACATGAACACATACGCAGATACTAAGATGCACAAACAAATGCACTGGTGTGTGTGTGTTTGTGTGTGTGCGTGTGCGTGCCTCTCTGTGCATCACTTCCTCTCTGTATGTGTCTGGATTCTCAAGTGACACAAGATGCCGTGACCTGAAAATTAAATCTCAATCTGTCTGCCACCTTCTCACCCTTACCCCCCCACCACTTCTCTCACCATCTCTCTGGCCATTTATTGGGGAATGACTTGTGCCCTATTGGCTGTTTGCAGAGTCTAGGTCGTCCAATCGATAGTCGAGCTTATGTGAGACGGGGGGAGCTCACGCTGATGCAGCCCGGATTGATGCAAAAAGTACCTAAAGACACATGTGCATGTATGACACACATGCACTCACACACATAGACACGATTTGTTGGCTGTTGTCAGTGGTGAACTGCCACCACAGGCCAAATGTGATTTAAAGTCACTGAATGGGAAGTGACAATGTTACCGATGTGCAGATCATCAAACAATAGGAAATACCCGGGGGACCAAAACACTGAGCTACAGAATACTATTGATTACATGCACGAAGCACATTGCTTCTGCAAATGGAAACATAGCAGGGGGAAAAGGAAAATAAATCATCAGTCAGTATGTGTGTGTGTGTGTGTGTGTGTGTGTTTGTGTGTGTGTGTGTGCGCGTGTGTGTGTGGCAGATAACTCATTTAGCACTTAAAATGCTTTTATGTTTAAGAGGTCTCTTCATTAAGAGATACAAGAGGAGGAGAGTTTCATCTCTTATAACGCTGATGAAGAACAGAGGCAGTGAGAGAGAAGGACAAAAGATTGTAGAATCAGAGGAATAAATGTAATTAGCCTTTAGGCTTTTAAGAGGAAATTCAAACCCTATATGGGGGGGGGGACACACAGAGAAGTCATAGTGCAGTATTTGCTGCATTATGTGATAGATGTTGTCGCAAAATAAGGATAATAAATTCTACTCCAACTGTCTCTAAGTGATTACATCTGCAAAAGTGTGTATATTTCAATTGTATTTTTTTATTTTGCATTTTTCTATCATTTGCCTATATACAGTTAGCAATTAATTTGTATTTTGGCTTTGGCAATAATGTAAGTTTAACACTGATGCCATTAAGTTTATTCGAATTTAAAAAAAAGAAATTCTGAGTGAGAGAAAGAGAAAGAGAAAAAAAACACACACGCACGCACGCACGCACGCACGCACGCACGCACACACGCACGCACGCACGCACGCACGCACACACACACACACACACTCACACACACAAACACGCATACGCATTAAATCATCCATAGAAATGTTTCTTGCACTAATCACCACCTCAGGAACAGTCAGCTCAGTCACAACAAAAGTATTATGATGACAGTTTGATAAGCTGAAACCAGGTGGTGTTTTGATGGAGGGGAGTATATGAGGTATATTATTATTATGGAAACTTCACAGGATTTAATAAAATGTAATAAAATGAAAATCACAAAAATGTGTTTCTACACAAGTCCAGAGCTGAGTCAGAAAACCGAGGCATTTTAGTGGTATTAGACACATATTCTTTAATGTCATTTCTGTAGACTATAGAATGTATTAAAACAACTATAAATTTTACAAAACAATGCTTTATATATTTTTAAATGAATTTGATATACCATAATTTGAATAATATTGTAATAGAAAAATGAGTTTATTTACATTTTATTTCTACAGAATTGTTATGATGATAAGTTTGTATTTATGTATTTTAAGCTCAGGACAACTAATTACAAAAAGATGCAGTACTTTTATTTTTATTTTTGCTATAGAATGCGATACACTATTGCAATTAAAATGAGAAACACCAAACTTAAAATTAGAATAGCTGCACTAAAAACCCAGACAATGTCACGTTAATGTTTCTATTACCGGGACAATTATTAATAACCTTCCACCATTATACATCATTAAAATTATATGAGAAAGGAATAACTGCATCACTTTCATTCCAAGTGTTACAGCTGCTTGTCGATGTCTAAAAATTCTGACTTCATACAAGTTTTACAATATTTTTTTTAACCTTTTTCTCAAATGATTCATTTAAATCAGGCTGCATTGAAATATCTCCAAATAGAACTAGAAAAATAACTTGACATTTTCTTTAGAGACATCAGGCAGAGGCAGATTAAATAACCAGGTTTCCCTCACTGCATTTGAACTTAGAGCAGAATGGAAAGTCTGAGCGTTTGGTACATGGAGCCTTTGGGTAACTCGCTATTGGATCATTTGGTGCCCTGAGTTTATGGAGCAGGAGTGTTTACTCTTGAGGCACCCGGTCCAGCCATCATGTCAGAAGCCCCTCTCAGGGTCCTTTTAGGTGAGAACCAAATGGCAGCTTGCAACCACTGTGTGATTATTTGTGGAGAAAACTTGTTAAAAGGAGAAGTGGATTAATGTAAATTTTATAAGAGCAAGTCCATGATTTTTATTCTGTTCAAACTGCCAATGTCAGTAGTTTTTACGGACTGTGCGCTTCATGCCTGTAAAGATTCTGCCATCTTTTAATATACCTGCTTTAAATCTCCAGTGAAAAAAAACACCCCATGTTATAGTGCTCTATCAGAATTGAACACCTTGGCATTTCCTTTATACAGGACACTCCAGGAAGTCTTTCCTTCTGTTATCTTCAACCCAAAGCTAAAATAAAATATCTCCGGTCTTCCTCAACAGTACGTGTGCTTGTTCATCCATGTTGGCTTGTGCCACCTCATGCTAACCACCACGGGCCACATAATTATCAGTTCCCCTCTCATTTCATTCACGAGACGTGGTTAAAATTGCTGTGTGAAGGGCTTTTACAAGCACCAATGACCATTCATCTGGTGCACTTTTTCCCACTGACTCCTCACTGTAACATTTCATTACAAGCAATTCAGCTCCCTGAATCCCTCCACCAATCTTAGAAAATAAGAGGTAAATTACATTCTTGTTTTCACTTTAAGAGAACCATGTAGTTTTTGTCTGTTTGGTGTCCCTACTAGAGAATATGTACAACACTTGTATGTGTAAGTGTGGATCTTTTTCAGGGAAGTAAAATCGAAAAACGGAGAATTCAAGAAAAGCAAAATATAGCGATTAAACAAGTTCCTTTTAAATGAATAGAAACTGGTTTTGCTGTATCAACTGTCATAAGAGAAAAGAACAACAAGCTTTTAAAAATATTTTTGTGCAAATGTCATGTGCTATTATCATTTCAAAACTGTGAAAACAGTGGACTCAAAGGAAGGAACAGGGATGCATTGGCTTGCAGAAGCACAAAAGAGTAAAAGGAGCAAAATAAAAGAGCATCTAAATAAGTTAAAACAACAAAGAATGGATGGCAGAAGAAGAAAGACACAAAGAAAGAACAAACAAAGACAGAAACAAAAGAAAGATGTCAGGAAAAAGAGACAAAAGAAAATGAGAAATGAAAAAAAAAGAAGAGCAAAAAGGCAGACCGACAGAGACAAAGTGGTGCAGAGAGAGAGAAGAAAGCACTCGATTGGGTTGTTGTGCGAAGCTGCACTTGACTCTAAGATGTTCACTGAGTTCTGACAGCTCCTCTAGTTCAGCACGCCTCTACCTGACACTTCAATACAGCCCACTGCTGCTCTATGAGCATCACTGTGTGTGCCCGTGCATGTGCACACGTGTGGTTTTGAGTCAGGCAGGAATTGTTTCAGGATAATTTCTGGGAATTTCTGAGCCTACCTGCAGCTGTGTGCCAACACGCACTTGTGAGCACGCATGTGTGTGGATGAGCATTTTAACTGCCACCAAAACCTAATTCTGTTCCTTAATTCAAAGCAGAGTAGAGTTGAGCTGACATTCACAGCAGGGGTAAGTGGAAGTGGGAGGACGCATGTGTGTGTGTGCATGTGTGTGTATGTGCTTGTGTGTGCGCTTGTGTGTGTGCGTGTGACAGCAACCCCCCTGTGGTGAGACCTAATTTAAAGTGGAGAGATGAACACAGCCTCACTGTGAGAGCAGCCCCTGACAAAAAAAAAGACAGACAGGCAGACAGATACTAACACACACACACACATACACACGCACACACACACGCAAACACACATGCACATCCATACACACACAAAGCAAGAAAAAAATGAACCAGACAGAGAGGAAGTTACCTTTACAGAGAGCAGGAAACCCAGCTGGGGCCGCTTAAAGGTGCAAAAATCATAAATAGAAAGCAACAGTCCTCTCTGTCTCTCACTCTGTTTATCGGTTTGCATATGCACATTGTGTGAGTGTGTGCGTGTTTGAGTGTGTGTGTGTGGTTTCTCTGTTTCCGTGACTCACTGGGTTTAGTAGCACAGTGAGAAACAGCTCTCCCCCACGGATGCTTTTGTCCAGTTCTTTAGGTCCACCAGGGTATTCCTTATAGTAGATGGTGTGAGTAAACAAGCCACACGTCTGACGAGGCAGCACCTACACACACACACAATGAGGAGAGTTGTTAATATCTTCAATATGTTGAGTAAGTGCAAATAAACAAATGAATATGATAACAGTTAACAAAGGAATGTGTGATCAGCAGGTCATAACTTATTAGAAAGGAAAAAAAAATTGGCTAAAAACAGTCCTTTTTATTGAATGACTCATCAAAGCATCATCCGCTGATTTATCATCCTACTCTTAAATATCGTCAGATAAAGAAGAAAGGGCAGTTTCTTTTTTTCCCAAATAGAATCAATATTTTTTGCTTTTCTTCAAAGCATTTTTATGGCATTTAAAAAACATCCATCACCCAGAGTGCAACTCATCCGCCAATAGGTGGTTTGGAGATTTGGTGATGTTATACTCGTAGCAGCTAATGTGACCTGGAGCTGCTGGCCTGAAGGAGAAATAAGGAATCAGCAACTCATAGTAGTAGCATAGCTTGGTTGACCTGCTGTCTCCAAAGTAAAACACAACTTATTTTGTGTGTTTTACTTTGGAGATTTTTGCAAGAAACAACTGTTGGCCAGAAACCAGCAGTATAGATTATTAGAAGATAAAATAAGACACCTCATTACATAAATATCAATGTATATGTTATTATTGTCTGCAAGTTATCTTGCTGACTTATTGCTCTCCTTATTTTTTGGGAAGAAGTGAGAACTTTTTTTTTCCTGATCTCTTGTGGTGTTTTCCTCTATAGTAACATAGTAGTGTTTTCTGAGATGCAGTCATGCAGAGCTGCTGTATGCAGATTTTGGCAGCTGCTGTCCTCTCTTGCCCTACACTGCATACCAGCACTGAATCTTTCAGCGGTACTCGGTACCGGATTGTGACGGCCTACTTTCACCCCTGACATCACTTTAAAGACTACATTTGCCACACTTTGTGCAGCTCTTTCTCCTCACAAAAGGTCTGAAACAACTTTATTCACATATGCAGAAGTACTCGACAAAAAGCTGTAAACAGACTCGTTTTGTAAAATCAGTGAAGTTCAACCTTAAGTGGCATATGAACCCATTATATCAGTTCATGCGTGATACAATGATTTGAGATTAAACAGCAGACAGCCATTTTTTTTGTAAAGCTTTTCAAAGTGATGATCATTCATCTATTTCAATGCCAAAGAACAAAAAAAAAAAAACAGGTACAAAGAGAGCTTAAAATAATAAAAAATAATCAGCTGGCGGCATAAAAGATAACAGATGTGAAGATGAAAAGCACAGCTATAGAGTCACACTCGTCCACGCAGCAGTTATTAAACATGAGAAGCAGAGAAGATGGCAGGTCAGGGATCTTATGATGTGATGCCATCCAGCATATGGTAATGTTACATGTCACAGCGGAGAAGCACAGGTGCCAATTCTACAGATGTTTCAAGTCACATTCTTGTGCAATAAACCTTATCCACAGCTGGTACTTTGATCCAGCACTCTGGGATTGTGCATGCTGGCTCTCCGGTTCTTCTTACAGGGGCACTGAAGTAGAATGGAAGCCACCACATATGTTATTAGTTCCACCTGTTCTTTTCCTGTAATGACTAATCAACTTGTCCGCTGTGAAGAAGGTCTATAAAAGCCAAATTAGGGTTCGTCAAGGAACACACAATTTTACTGCTGTTCAAGACGGCAGAGAATGGTGAGTCCTGAGAAGCTGTCCAATCAAGATTACTTCACCGCAGCAGCAGCAGTGGAGGCCTCATTTTCATGCAGGTGCATGGGATCAGGCATTGATTTGAGCTGGTTAAAGGTAAATCTTTCTAGGCCCGGTTGAATGTTTTTTTTTCCTCACCTACACCTGTTTGGTATTTTGGTGACTTGCTGTTTACCGAAGCAGCAGGAGATGATAATGGATTACTTTTAATCCCACCTCGAGCAGGTGCGCCGTGCACCCCCGGCCATGAAAATACCAAGAGCCACACCGCCACGCCCTGTGTGAGCTACATACTCTGTGCCTTGATTTATTAAAGCTGAGTCCCAGATGCCAATTTCTCAGATTCTCCTCAGTCTCTACTAGTATATGTAGCAATGTCATGGTTGGATGAGGTTTTAAAAGTGAGAGCTACAATTGATTCAACAGCAATGGCATTGTTTTTTAGTTTTATATTTTCACAACAGAATCACCAGGGAGCTTTCACAGCTTACCTCAGCTCTAGTTCAAGCATTTATCAAAAAGTATCCACTGAGTTAGACAGTCAGAAAACCTCTTTGGCTGATATACATTTACATTTAAATTATTTTTGCAATTAAAAAGTAATGAGCCCAAAAAGACATTTAAGCAGCAGAGCAAGATCAAATGTTTTACAGCAGATGGATTAATTGCCTTTTCTTTAGGTCATAAATAAAGAAAGGAGGAGGGAAGAGAAGAGAAGAAGACAGGAGAAGGAGAAGAAGAAGAAGAAGAAGGTCTTTATTGTGAACTCCTTGCGGAGCACTTCTCTGTGTGAAATAGAGAGTCAAGGCTGGAAGCGCAGATATTGGTTTATCTATAAAACACTGCAGACTCGTTCATGCTCACACACAGGCACAGACTCACACACCCACACACACATACACACACACACACACATAAGAGAGAGAGAGAGAGAGAGCGAGAGAAGGCCACCACAGCCACAGACACTCAGCACTATTTCACCAAACCAATTATCCACACAGCTATAGCTCAAACTGATATAGTACATTTTAAAAAGAAATACACACACACAAGCATGCATGTTTGTGTGAATGCACAGACACACACACACACATATACACACACCCACACACATATACACACACTCACACCACAATCCCATATCTCAGTCTGATTTGTTCTGATACTGTGGGTCCAGTGCGTGGTGGCTCTCAATCTGCTGACGGAGAAACCCAAACACCAATTTTACAGCCTTAAGACAACTTCCTGCCTTCTTCTGAGCAAACAAAGATGGAGCAAGAGGCAGAGGGGAAGAGATTAATAGACAGAAATTGCAAAAAAATGGAAGTGAAAAATATTAAAGGTAAAGAACACAGGAAGGTTGCGAGTGAGTCCTCTCAGTGAGTTTAGAAGAGGTCAGGAGGCTAGAATCTACAAGCACACCAGCTGGTTTGTAGAAAAATGATTTGAAAGTACATATACATACACACACACACACACACACACGGACCACTACACAAACCGCCTCTCAGAAAAATGTTCCGCCTCCACGAGCTAAGTTTTGAGTTTATTCTCTTTTTCCTTGCCTCCTTTCTCTAGTATGTAGTCACTGCAGCATCCAGTGTCTCGGAACAAGCCATGAGCCTTTTCACTTTTTTCCACGCTGCTTTGCTTCCCTGCCTCACTGCTTTTTTTTTTTTTTTTGAACTGCTAACAAGCACAGGTCAATACTGAAAACCTTTCAAACAGTCCGCATTAAGCGTCTCTGCCAAACAGTTAATCTCACCTACAAAACTCACTCAAACCATCAAAAAGACTTCATACGTGTCTCAAAATAAGCATTTTAATCAATAACACCTGCAATAATTCTCACTTAGAAAGCGTTCATTGTCACTCAGACCATACTGACAGAAAAAAACACTGAACTCAGACAGTATTATATCAATGATGAGCTCTTATCTTTGATGTTTTTAAATCAATATTTCATTATAGAGAAAAACATAAACCTTTTGCTTCAGTGAGTGTCTTACTGTAAAGTGTACGTAACAAGAATGAATCATACAGTAATTTATGTCTCCTTGTGTCTCATCATCATCTCTGCTTTAGTTGCTCATGTCAACCTGGTTTGTACTCATTTTAGGTTTTTTTTTCTGTATTTTCAACTTAGTTCTTGCATATCTCCTCAGCTGGATTCCTTTGTTTTCATTGCTTGCAAGTTCTTAGGGTCTTTTTTTTAACTTTTTTTTTAAAATGAAAGCTAGTTGTTTGTTTCCTCAACCTGCTGTCCTTGTTGTTTTGCCTTTGGGTCCTTTTTTATGGTAAAACCTGGAAATGTGCTTCTGTATCATTTATTTGTTCTCTGCATAGAGCATATTACTTTAAAAAAAAAAAGAAAACAAAACTGAAATTGTGCCACTAAAAAAAGACAGGACAAAAAAACAAACAAACAAACAAAAAAAACCCCCAATAAACAACATGTAAAGTATAATCACTCGGTCTGTGAGTGTTTTAGTTTTTCGTCTCTGCAAACTGAAAGCAGGACTCCTGGGGAGGCTTTTAGCTGAAAAGGCAATCAGCTTAGAATGATTGCTTTATTGCAAATAAAATTTTTTTTTTGTATATTTCAACATGGTTGTTGTAGAAATGCATAAAAATGGCCTGAATCTGTTTTGAATTTGTTTTAACAGTTTGTAAGTATTTTGAAAAATGTTGTGTTTCACAGTTGGTGGAGTAAAAATGAGAAAAGAATTCATAAACTTCGGGGTCATTCAGTCCATTTTGTATGAAAATAATGAAAAATGATTCACAGTCTGTTTCACTGACTGTGTTTTGACACCTTGTGTCCTCACTTTAGACCATTCATAGTAGAAAAAAAACAAAATTTAGAATTGATTGCCAATTTAAGTTGTTTAAATTCTTACTTTTTTCCTGAGCACTTTGACAAGTTTCATAACTCGCACTCAAAACAAAATCATCTCAATATCCATTTTGCATCTTTTGATAACATGAGGAAATCTACGTCAGCTCTTGATGAGGATGAACTTAAAACACAGATATGAAGTACTCAGAGAGCCGAGAACCAGCTCATCACAGCTGAGTTAACTCAATCTACTGATGAAGAACATGAGATATGACCGAAAGCTCCAAAACTACATCTTAATGAACCCTTAAGCTGAGATATTTTTCTTTAAAGTGCTGTTTCCAGAGTCAAAAATGAACCTTAAAAACTGGAAACTATGTTTTAAGGTACAAAATTTTAACAGAAAGTCATCATATAAATTCCCTGGAGGAGGCAGCGTGTGTTGAAGTGAAGCCTGCTGTTCCTTCAGCATTCACCGTGTTGAGGGTCACTGTTGGAGGTGAGACTGAACTACACCACCGAGACAACCGGCGACCAGCAGCAGACAATTTGAATCAATAGACCTGAGGTCCGGCTGTGCTTCTCACAGGTAAATTCATCCAAACACATTTTTCAGATATTAAATAATGGTCAACCATGCTGAACTGTGTTACATGTTATTTCTTTAGTGAACACATGAAGTAGCCATCAGCAGAGCAGGACTGCCTCTCTGGAGACACTCTGTCTGATAATGATGGGTCTTTCCCTCAAGGCATTTTCATCAACTTTCAACGATGAATCTGATTTTCTCCTCTTCAAATGTGATTTCAGTGCACGGGCAAACTTTCCAACGAGAAGTTTATTCCAGCCAATAAAAACGGTTGTCTCAATTTTTATTTGAAAGCCTGTATGGATGAAAACAAGGTTCAGAGAACAGCTGCATCCATCATTTGCGCGAATGGTGAAGCTTGACAGTAATTTTAGCTGGAGATTGAATTTTGTTTCAGCCTCTTCTTCCCCTTCAGTTTTTCCTCAAAGAATGTCTTCCACTTGTATAAAACAACAACAGATTTGTTTTGTTTCTGCTAGTTGGTTCTTTGTTGTCTCTTCTGTTCTCTGTCTTTCTTTGGGATCAATCATGTCGTAAAATTTGAAGTGCGTTTTTGTTCCGGCCCTTGTTGTTTAATTCAGTGATTCACTTCTCGATACCTTACTATTGATAATGTATAATAACACATTATAGCCTGTCAAACTGTCAGCCTGTTATTGTATTGAGAGAAAGTGGGATTAAGTGGCTGTCTTTTATGACGCCGTGGCAAGATGTCATGAAATGAAAGCAGACTTCTTGGACTGATTAGGAAACTGACATAGCTGACTGTTGAAACAGTTTGCTCAAGACCCAAATACAGCAGAACAATGTGGACTGGTAATTTTGGTGTCAGATGTGATTGGTTCTTTTGTCAATAAGGGAGCAGTTGTGCACACTGACAAAGAGCCTGACTGACAAGTGAATGAGGAGGAGGAGGAGGAGGAACGGGTGACAAGAGTTTTATTCTATTGCTGTCTCAAAGAGTGACAGACGAACTATTTACTGGAGCATGAAAGTGTAAAAGTGCCCTCATTACTAGATCCTTATTCTGCGATGCACATCCTGCACATACACAAACACACGAGCACGAGAAACACACACAGAAAAAGCTCACCCCTTTGGCCGCATTGGGAAGCCATTAAATATTGAATCAACATGGAGCTGAGCAGGCTGCGGTGAGACGAGGTCAAAGAATTCATATCACACGCACGCATGCACACACACACACACACACACACACACACACACACACACTCACATCCGCGCACGCACACAGAGGTTACACACCATGCTCAGCATCATTGATTTTCTGTTTAAGACCGCAAGAAAACAATCAGCACACAATTTACTATTCAGCAAGCACTTATTTGAACAAAGAGACAGTAGATAAAAACATTTTTTTCAAAGTAAAAGAACAGAGAAGCCAAACAGCAAATCCAAACAGAGTCCTTTGACTTAGTGATTCTGCATTTAAGCTTGCTTTGATTTAGTCTCTCCAAGAAATTACAATTCATGTTTTTCATTTAAGTCAGATAAATGAAGCAAGTCATTTTTCCTCATGGCAGGCAAGGACGCCGCGTAACAGGCAGGAGCGTTGGCTTTGATTCATGACTCCTGCATGATCAGTAATAATGTTTCAAAAAAAGCATCTAATAGCATCCAGGATGCACTTTGTTGAGATGTTTACCAGCTTTATCTGAGTTAATTGATTGTCAAACTCCTTTGGTGATCTATGCTGCCCTATTGAACATGCAACTGAAATGAAAATACCTTATTGCTAACCCTAACCAAGTTATCATGGTATAGCAGGTGACTCATTTTGGCAGCATTTTTTACTAGAAACAGACAATACACCTATTTGTGCTTTAACTACACAAAATACCAAATCAGCCTGGGGTTCAGAGATACCCAAAGCCACCAGCTGTGGAAAAACTAGCCAAAGTTTTGACCTCTAGCTCAAGAAAGGATTTAAAGGCTGGGAAACATTTTTTTAAAAAAAGTAAATAATTAAAAACCAGTAAGATAAATTTGCCAAAAATATAAATATAAATAATATAGAAAAATATCTGAAAATGTGACCTGCTACAGCATTTAGCATTCTGGACAACAGCAACGAAAAAAAAAAAAAAAGGAAATGCTCAATAATGCAAACCAGTTACTTGTGAAGGTGCTCATCAATATTTTCTCTTTTTTTTTTGCATGTGCAGAAACATTTCAATTGATCAAAGTGCATTTATGGATGTGCATGTGGATGAGCACATTTGCATGTGAGTGTGCTCGTGGTGATGCTGATGCACCCCTGAGGCATCTCACAGACGTGATTAACAGTGTTTTCTCCTCACCATAATGTTGTTGTGGATGAAGCCCTTGCGGTAGCGAGCAGGTTTTAGGTGGGGGTACTCTTCAGTGCTGGTGACCTGGATATTCCACACACGTCTCCAAGCCTTGTACAGCTGCAGGTGAACCGGGTAGACACCCGAGTGGTGAGGCGCCACGGCATAGCCCATATCCACTGGGATGTTGTGCTCCTGAAGGTGGAGGACGCACATACAGGCATGTGAGGGTTATATACATAAACACAGACGTTACAGCACATTTACAGCTCAGACAAAGTAGATGGTAGCACATAAACACACAGGGCCCATCAGTGTGACCTTGCAGAGGAAGGTTTGTGTTGAGTTTGCTACGATGTTGTCCTTCGGGTTGGAAATTAAAAAAAATATATATATTTTTTGTGCGAGCATGTGTGGGAGTGTGAGGGTTGATGGTTGCCGGGTGCATCTCGCAGACTGATGGTGTTGTCCTTCGCTCTGACACACACCTACACACACTGTCAAAGCTAAGCATCAGCAGGCAAAGATGAAGGAGTGGGGTATGTATGTATGTACGTGTGTGTGTGTGTACAATAGAGGTTAGGGATCACACTTTATGATCTTGTTCACCTTCAGCAACAAAACCCCTCCCCAATCACCCACACACTTCACTGTACAGTATGTACAACACGACATTCCAGTGCACCCATACAAATCATCTTCACTCACTCACACATGATAATAACAAAGTGGAAGAAAACAAGATGAAGCAGAGCAACAAAAGCACTCGACCTTGTGGACTTCAGATTAAACAGGAAGTATTAAACAGGGCTCAGGTGTGCCCATCAAAATAAGTGCATCACTCCCCAGATGGGATATTACATTTTGTTTGTTTTCTGTTGTTTCAGAAAATGAGTACATGAAGGTACATTTTGTGAAAGAATTCTGATGCTTATGAAATAGAACTAGTTTTTCTCTGCAATGTGGATCCTGCCTTTTTAAATAATATGTTCACATGCCACTAATTAGCAATAAAGTTTAGTTTTGCAGGGCGTGTATTAATCCAATTATGTTTTTCAGCAACCCCAACTCCTGGGCACAACAAATCGTATTGACAATATTGTTGTTTGAACTCAGAACTTTTGTAAAACACAAAGGATGAACTTCTGCATCTAGAAAACTGTTGTCATGTGAATGGGGCTTAAATCACATTTAAAACCTACAACATACAACAAAAAGAACATAAAAACCTGGACTTATGTCTAGACTCAATGCTGTAATCCAGGCAGCTATGATGTCTCCTATAAAACATACACTGTAAATACCACTAAGTGTATTTTTCTGACATTCTCAGCCTCAGAGGAAAGTTAGTTGAAATAGTTTCAGCACAATGACCTGCAAACATCATGTCTTTAATCTGCTGTGGCAAGGAAATAACCATCACTAACAGCAACAGACGTCCTTGAAGAAAACGCAATCATGGGAAGCAATCGTGATTAAAAGGACACACAGGAAGAAAGCAACAATAACGAAACGGACAGCTGCAAGAAATATGTGTGAATGCCTGTGTGTGCGTGTGTGTGTGTGCATGCTTCTCACCAGTGCAAATTCTTTGTTGAGAACCATCTGCTCCAGCAGTGAGGACTCATTGTGAAAGAGGTGAGGCTGCATGTGGCTCCACATGTGGGGGAACCACCAGAACTCATCCACGTACTTCAACAGTAAATCGTCTCCTTCGTCCTCCTCAACTGTGCCTGCACACAAAACACACACACACACACACACACACACACACACACACCCGGGTAAATGTAATCAAACACAATGTAAACAGGCAATGACAAAAGGACAAGAAATGCTGTATATATAAATTCACACTTAGTGCAGATTTCGATGCACATTAAAAATGCTGCTATATACAACTTTTGTTGCCGGCGTAAGGTCAGAGGAAGTCACCAAGCAACAGGGTTGTTTTAAGGTCAAGCTGCTAAATAAGGCAGCGGTCTGATGCCATGGTGATGGAAAGGGATGCAATAACAGATGCTATGGTAATAAGTTTTGTTCTGTATCAGATTTCTCCTAATTATAATTATGTTCAGTCTCACCTCTATTTTTTTTCTCTCCTAGTGTATCTTCCTTCTTTGTTCGTTAGCTGCAGATTTGGACACTTTAACTAAAAAATCAATAATGTCCTTGGAACCACAGCAGAGCTGAGAATGCATAGCAGTTTGTTAGCGGCTCACAAATAAGCCATTGTAAACATTATTCAGTAACTCAATTATAGAGATAGTGTGAAAATTATATAAACAAAAAAGTTTATTTTCTGTTTTATTAGAATTTATGTAAACACTACAAGTCGGGGTGGCAATGTAGAAGCATGAACGCTCCCGCTAAGGCCACTGTGCTGCAAATCCATCCGTTATCCTCAATAATGATCCGTATGAGGTGTCTGCAGAATTTTGTTTTTACCATAAATAAAACATTGGATTTGCTGTGATGCACTGATCTGATTTGAATAATTTCTGTCTTTTTGATTTCATCTTAACAGAGCATTTAATCAATAAAATACATGACCTCCCTAATAAAGTCATGACTAATTATAAAACCACTATTTAAAGAGTTAACAGATGCATACGAGCTGTGTATGTTTACAATCACAACTGATATCTACACAATAAAAACTGCGGATTGTCACTGAAACACTTCATCCACCATTTTGTACAGAACAATGTAACCTGCTGTGTTTTTAAATAAATGACTTATTTGTTTAACACTGCTGCTAATTGTCAGAAGAGCTGTGCTATTTAGATTTTATAATAACAAGATAATAATGAGCTTCTCTAACTGACTAAGACCAACACAAGGGAGCACCTAAATACTGTTTATATTTTTTAACTGAAAAGGGTTACTGCTAAAATTAACAAAAAAGGTTAATGTTAAAATTTCCATTTAACAAATTAATGTCTCACTTGCATTACATTATACTTCCACTGAAAAAAAAATAAATGTGCCACTTTAACATTTGACATTTTCAGCATCTACATAGAAAAGTCTCAGTACTTTGACAGTTTCAGTAATTATTTTAATAATGTTGTTATAGTCACTGTGGAGGTCACACCTGTGTGGTAGAACTTCCCAGAGAAGCCCAGGTTGAAGGTAAAGTTGGAGATTTGAGAGCGAAGCTGCCTCTGAGTTTCAAGGAGAGCCTGCAAATAGATAGATAGATAGATAGATAGATAGATAGATAGATAGATAGATAGATAGATAGATAGATAGATATTTCATTACTTTTGAATGTTTTTACTCTGGTTTCTTTGTTTACATGTCATGTTCCAGTGGCTGTTCCTGCACTTACAGTTACCTCACGCTCTGGTTTCCATACTTGAGGATCAGGATTTTCTTCACTTATTTAATGACTTCATTAGTTTACTGGCCTTTAAACAAAGACTCTGTAATGAGTGTTAACTAAAGAGAGTTTCACTCTCGCACACACAGTCACACACACCGACAGTAATGCGAGTTAATGAAGGTCAGTGCATTAGTAGCCTCTGGAGGGTGGACTAATAACCCCCGCACACACTCCTCCCTTCTCATCATTCTCTCCATCCATCCCTAACATCACCAAGCGAAAACCCTGCATCCCTCTCTTTCCATCCCTTTTTCTCCGCTGCTTGCCTCCTTTCCTCCTTCTTGATTCTTCCTCTATTCTTCCAGCTTCCCGCTTCTGAGAACCTGCAGTCGCCTCTCTCTCTCTCTCTCTCTCTCTCTCTGCCCCCCTCTTCCCCATTTGTCTTCCACCCAACCACCCACCCCACCCCTCTCAGAACCTCCATCTCTCCCTCCCCTGCTCCGTGAAAATGTCACATTCTCAGGAGACGGCGCTGTTCTAATTTGAAAGGAAGGCTGAAGCAGCATGGAGGAGAGAGATCGCTCTCTCCCCCCACCTCTCCGCTCCTTCCTGCACTCACCCACCCCATATTCTTGCCTCCGATGCACTTCTCGCTGTTTTCTTCCCCACAAATTATTTTGTTTATTTATGGAACTTTTATAATTCCCTGTATATTCCAGCCTGGCTGGGTATTTTTTGTTGGGCAATGCGCCACATTTCTATCACCAATCTTTGTCACGCTGCTTTTAATCGATCCCCGGGAACCCTGCCTGATTTACGAGACCTGAGCAGCTGATGTCAGAGCAAGGAATAGCTTCCAGGCAGTTTCTCTCTCTCTCTCTCTCTCTTTCTTTCTTTTCACCCTCTCTCTTCTTGTGTGTGTTGGTGTGTGTCCCAAACTAACAAATATACAGACACATGCACAGAGTGTCTTCATTAGCTCTAATCTAATGGTGTTGAAGATGACTGCATGCTGACAGATGTGCACAGCTCCCTAATCTGATCCCCTGTCTCTTCCGTTATGACATCCTCTACATCTTACACACACACACGCACACGCACACGCACACGCACATGCACACACACACTCACACACATCATGTTTGCCTGTGTGTGGATACACAAAGATTTTAGAATGAAATTAAGTTTGTAGCTGAGTGCTTTGCATTGTAACTCAATATACACTCCCTGATGCACTTGGTGGAAATGCATTATTAACGTGTGTGTTGGTATCTGTGAGGGTCGGTGTAGGTGTGTGTGTGTGTGTGTGCAAGCGTGCAGCATATTAGTTTAAACACCTCATTTGTATTCATTCATTGCTGTGAGGTGGGACTCAGAGCCACAAACGACCATGTAGGTGTCTTTGCATATTTTAGCTTTTGTACTATTACCATGAACATTTTGTCACCTTTTTTTTCTTTCATCCAGAAACTTCATGTTTTCTTTGTGCAGCAACACCACTGTGCTGCTTTTATGGATGCTCTGGCATCAGAGGACTGATAGTTGACTCCTGCACTGACAAATTCAGAGCATCCAAAAGCAAACAGTGGAAAGGGCAACATGAACTTGATCATTTCCAGCATCAAAGAAGTTGTTCAACAGCTACAGCGTGCAGAGAGCACACTAACCTGTTTGCAACCACAGCAATGATTATGAAACTTCAACAGGCAACAAATTGCTCACTATGAATGATCAGCCCTCTCAAGTGAGTCTGAGGTCCCCGCAAAGGGGTTTTCAAACCGCTGCAAAGATGTAATTTGTAACTGGTTACATTTAATAGAACCACTTCACAGTTTGATGGTTTCATTTCAGTTTTAATTCTGCAAGTAATCAGTAATGAAATATCAAAATAATATATATATATATATATTTTAATCATTTATTTTACATTTTAAAATTTTTACCGGATTATTTATTGGAATAATGTTCTTCTGGAGCAAATCTTTTGGAGATTTGGTAAGTAACAGTGATTTAGTTAACTTAGTTTATTTAATTATTAAATTTTGTAATATTCCAATCTGAGCTTGTTTATGAACTACTAAAATACTGAATTTTGAATGATTAACTTTAACTTTATTTGTTTAACTTTATTCACAGCTTCTTTATCACACCCTATCTTAACTTACGCAGGCTGTGGTAACATTGTGCATTAATCATAACAGGAAGCTTTTGAGTACATTTTTCTATTGGATTCCTCTAATCCGACTCTTGGTGTGCAACAATAAGTGTCAGATTATGGCTGAAAAGAGTAAGTATGTATTTTTATAGTGGTCAGACACTCTAAAGTGTTTATAGGAATGGGTTCAATTGAAGGCTAAGTCCAAGAGCTGGCTGCTGGAGAAAGTAGGAAAGAGACTGTAGTTTAAATATGGAAATACCGACAGTCTCTCTTGGAGAGAATTCAGAGTGTTGCACTCAGTTTTTCACGTGAAAAGTGACAGAAATAGTTGTGTCGAGAATGAAAGAGAGCTAGAAGGAGAACTTCAAATCCTGGTTCTCTTTTTCATCTCCACACTGCTGGTTAATTACAACATAAAGTGGGAGTGAATGTCGCACTGAAGTTACTTGAATGCTTGAACATGGCCACAGTGTCGGAAAGCTGTCGAAGTTTATGAAGCCATGAAACAATCCAACATGCATATTTAAAAAAGTGTACTGTAATACTGTTGTGATTTACACTGCAGTCTAACCTTCCTGCATTTACAAAATTCATATTTTAACAACCCAGCCTGTGTCCGAACCAAACAACATCGATAAGGTTTGTTTGCCAGATGTGTGTCACAGGCAATTACAGAGTATGAAATTTTAAGGATTATTGATGAAATATTCATAACACACATCAGGATACCACAAGTACAGCATGAACAGGGTGTTCCGTTGAACCTCAGTGAACCACAAACAATTCGCTGTCTGAATTGTGGCTGTTTGCCGCCCTCAAACTGGAGGCAAATCTCACTTAAAAGAAAAAAAAACAGTTATGGGAGGACTACTGTAAATCATCACAGGGAGGCAGAACTGCCCAGCAATGAAGAGGAGCACACATCTTGGTCAAAACACACAGAGCGTATCACAAAAACCTTACTCTGGCTCTGAGGCACAGCGAAGTCCCCTCCTGCTGTTTTTCTGAGGCAAACGGCAGCAGATCTGGGAGAATGGAAGGCTTTGAGCAATATGGAGCCAATCTGTCTACTGAGCTCAAAGCTGGAGATGGTTTTTAAAATGGGCCATAAGAGATACTTCATAAGAAAGAAGGGGGGGATTTGGATTAGCAGGAGGTGGGGCTGTGTAGCAGCGAGAGATCTTGACAATGCTACTGATGAAGGTAAACATACACACACACACACACATACACACACACTGTGATTAGTGGTTAGTGATAGCCCTCATTTCTGTGCCCAGTCCCACAGCTGCCTAACACTGCTAGTGTCAGATGCAATGCCAGTTTGTTGGTGTGTACGTGAGAGTGACAACGGGTGTGTGTGTTTATGCATGTGTGTGTGTTAGGGTGCTCTTGCATGTGTGTGTGTGTGTGTGTGGTAAGCGCTGGAAGAGGTGCCAGCTAGATGTTGGGGTTCAAACAGATGGGAGACAGGCATCTGGGCAGCTGGCATTCACTGCCTTTCACAAACCCTTTCCACCAACCACCTCTCCACCATATCCCCATTCTGTCATTCTCGCCTTTGCACTGTTTCTTTTCTTTTCTCTTCACAGCCGTGAGCCTGGCTGGGAGATCAAACATAGCGAAAGTAATTATGAAAGAACTTATTTGCAAACAGATTTGAAGGGGGCGTTGAGAGGAACAAAAAAAAAATTAGTTCCATTTATGAGGTTTGCTGCTTTTGCACAAAAAAAGCAGGTCAAAGTTCTTGATTCATCTACATGACTGCATGTCAGTGTGTAGCTGTGCATGTAATGCGAACACCAGACCAGCAAATTTAACTGGGTCAGGCATCTCTATTTGATGAGCAGGAAGAACATGTTACCAGTAAATGCCAGTCTTTCTTTTGCTTTCTCTTTTTCCTTCGCTGTCTTATTTCCAGTCTTGGTTGTCAGATTCAAGTCTGTGTAGCTTTTTATACCAGAACGTTTTTACAAAATCATCTATTCACTTGCATTTACAGATCCAAGGTACGTGTGATTGCTCTGGCATCACTATACTTACACTAAAAATTTACTTGGCAGGCCCTCAACGGTTTTGAGTTGCAGTGATTGCCGTGACCGAAAAAACCTCCCTCATTTCGTGGAAGGAAATGCGTGGCACACAGCCACACTCTCCCAGGGAATTTGGAGTAAAAGCAAGAGCACTGACAAAAAAATGATAATTACACAAAAATTGTTATTAAGATAATTTCCTTGTTGACAGATGTATTCATTATAATGACACCGCGATGACTGTCTTTTTCTTATTTAATGCTTAAAAAACAAAAAATGACCCCCCGCTTCATGAACATGTTAAAGCCTTTTTTCTGTCTAATAGATAACTGTGGAACGTCTTCCCCGCAGGGCTGACTGTGATAATTTGACTTTTCAGATCAGGGGGGTGAACAAGAGCAGATGTCGGGAAGCATCATGCTGGAAGCACTATCCTGTACCTCTCTGTCGCCTTATGTGTCATCTACTTTTCTCCTGTTCTTTGTTTCAATTTTGTCATTTAAAAAAGCATTAAGATCTAACACCTTAAGTTCTTCAGCAATGACGCCAGCCTTTGAAATGTGCTGAATAGAGAATGTCATCTGACAAAATTTTTAAAAAGTGTGCCTTTGTAACAAAAGACAAAAAGCTACCTCCTCTCTCTCCGATTTCCTCATCTTCTGCCACTGATTTTTACTGTTTGACTGTATTGTCTTTTCTTCACTACAGTTCTAATACTTGGCAAGGTAATAAAAGTATCTAAAATGAGCTTGCAAATATGTATAACACTTAATTAGATCTTACAATTAACTCTGAGTAAAACTGCACAATAAATTCCAGATTGCTATGCCAAAAAACCCCATGAATAGTGCCCATTTTGTGTAATTTCCCTTTTTTTGATTGGTTTTCAATAGGTCACGGCCAATCAAAAGCATTTCTATTTCATATCACAATAGCCTTATTCACCTTAGTCTCACATTCCTCAGTGGAATGGAGTAATATCTAGAATAACTCCCCTCTAGCTGGATAAGGTGTTAAAACAGGCTTCTCAGCCAGTCATAAAGGAGAAATAACATTTTATGGCTTATTAGGCCACATGAAAATAGCAATTATATGACTTGCCAAATTAAACAAAGTAATGAAATTGCAAAAATGGCCCAACTGTATCTTTGGAAATGCGTGTTTTGTTTTTTTTTAAATCTTATTCCACAAATTATTCCTCTTCAGGCGTAGAAGAAACTGACTGCCAAGACATAAAGTGGGCAAAAAGCGGGGAATTTCCTCTGACATGATGATGGCCTGTCACTGGACCATCTAACTTGCAGCCATGCAAACACGACAGAGACTTTTCACTCAGCACAGACACGCAGAAAGCCTCTGAGTTTATCCTTCCATCTGGTCGAGTAAATGCTGCCCTAAGTGCAGAAGAGAGTCTGTGCCTTGGCTTGCCTTGAACAGTGTGTGTGTGTATGTGCCCTCTCAACTTAGATGACACCCAGCAGAGAGTATCTTGTGGGGGGGAGAAAAAAAAAGTGTAAAAACAAGTTGAGAGAGAGGTTTTAGAGTTGAATACAAATGGGCCAGATGTAGCGATCAATGACTCGGGCAAGGAAGGGTGGAAGAGAAGAGAGGAGGATGTGATAAAGAGGGATGTGAAGGTGGGAATTGGACACCTCCCTAACGACCACTTCAAGGCGAGAGAGACAAGAAAACCTACACGGATAAATTAAAAAAAAACACACACACACACATAAGCACCAGCACGGACGGAGCATTGATGGGAGGTTTTGACTGGCATCATCCCTCATTTTGAGAAATGTCATCCATGGGGTGCCTCCCTGTGAATCATTTTAATAGAGGAAATACAGCTGTGTGTGTGTGTGAGAGTGTGTGTGCAGACAGGAGGGGGGGGTGTAGGTATTGTTTGTCACCAGATGAACTCGTGGGGTGAGACTAATGAAGAGTGCAGAGAGAAGGAGGGAGGCATTTTAATTGGCCTCCCTCTCTCGCTCCGTCTTTCTCACTCCTCTCCCTTCTTTTTTTTTCACAGGGAGAACAAGAGATTGAGTGTTGGCTTTAAGGAGGTAAGAGGGGATTTTGAGAATCGGTACGGCGAATGCCTCGTCCTACTAATTGCTCAATAACACAGCCTTACGTACTTCAAGCAGTGCTGCACATGTGTTGCCTATGAAGCACTTTGGAATGAAAAACAATGTACATAACTTGTGTGTCATAATCCTTCACTGTGATATGTTTGTGCTGCGGTGTCTCTTCAGTGATATTTGTTAATTGGAACACAATTCAGCAGTGCCACAATATCTCAAATACAACATTTTTAGATGTGACGAGATAAAGATGAGCTCACAGAAGACTTCACATGCTCGAATGCTCACATCACATCTTTTTTTGGGGATGAATTTGGTCTGTAATGTCATCATGGCCCTCGGTCAATTCCACTACAATCCAAATTTAACCCAAAACTCCAGAAAGCAAGAAAAGCAGAAACACATTAGATTTTTACACGACCTCAACTTCTAAATTTATGCAACATCTCTCTCAGATCAAATAATTCCTTGAAAACCACAGGCAGTCTTTTTTTTTTTTTTTGTAACAAAACAGAGACATCTTTTCAGCTGTCACACAAAGCTACACATATATTTGATACATGGTCGTCCAATATGAGTAACTCCTTTTAATAACACTTTTTTATGGAGGGATATACTTCCATTTATGAGTCCATCTAAAAACTTACTATTTACTAATCAAATAAATTGCCACTAAGACAAAATTAAAATGAAATTGCTTGATGATCATGATTATGAACATGCACGGTTTGCATGTGCGCACACACCTGTCACTTAAAATAAGCCTCAAGATGTAATCTGACAACTCTACCTGAGGCTCTCCCTCTCTGAGGGGAACGCCGCTACAAATCTCCTGCTCCTCTGCTTTCCCTCCTCTGCTTCCTCATTTCCCTTCAGCATTTTGTTTCTCTGAAATCGCAAAGTTAGCTGCTAGCTCTTCCCCTAGGCGCCATACTCCACCCTCCGCTCCCCCCCCTTCAACTCTTTCTCCTTCGTTCCTCGCTCTGCTCTTCCTCGCTGTGATTGCCAACTATCCTGAAGGAGAGAGAGAAGAAATGTGGAAGGAGTGCGAATGTTTCAAATGGCATCACTCTCTCTTTTTTTTCCCACCCCTCTCTCTCTCTCTTTATCTCTCCATCTCCCTCTCTTCACCTCTTCCTCCATCCCCATCTCCCTGTCCTTCTGTTATGGCACTGGTTCATCCTCATGTATATTTATGCTACAAAGCTGAAGAGTCAGGCAGACTTAAAATGAAAACTCAAACTAGAGAGCGCTTGTGCACTCATTTTGTGAATGTGTATGTGCATGGGTATGTGTGTACTCGGCTTGTGTTTGTGTGTGTGTGTGTGTGAATATGCACTCTTTTATCCCTTTTGGATGCAAGCGTCTTTTTTATATTCAAGGGTGGAATTCCTCTCCACTTCACCACCCACTGCCCTCCTGTTTTCTCAGCTTCCCCACTCCTCTCATCCCCCCCTCCCCATGTTTCAGCCACAAGACAGCTGGCTGGGTTTTCTACTGCGTCTGATGGGACAGGTGTCAGTCATTGACAGAAAGTGACATTCTAATCGAAAGTAGAGATTCAGAAAAAAACACTCATGCACACACTTCTTTATCATGTAGATCCTGTGGCTGCAGTGAAATGGACAGATGACTCTTGGTTTGGCTCATGCACATCACTGCCGATCAGCATAAATCTTACCTGCCTGAAAGCCCATCCTTCCCTCAAACACACACTCACACACACATTCACACTCACAAACATGAAAACCCAACAATCAGTTGGTTTCCCTTGAATGGTCCTGATGGAGGATGCAGTGGGAGAGTGTGACCGTCAGTTTCAAACAAAACTCTTCGCACAAAAGTGTTTTATCCCCACTCCACTCTGAGGTTTCTTTTTTGTTCTTTTAAAAAATATAAAATTCCTTCAGAAATGTGGATTTACATGATTGCAAGTGTATCTATGTGGGTGCATGTCAAGGCATATTTATGTGTGTGTGCGTATGTGTGTGTGTGTGTGTGTGTGTGTGTGTGTGTGTGTGTGTTTGCTCATGCAAGCGTGTGTGTTGAAACAATAGCTGTCTTGAGAGGCGGGCTGCATGGCTGACTCTCCTTTAGTTTCCCTTAGAGGAGGAACGTGGGAAAAGAGGAATAAGTGCCATTCATCTTTTCACTGGCTCATTCACTGCCCCTCTTTCTCTCTCTCATCTCTCCTCTCTCCCTCTTTCACTCCCCGTCTTTGTTCCTTTAAATGGCCTCTTTACTTCTGGCTAAACCTCCATTTGAGATAAATACCCTCAGCTGTACCACAACACATATGCACTTGGTACGCAACACACACACACACACACACACACACACCCACACACACACACATACACAGACATTATGACACAAACACACACATGCAAAAGCTTTTCAAAATAACCCCGCGGTGCACTTGTGCCTGAGCTAAAATCCTCAATAATACACTCCAGGTAAAGTCTTTTGCTGTGGTGTATGCACACATACACAGCAAAGAGTAAACATCTCTTATTTTACCTAACGTGCTGCTATGAATTCCTTTTTTTTTAAGCTGATAGCAGATTTAAAAAAAAAAAAATCAAATCCAACACAACTTGCCCAACATGAATCCATCCTCTCCATCCTGTCTCCCTCTACTGAACTTTATCAAACACCCATCACCCTTAATACCTTCACATCCTTGGCGTTCATGCGTGTCCCCTCCTTCCCCACGAAAATGTCATCTATATCCACCAGTATGTGACGGTCCAGACCCAAAATTAGCTTCCTGTCTGTGAGATAGGAGATGGCGTCCACTAGGATGAGTCTATGGAGCCAGTAGCCCAGTCCCTGGCCAAATAGTACCCTCCTCACCCCGTCATAGAGGCCCATGTCCTGCACCACAGTAGCCTGGAGGCCTAAACTAAAGCCAGGCCCTGGATTATCGCCGCTACCTGCCCCTGCTCCCTCCTTGGCTCGGGCATGCAGGACAGCCTGGTAAGTGGAGTGATTGGAGGAGAAAGTGGTCCAGTCCTCCCCAGGTAAAGCACCTCTATCTGTGCCAGGTTTGGTCAGGTGGAGGAGGGGTGAGCTGGACACAACACAGCAGTCCCAAAGTGCCTGGTTGGTCCTGAGCACCAGCGGAAGACCTCGGAGTTTGAGGAGAGGGGGGGAGTTCTCCGTGGAGCGGTAGAAACCTATGATGCCCACTCTGTACTCAGTGCAGTATTGATGCAACAACTGTCTGTTCCATGTGTCAGCGTGCGCATACTTTAATAGATTCTCATAAATGATGAGTGAATATCTGCCGCGGCCTTTCTCTGTCAACGGCGGAAGGTCACCCTTCCCTGAGGCGATCTCCATGCGAAACTGGAAGTGTGCTGACTCCAGTATAGCAACAATGTCCTGACCCAGCTGGGAATACTGGGATTCCACAAGCACCAGCACCACTGGGTCGGTGTGGACATGTGTATGAGGGGGGTTGGGGGGGTACGGGTATGGGAGTTGATGGTAAGGGGACATAGAGAGAGGCTGAGAGCAGGCGGGTTCTGGGGATTGTCCGAGCTGCATGGAGGGGGAGGAGTTCGTAAACAGGAAGTAAGCAGAGAGGAGGAGGGACAGGAGACAGCAGGAGGCCAGCAGGAGCAGGAGCCTTCGCAGATGGCGACGGAATCGCACGGCCACCGTCATCGCGAAGCGGGAAGTTGTTGCGTGTGGCAGCGAGATGTCCTTTTTCTCTTTTTTCTTCTTCTTTTTTTTTTTAATCAGCTGGAGGCTAGAAAAAATGTTGCACCAGTCGGGGCGTTCAAGGAGCACAAGAGATTGTCTATGTGTGTGAGAAAGGAGCAGAGCCACTCATGGGTGCGTCATGTCACCATGGCAGGTGGAGAACGTAGCTGTGCCGGATGTTGGGGAACAAAAATCTTCATTGAGAAAATACAGTTGAGATTCTCTCCCTTCGGTCCTCACAGAGGGATCACATGCAGAAACGGAGCAAGTGATGATTAATGCCTGCAGAGAAAGGGGACAAGGAGAAAAGAAGAAAGACTGAATATGCTGGGCAAGGTTGAGCAGTATGCATTAGTTCTGTGTGTGTGTGCTCGCAGATGTGTGTGTGTGTGTGTGTGTGTACCTAGGTTGTGCCACCCTAGGGAATGTGAGGGCACAGCTGGTAACAACAGAGCTGATTGAAAACAACTTACATCCTTAGGGCTTATCCAACCTCTGGCACACACACACAAACACACACACACACACACAAAGTGACACCAGTGTTAAAAGCACAAACACAACAGCGCAAACACAACACAAAAGTCAATCTGCGCAAATAAACAACAGCTGGTTGTGTGTTAATATGGCAATGTGGGGAGGTGGAAGGGAGCTCAACTAATCAGTCCCATAAAACTCTACAGAGAATTCCTCTAATTGCGCCAAACTCTGTGCACTTCTGTCCTATTTCTGAACCTAATCATCTGAAATACCACAAAATTAGAGTTGGAATCCTTTTGCCAGGAGCACTAATCTGGGTGGGAGCCCATGACAGTACAGAGGAAACAGAGAGCAAGAATAAAGTGCAAGAATAAGAGAGAGAGACGGAGAAAAAGAGCAGAGAGAGGAACAAAATGCAATGAATTATAGAAAGAGACAAAAAAGACCAGGATTAGCATCTTAATGTATGTGCCGGGAGCCAGGGAGAAGAAAAGATCCCACAGCATCTCTTTCTCTCTTCTTCTCTCTACGCCTCACTCTCCCCTCTCTCTATCTTTTCTACACCCCCTCTTTCTCTCATTCTGTCTGTTTGAATATCAATAGTCTTCTTCATGTTCCTCATCCTTATCTCCTTGTTCCCTGCCTTCAGAGAACACATGTGAAGAGAAGGTCATAACAGAGGGACTCCAGTCATATCCTTTAAATGTGACACCAGAAAATGACAAAGAGAAGGCAACACAGACAGGGAGAAGACAGGGTTTTATAGTTGAATAAATGAGTGTCATCTTAATTGGTAGCCCAGTTGGATGGCTTCACTAATTCTCTTGAATATCTTCTGTGGCATTACTTCATTATTTCACACCAGAACTGTGGAGGAAATTGTGTCTTGAACAAAGAAAAGGAGTGCACGTTATTAGAGGAAGAAAACTCGTGTTATGAGATTTTAAATCTCAGTGTCCCATCCGCAGGTTAAGTGCTGGTTTGACCTGTTACCAGAGGAATGCATGCGTTTACCCCATAGGAGCCACAGGAGGGCGCTGGAATCGGAATCACATGAGACTTCACATGGAAGTTTCTCTTTTTATTTGCTAATTTAAATAACTAAAACTCGCAGTTGCGCTCTAAATCATGCAATTTGAAAAGAAACTCAATATTCCAAACCCACAAATCGCTTTTAATGCGTTTAGTGAAATGCTGCCTACATAAAAAGTTTACATTTAAATTGAAAGCCATGCATCTACTTTAAAACTTCAAAATCGATATTGTTATTTTTCTGGTTAAGTCAGTGGTCAGAACGTAAATGATTATGTATACGTGCAATAATCGCGGGGGTAAGTAGTCTATAGTAGCCTATAAACACTGAATGACTGGAGGAAATAACAAGTGGTAATAAATCTGGTCTCTTACTCTGTTTGTGCTGTTTGATCTCTAAAAAAACGAAAGCAAACCGCACGATAAACATCCCACATTATGCACATGCTGAAAGCTTAACTCAAACTATCGGCGGATGATTCCCGAGAGTTTTCCATCCCGCATCCCGCCGCTGAAGTTTATGTTAAAGGCGAGCGCCGACTCGCCTACTTACCTCTCACCGAGGCTGAGGCGCTGCTGTGCGGGGAAGAGGCGTGACGGGAGAGCGCTGAGTGTGATGCTGCTTCGGGTGGGTCCGGGGCTCCGGTCTCGGTGGCGCACCGCTCCCGTGTGTTTTGGATGCAGAAGCGTTGTGCCATCTCTCCCCTCTCTCTCTTTCTTTGCCCTCCACTAAAGCAGCAGATGCGGGCAGTCGGAACGATCCGCTCTCCTCCCCCTTTTCATCATTCTTCTCTTTCTCTTTACTCTCCTCTCCCCCGCTGTCTTCTCCTCTCTCCCGCTATGCCCACTTGTCTCTTAATCTCTGCTCTTTAAGGTGCAGATTAGGCTGCGAGTGGACGGAAGAGCACCGGTATCGTGTCGGGCTGCCCGTTAACGACTGACTGCCGTGCGTAAATTCTCTGGTTTAAGAGCGCCTACACAAGTGGAGGCGATCGAGCGATCGAGGGAGAGGTAGAAAGGAGAGAAGGGGAGGGGGCTCGGTTTGATTGACACAAACAGCCTTTTTTCTCGGGCATCAGCGATCACGGGCCCGGTAAAAGCTCACGGCCCGTTAGTTGGTGTTAGCCGGATGAGGGATGTCACACATGGATACGCACTGGTGCAAGTTAATGGCGCGCCTTGCTTACTCTCTCTCGCTCCTTGCACAAGTTGTAGTAGGATGAAAAAAAGGACACAGCAGGAGGGAGGAACACTTCCACTATAGCTGGTGTAGAAATGCAGTTTTATATAATCAAGAATAGCATCAATCATAGGGAACGAATTCAAGATATTTCTGATAATCACCTTTCAAAGTACTCTCATTCACGCATGTTCACCCCCACATGAATCAGACCCATTAGGCCCACTTCTGCAGGATGTCAATCAGCCGGGCTCAGCATGTCAATCATACAGTGTTTTTAACTTGATTAGGTGTTTCTTTCTCCCTTCACACTAGTTCATCAATCTCTCTAACCTACTTGCACTGACATACACTCACTCACATTAGTCTCAATGGAGCTGGTGGGCCCCTCATTCACATTGTAATGGACTTACAATAGAGCTTATTTAGTGTGTGTGCATGTGGTGGTTGCCTCTGTGTGTGTGTGTGTGAGAGAGAGAGAGAGAGTGTGTGTGTGTGCATGTGTTTGAGAGAGAGCACGCAGTTAAATGTGTGAAGAAAATCTAAGAACCCAGAAAAAGACAGACACGCGGTTGTGCTGTCAGCTCACAGGAGGGTGATGTCGGAGCTGAGTGTGGGCTACAACTTTAAGCACGTAGATCCCCATTCATGTGTGCAGAGAATAAACACAGAGAACTGAGAGAGAGTCCATTTTCAAGCTAGAACCATGTTACTCTCCTTTAGTTGACATTCTTGGGTCACATTCTCATTGGAAACATCCCTATTTGTGGCTCTAAGTTAGTGTAATGACTAAGCAATGGTGCTGAGAAAAAGAGCTTGAATGAAATATAACAGCCAGAATATCGTAGAATGGAATCCTGAGATAATGAAGGTTTGGATCGGGCCGCGATTGTGTTTGTATGTAAATTAGTGTCAGTGGGTGAAGTGTAATTAGAGAGGCTGTTCACCCATTTCCTCTGCATTACAAGCTGAGAGCCACTTCTGCCATGGTGCTAGTTGGAGACAATAAGCCAGAAATGAAAACTAGACAGCCGGTGACAGTTTGTTAAACTATGTGTGTGTGTGTTACCATGCATCTGTGTGTGTGAGTCTCTGTGTTAACCCCCTAAAAATAATTACACAGCAAACAAAAGAACAATAATGCACACAAATATGTAAGCATATGGTGGCTCTAACACACATACACACACACACACACACACACACACAGACAAAAAGTGACACAGGCCTGGGCGCAAGTACAAAGCACAAGCATTGGTGCACAAGCAAGTCTGTGATATACACGACAATATAAACGCAAGAATGCAGTCACTCACACAAACACAAACATGAGAGAGCATACACAACAAAGGACTAGAGATGTGAAAAGTGTCGGAGCTGCCATGTTCAACTAGCACTCTGACAGTTAAACAGAGGAGAGCAACAGACAAATGAGAGAGAGCAAGAGAGAGGCAGAGAGCGGGAGAGGGAGAGTGCTTGTTGTCTTCATCAGAGGCTTTTGTTAAGTGAGAGATAAGAGAGGAGGAGCGACTGATTCCCCCCCTCTCTTCTCTCTCCCTGCTGAGAGCTAAATGGTGGCTCCGTCAGTCTCTGGTCCTGTGCGAGGCCTGAAGAGAGCAAATGGAGCTCTAGTGTAAAAACAGGGAAAGACATTATCATCACGATGCATCACATCACATAAGCAGGAGTCAGGGCAGGAGAGGCATCCAAACAGTGCAACGTTCATGCTGTTCCCCTCATAATCGAAAAAACAAAACTAACCATCGGAGAGATTAGTGCATGCTCACACTGAATACACACTAGACCCCGAGACCTGGAACTTTGTTGTGATGCTCTTCTCTCCTGACAAAGTGCAGGATCTGTGGCAAAAAAAAAAAAAAACAACAACTAGCAGCTCTGTGAGATGCATCAGCTCTTTGCCTCCCACAGTGTAAACATCAACAAGCTCGAGCTTTGCTTAGGTGTGTTGTTTGCTTGATGCTGTTGCTATTTTAATGATTCCTGCTCCTTCGTCTGTTTAGGTTGCATGTGTGTGCATGTGTGTGTGTGTGTGTGTGTGTGTGTGATCGAACCACCTAGCAGCCCCTGACTCCTCCCCATGCCTGGAAATGTTGATAGATAGATGGATGTTCTTTTAAGAGCTTGGAGGCTAAGTGAAAGCTGTTGCCCCCCCCCCCTTCACCCCCAAGCACATTAGAGGGAATATCTTTTGGCCAATCAATACAGAGCTCACAGATTGATAAGGCAAAGATACTCATGCACGGCAGCACACACATGTACACGCACACACATACACACACACACACACAGATTAAAAACGTAAGATATTTTCTTCTTCTGGTGTATAGAATAACCAGACCCAAATCAATCTATTACTGGAATCCTGCCAGTCGCAGGATTACCATAGCAACATACACCAGCAAACTATACTCTGCTATAAATAATATGAAATGTGCTCTTCATTTAACAGTGAACCCTGTTAAACTTCTAATTTTAATCAAATCCATCCATTAGTATAACATGATACTGCTATAGAAGCCCTGTGATACATTGATTTGATAGAGATAAAAAAGCATTTTTAGTGAGGCAGGTCATGTTTTATCTTCTGCATTTTGTGGAATAATTCAATTCATACAGAAACGTTTTTAAGTAGGAACAATAAGAGCAAAAAGTCAAAGCAACAGAAACAAATTTTTACATTTCATGGTCACACATTTTGATTTTTAAAATTTACTTTTGCTTCTTTTTCCCATCAGTTGGTTCAAAAAGTTCTTAATAATCTATTTTTTGTGTGCTTCTTTATAATTTTTGTCCTTTTAAAACTCCAGCAGTCACTGAATTCATCATACTTTATGTGTTTTTGTCCAAGGATTAAAGCAAAGTAAAAAAAAGAAAAATCAATGTGTAAGAAATGTTAGTTGTGTTTATGCAATGGGATCGTCACAGTTTACGCAACAACTGAATCTGGTGAGAATTCAAACTATAGTTAGCGGTCAGGAGAAAAAAAAATCCTCACATATTTAGAGTTCAACCAAACATACAAGGGAGTAACATGTCGTAGTAGCTCGTTTCGGTATCTTAGCTTTTTTGTGTGTGACTCATTGAGAGACAGGATGTGGCTCACCAATAAGAACATAGTTTTTTGACATATTCGGGAACAATATTGTCTCAACACAAACAGAAACACACATAAATGCGCACACATACCCACAAGATCATGCTTGACGCCCACACATCTCTGTAAACAACCCAACACTCCCACACTTCTACCAGCCACAAACACTGTCAGGCCTGCTCTTACAGTGACAGAGAGCACCTTCGTTTCATATCATGCCAACATTTCATCTCAGCACTGATTACAAGTGATGATCCTCAGAGGCAAAAAGGCACCGTGCATGGAGGAGCTAAATGTATGCACGCACGCCAGTGTTTAAGAAAACAAACATGAGTCTGCTTGTGTTGTACAGAAGTGCTCACAGCACAACATGGTCATATGAGAATTTAAAAAAATAGAAAAACAGGAAGGAGTGGGGAGAGAGATGGACGGGGGAGAATGTCAGAAAGCACAACAGTGATCAGATCGCACAGCACTCAAGGGAGGGAGGGGTAAAGTGATCTATCTCTGTCTCTCTCTGACCTTGTTCACTCTTGCCAAAAACCTGACTTACAACCCCAAACTAAATATGATACCTTCCCTCTCTGTCTCTCCCCCATCTCTCTCTCTGGTAATAAATCGCGCTGTAATTACCAGGCAGGATCGATAACAGTCACATCACTCCTCTCCTCCGCTCGTCTCCCTCGTCTGCAACTGACACTAACGTGTTCATCCCTCGCTGTGCGCCACTGTTATAGATCTGGGAGTGATAGATCACATCCTGTGTCGTCTGTGCACGCACAAATGCACATGCAAAACACAGGTACACACTCCAGGACTGCACACACAGAGTTATAAACCCACGCAAACACACACACACACACACACACACACAGAGCTCACACATAGACAGACAGACAGACATGGACACTCACGACCACAACTATAAGAGCTGGACGCCACAGGGCGGGAGGCCATAGGTCTCAGTTGCTATTGGAGACGTCTCTTCAACTGTGCAACTAACAAAGACTTACCGTTCTCTCCCAGAATAGCTCACTTGGCCCCCCGTCTAATGAAATGGAAGACAAGGATAGGCATCTCATGGGCAGTGATGCAGTGTGAACCCGGTTAAGTTTGTCTTAAAAGAGACAGTGCAGATAGCCTATATGTGTGTGTGTGTGTGTGTGTGTGTGTGTGTGTGTGTGTATGTGTGCGATGTGTGTGCATGTGCAAAGGCGTGGTCCATACAGCGTAATGATGTTTAATAAGAAATTAAAAATATCCCGGAGAGAAGAAGCAATTTTCACACCTCAAAACTGCTGACTTGTAGTTTTCACCCACACCCACACTTCTATGCACACTTGATGGGTGTGTGTGTGAGCGTGTGAGTGTGTGGGTCCATCAGCATATTATATCAGCATGAGGGAGAACGAGGTGGTTTGAGTTACGCGTTCATTTATCTGCAGCTTTCAGTGTAAAATGTAAAGCTCAATAATATGCACAGAGGGTTTTTTTTAAGTTTCTATTGTGATCTATTCATTCTGTCTGTTCAAGAAAGGTTACCTCTCTGCACATTCATATGCCACAGTACTACTCACTTATTTATAATATCACCAAATACTTATTTACAACCTTAAGGGGGAAAAAACTTAACTATCACATCAGCAATTTCGTGAGGTTTGTTTATAATGTTTGATTGTCAGTGCAAAGAACAAGCCAGCTTGTTGTCCTCAGTAAAAAAAAGTAAGTAAAGAGTAAAGAAATGAGAAACAAAGGAGAAAGACTTACTTTTTATATTTTATGTTATTATTTTATGTATTGTATATAAATTATATGTTACAGATATGTTAAAAAATATATAAGAAGGTGTGCACAGGTGCAGTACATTACAATACATACAGACAAAAAACGCAACTTATCAATGCTAAACAGTGATGAAAGAAGTATTCAAATCATTTACTTAAATAACTTTAAGTAACTAAGAAACTTAGAGTAAACTTCTAATGAATGAAACAGTCCAACTTTAATACTTATCCCTTTTTATGACCCAGAAAAGCAAACAAGACCATCAGCGTGAAGATTGGCTATTTCTATAACGGTATGTAGCGATTCTTAAAGTCTGCCACTGGGTCCGATTCTGTAAATTAAAATGTGTTTTTATGGTGGTGCTGGGGATGAATTGAGGAGTCTCAGAGCCTGAGGGAACAAGCTGCTCTGTAGTTTGGTGGCACAGCAGTGGATACTTCTGTGTTACCAGCAGCGAACAACTGACTTAGTCTATAACGTAACCTTTTGTGTGTGTGTTTGTGTGTGTGTGTTGGCCTTGCTACTGAACAATATCTCGCTGTTTACTTATTATAAAGGAGAGATAACCAACATTTTCCAGCAAATGTTGATAACTTAAGCTATAGCTCAACAAAATTCCTAGTACAGAGCAACCATATGTGTTTGTAGCTGTGTGTTTGAATGTAACTTGGTATGTGAGTGTTACCGTTACTAAAACAAAGTTTATACTGTTACACAATTGTATAACTCTGACCCTCATTGCTATGCATCCTGCAAACAGTGTTTCACAAAGGAAAATGAGACAAAATCTTAAACTCGTAAGCTCGTATCGTAAATGTAAATCATATGCGAAGAAAAATTAGCTGTCCAACGAAGAAATGAACGTGTTGTCTGAAACAGTTCTAGCACTGTATGCGCGAGGTGTTCAGCGCTTTCACTGTTAGTCTGGCTGGGTGGCAGATGTGGCGGGAGAGTAAGCGGTGGTGGGCAGTGTTCAGACAGGTGATGGCTCCAGGGACAAAACACTTCCTGAATCTCAATTTGCAAACAAAGATGAGGTAGCAGGGAGTGGACTGGCTCTGAAGAAATATTTATGGCTTACAAAATGTAGTAACTTGTCCTTGATGTCTTGAGGCTGCGATCTCATGACACTCTGGGCAATTTCATTTATAGTGGAGGAAATCTAAGCAAGCAGTCAAAGCAAAATAATAAAGGTGTTTCTCTAAACTCCTGAATCCTAGAAATAAAATTCTTCTCCTGCTTCTGCAACTCACAATTTACCTTTAATGCCACATTCAATGCAAAATGTTCAATTCAATGTTAAACCACAATGTAAGTTGCATGCACAATGTTATTTTTTTTTCTACATTGTTTGAATTCAAAACAATCAAGGCTTTTACAAAAATAGTCAAGTATTAATTTTTTTTTTCCAGTTATACATCTGTAAATCAATAAAACAAACACTATTTATAATCCTCCACTGGTTGCCTTGAATGGCAGCCTTTGCCTGACATTAAATGAACTCAGGCTGGTTTCTGATTGATCAGCACATAAAGTTTGTCCCAGCTGATCTTCCTTATTACCATCATCACTGATATTTACAATACTGCACAAAGCAGCAGCACATTTTCCCCTGCTTGTATGTAATTAATTAGTTGTTTTACAGATGCTTACATTTCTGAAATAAAAACCGGTTTCCATTGTATTTTTTAAATCATAGTTTTGTACGATTTTCTTTCCTGTGGTTGATTACAAAGCACACAAGTCAGCATTTAAACTGCAGAGGAAGACTCTGTAGTCTGCTAGTGAGTTGATCAGATAGTCGTGACTTGTCAGGTTGCCCCTGTCCTGGCTGACAGTGCCAATAAAGTCCACTTAAAACTGAGCCAGCATACTGGAAGCGACACATTTCGCACCACATTTGTAGTTTCACGCATCAAAATGGAGCATAAGCCCAGTAGGTTCACACTTCACTAGCTGAGATATTTTTCAAGTCTTGCAACGGGCTGATTCAAATGAACTGCAGGCTTCAACACAACCCTCAATAACAACTTGGCCATCTTTGCTAAAGATCTCTCACCCAAGGCGAAGGCGACAATGTGTGGAAAGTTACAGATTGCAGCTTTCAACGAGGCCCTTTTTTGGACTAGCATCGAAGGAGGAATCCATTACAGCAGACACAAACATTTTACTTCTGATAAAAGAGAAACCGCACTGAGTTTACACATTTGGCTAAGTCTTCTCATCACTCAGTATTACTAAGCCTATAAAAACAGCTGTGTACTGTCCTGTGTGGCATATCTCTTGGTTTTCAGTTTGGAGGCTACAAATTCTTATCAAAAAGCCTGTGATGCAAAAATTGGGCAGGAACTTAAAAAATGAGGGAGTTTACCTGTCAGAGAGTTTAACTAATGATGCTAACCTGATATGGAGATTGTAAGCTCTGGCTTTTTTTTATCTTGATCCGTGTTAGTGGCTGGACATGGGCAGCCTCTGATCATCCTTTTTCTGTTTTAAATCATATATCTTGCAAGTCCCATGCTTTTTATAAATTCAGTTTTTGAAAGACAGGTTCACAATTTTTTTCAAGTAAGCCTTAAAACAATTGTCATGTGCCCTTGTAAACATTGAAGCAGCTTTGACCTGCTGTATCTTCCCAATATGTTTATACTGAGCCAAAAATATCCCTTTTCAAACATTTAAGTGATTGGGGATCATTTCCAAAAGCCACAGTTTTTTGTAAAAATGGATTCCAAAAGCATTATCTAAAGTTGAATTGAGGCTTCAGTCATGAGATTTTTTCTCTCCCAAAAACCATAGCCTTTGTGAAAAAAGTTTTTTGTCACTAACCCTCCATTGCAGCAACAGGGAAATCTAATTTGCGAGGCATTTTGCTGCAAAAAAAAAAACAGTCACTTTAAAAAGATATCTATTTTGATTTAAATCATTTGCTTATGTCTACACTGCTTAAATAAATTATAGCCGACCAGGGAAGATATTTACCAAAGAGCAGACAAGGCCAAGTGATAGAATTTTGAAATGCTACTTTTTCTTTTCTGTTCTTGTTTGTGTTTTTAAATACCCACATGAGCAAGATGTGAGAGATGAAGGGCAGACAAAGAAGAGTCGAAAAAAAAGTGCAAGGAAATAAATAAAAAATGGAGCTGAGAAAGACAGATCCTCTGTCTTGCTGAAAATGAAGGTGTACATCTGGACACATACACACACATGCACTCACACGCACACACACAAACACACACACACACACACACACATAGGATGAGACCTGCAGAGAGTGTATGATTAACTGTTCTGTCAGAACTGAGAACTCTCTGGGGCGGGAAGGGCAGAGGAGGGGGAGGAACGGAACAGAGGAGAGGATGAATTGAAAAGGGATGGAGGAGCATTAGGAGGGAGGCTGAGGTCTCTGGGGTCTCTGAAAGAGGTCTCGTGGGTTTGGGGAGGCAAGCTAGAGCCAACTGTTGCTCCGGCAGCACTATTGTGTGTTGCTTCTCAGAGTGCATATGCAAGCGAGTGTGTGTGTGTGTGTGTGTGTGTGTGTGTGTGTTTTTGGAGTGTCCTTCTCCTGTGACACTTCTGCATAACCCTCCTCGAAGGACTATCTTCCTCGCAATCTATATGCAGAGCAGAATGGGTGCTGCCATGTGGAATGCTGTTACTATTAGGCGAATGATTGCATGTGTGTTTGTGTGAGTGTGTGTGTGTGTGTCTGTGTGTGTGTATGTGTGTGTGTGTGGCCTTATCACAATTCTGCAGCTCAATACAGTCAGGATGGGTGACTGAATCTTCCTCTTCTCTCTCGACAAATCAGAATGGCAAACGTGTAGCCACGGACACACATACACACATGGGCGCTCTTTCTCTCTCTCTCTCACACACACACACACACACACACACACATACGCAACGCGACTCCTCTATTTTCTCCCATTCGTCACAGGGCTTGTTGTTCTGATGCCATGGATAGGTCTGCGTTCAGGGTCCCCATGCCGGGCGTCTCTGCTCATAATGACTCGCGTTTCAACATTTCTCACTGAGTGTGGGGAGCAGGCTGCCAAGGAAAGTGAGAGGTTGAAAGAGATAAAAAAATTAGCTGAAAACATATTTAACTAGTATAAACTTCAACGTATTTGGCACAGCTTCTTGTTATCAGAGGTGTGATCATTTGGAGTGGTTATGAAGTGCTCTACAGTGAGGAGCTGAACATATCTCAAAGCTCAGAGCAAGATGGGAAGCTAATCTTCAGGAACCTGCAGCCAGCTAAGAGAGAGCCTGGAGATTATCTACAATACCACCCCAACCCTCCAAACACACACACACACATGCACATTCACACACAAAAGCATCCTAAAACAAAGCTCTTTAATAAATTTAAATGTTATCTTTCAATTACAGATCAAACAGAGACAATCCAAGACTAAATTGGTCAAAAAAAATAGTATTTAAAGCTGAGATGAGACAAACATCTCCACTTGTTCAGGTTTCACTCTCTCTTTTTGCCCCTTAGCAGCTTTTCCTCTATCTCCCTTCTTCCACTCCACTGAAGAGTCTTCTTGTACGTAACCATAGACTTCCAAAACACTTCACCCCACTTTGGATCCAGAATAGAACAGTTCTACATGGTACTTTTAGTTGCTGAATGTTGCTCATGAAAGGATATTGTTTGCCCACTTCAGCTGATATGGCCTTGGAGCTGTAAATCACCACTTAGCTTACTAACACTCCATTCAGAAGCTGGGCACAATAGATCCACAACACATTCATTCACCGGCTCTCCCACTCCCGCCCTCCTGCTATTCAACTCCACTCTCCTCCCGCGTTCTCCCTCTTTCTCTCTCCTCCCTCCTGCTACGCTAAGCTGTTTTCTCTCCTTCCCCTTCTTTCTTCCGTGTTTCTCCCCCCCCCCGTCAATGCAGCCATTCTAGTTCCTGATGTGGTTTTGTCTGTGATAGGGGCCAACAGTTTCCCATGCACCTGCCCCGGTCGTAGATATGTCAGAATGCACACAGGAATGCACATGCATACACGCACAAAGCCAGCTTTAATTTACCGCCGCCTAAAAGTTCAAAGAATTGCCCGCTTCCTATGAATGAATATCAGCCCGTATACTCCATCTGTTGCTAGTGTGAGTGTGTGCAATTGTTGTGTTTTGCGAGAAAAAAAAAGAAAAAAAAAAAAAAGGCAGAGGCGAAGAGAGAGCCAAACTGCACCACAGAGAGAAGCATCACTTCTGATTGGTCTTGACATTTCAACAATCTTTTCTGATTGGCTGTGGCACTTTCAGAGTATGCAGTTTCACTCCCTATCTGTTGGGTGTTAAAGCAGCAATAACCACACTCAGACTCACACAAACAAACATGCATGCAAAGAACACCTGCATTGACTGTCAGACCCAATCACCTCAGAGCACACTCTACGCAGTGTAGCAAGTAAGACCAAGAAGAGGAGAGAGAGGAAAGACAGAAAAGAGAGATAGAGAGAGAGAAAGAGAAAGAGAAAGAGAGAAAAAAGAGAGAGAGGGAGAAAGAGAGAGATGCCAAGCAGTGATTTATGACCTGAAAAGACAGATTAACTCCACTGGCTGCCTAACTGGCCCTGAAACAGGCTGAATTACAGCCTAGACCAGGAGGAGAGGAGAGGTAGAGAAATGGAAGAAGAATGAAACTGAAAGGTCAGTAGTATGGCAGGATTGAGAGAGAGTGTAGACGACAAGATGGAAGAGTAGATTGGTATGGAGGAACTCAAAAATGAAAAGGTCAGAGGTAAAGAGGAAAAGATAGATTGAAGACTGCAGGGGAAAAAATAGAGAGCGAGAGAGGTGGGAATTGTTCAAAAAGAGACACTGAAAGATGTGGATTTTGGACATAGCACTCAAGTTTGTGTGATCTGATGAACCCTATCAAGCCACGTGAATCATATCAGATTCCATTTCCTTTGAATGCTGCAAAAAAAAAAAAACAGGGTTAAGGTCAACCCCATTTCACCTGCTTCGGGCATGAGGTGAACAGCCAACATTCGATATACGAGCAATTCATTTGAAGTCAAAGGCCCCCTGGTTTCCACCCAGACCCTGCACCCCCAGCGAGCTGTACTAAGGCAATTTTCTGTTCAGAGGAGAGAAGAAAGCAAAGAAAACAGATTGTAGATCTCAATAAAGGGACAAGCAGTGGTGCTTTACTTATTTGACAAGCAGTCTTAATCCGACACATATCAGGGGGCTACACTTTAGCTCTCTTTGCAAATGAAATGGAGTCCCTGGTGGACAGCTGAGGAGCTGTGGCCAATTATGGCACTTTGGTTAAAAGCTGCTCGGTCACATATTATTTTAGTCTCACTGAAGTATCCTCACCTTTGAAATTGAATTAGGTGATAAAATTACATAGGTTGAACTGACTCCAATTAAAACAATAAATTAATGAATTTGTGTACATCACAATGAACAACAGTGAAGTTTAAGCTCTTGATGATCCTAAGGATGATCATCATAGCTTACTAGCTGTATTTCATGATCTACTATTATGCCACTTTTTTGTCAGGGAATAAACTTCCCCATATAAGAAATGTCTGCAGACAATTGTGGGACAGAGGTGAAAGGTTAAAGAGTAAATAAATTAAATAGACTCTATGCATTTACTGTCCTATTAGCATGTGAACTAATGAACTCGCTAACCAACCTTTAGCAAAGAGCTAGCAAGCTTGTCAGGACTGAATTGAATGAAATGAAAAAACTTGATAACAAAATGTCAAAGAGGTGCAGACTGACTTGTTCAGAATAAATAGAAAGATGCTTAGGTGGCTTTTGTGACAGGTACCACTTTAGCATTTAGCTCATCAGCTAGCATTATGACTGGTTACAACACTTCTGAGAATATCTAACCAAATAACAAGCAGATCAATATTTGGTCTTCACTGTAATCTTCACTGCTCTGAAGGCTAGAAACTGTGAAAGTCACCTCTCTGCAAGACAAACAGAAGACTCGGTCAATGTTTAACAGGGAGACGGTGTAACAGAGAGAGCAGAGAAGGGCAGAGAAGGAAAAGATGGAGGTGAGCAGATATTGAATCACTTAAAGCTCTGAAATCAATCACATGCTGGCAAATTCATCAGACACTTTCTTTGCAAATGTTACCAACCGTGATCAGGGATTCTTCTTGCAAGATTGACACACACAGAGCTCATATTTTAACACCCAAAGCCATGCAGGCCTGCATTAGATGTCCAGCTCTCTTTATCACTCATTAATCAGACTGTTTACTCTGACATCTGCACAGTAATCTGCATTAGGTGCACTAGTAGATTCCTGCAGCGGCTGGATAAATTCAACTGGGTTGTTATGTCACAGGTTATAACTACAGACAACCACATGGCAATCATGTTACGCAGATTAAGAGAAGTAAAGATTTATAAGCTCAGGCAGCTAGTAATCCTGTGATAAACAGGGAATTCAATTACACAGATTAAAATGCGACTGGTGGAGATGTTTGCAGTCTCACCAAACTTTCAGCACTGACATTGGGTGTTGGCTGTGTGACACTACTGCCCAGGACAACAGTATTACAATACACTGATGAATTACACCAACAGCATTCAGAAAATGTCCACAATAAAAATTCAGCTCCATACAGTGCTCTGGGACTCAGGTAAATATTCCCCGTGTCATTTCCAGTGCAGAGAAAGCTGAGACATTGACACATTGCCTTTACAACAATTGCACTTTGTGTACTGGGTCACTGTTTATACAAACCAGTGATGTTTTGTCTTGTCAAGGTGAGGTTGGACAATATGATAAAAAAAATACTGACTGAGGTAGAGCAAAACAATAACCACCATAAGCAAACTTCTTTACTTCACTGTGGTCTTTTTCCACAACTACCCCCCCCCAACCCCTCCCCATCCTCACTCTGTACTGAACTAGCATAAACAAATGACAGAGGCGAGGCTATAAATACAGGCAGCTACCTCTCAGAAAGCGTTCAATAAGAGCTGCTGACAAATGAAGTAGCTGTTCACCAATTGCCCCAAGTCCTGTTAATGTCTCTCAAGTTTATTAACTTACTGTTTTTATGGTTATCCTGTGCCATATTTTTGCATGCACACACAAATACAGATCCAGTGACACGTCTTGTTCCATTAAGCGTGAATGTGTTTATATGTGCCTGTGTGTGAGTTATGCGACCGGTCGCTAATTGCAGACAAATCGCTTTGCCGCACACAATCATTCCTGGTTTTTTGATGTTTAATTTCACCAGTTGATTACCGGCAGAGTTTAGCGCTGCCATTCCTCTTCCTCCGCCACCGGGACGACTCATCCGTCTTCTCACTCTCTCACTGTTGTGCATACATAATGAGCTCGCTCTGACGAACAGAGGGGTGGATTTCATAAATCATGCTCTTGTTTGTAACAGCTTTTCTCTCTCTGCCCGTCTCTCTCTCTCTTTCAATTAAAGTAGCAGAGCCCATTCTAAATGTTGAGTGCCTTAAGACATACAGTCTAAGTAAATTATTTCCTATATAGTTTCTCGATTTGAGGCAATTTCGCTGCCCTTCTCCCAATATCCTCCACACTACACCTGCCAAATGACACTCCAAAATATTGGCTGAGCTTTTCTACTCACACTGAGTCTTTTATGTCTGTTGACTTTCCAATAATAAGCACCATAAAGAGAATGAAGTATAGACACAGCATCACGACAGCAGTGGGCCAAGGATTAGGTAATAACATTGTTTATATCTGCACGCATACCATAGCAGATAGCTCGATGTTGTTAAATGGAGCCTGGTGGGCTTTTACTGTGTGCTGCTTATGACATTGTGCATCTGCTAGGTGAATAGAAACATGTAATTTCTGCCACAAGCACACTCACAAAAATAGTGTTGTGGCTGACGAAGGAAACGGTCTTGCACAAATATATTCACACACAAGCGTGCGCAAATGCTATGCACCTAAATGAAAAATGCAAGCGAAGCTTAGCATCGGTGTAACACAGTTTTTATTATTCACTGCTCTCTGTGATCAGAAAATAAACCCCGGTAACTAAATTGATTTATTTGTTTTTATCACTTGCTCTGTTGCTCATCCCCGCTGTTGCAGATTGGATTCTCATATAAACCCAAGAGATACACATTTTTACAACCCAATTTAAAGATATGTTCAGAAATATGTTGGGGGAAGTGGAGTGAATCTGTTTGCTGGTGTGTTCCATTTAGGCTCAATTTTCTTTTGTAGCATGCTGTCTTTGCTCTTCACCTTCTGTGACCTCTTTTAAACAGACCTCCTGCATTAAGGAAGGAGCCGGTTCTCCAGGGGTGTTAGCACCTCTCCCTCACAGACCCTCTGCTAACAGGTTCACTCTCATCAGCTAAATAAATAGCACCTTTCGCTGTTCCTATTCAACGTACCCCCTGGCTACATAGGTTCAGTTATACAGTGTGTTTGTGTGCATGTGTGCATGACAGTCTGTGTTGCAGCAGAAAATACAGAGACTGAGTGGCTGCGTTTTGTGTGGAGGCATGGACCTTTTTTCTTGTGTTTCAAATGATGTGGTAAGCTCGCCCTTGGCATGGAGGAAATTGGTGTTCGATCCTTAGCGGGGCTGGCGTGCCTTCAGGCTAGCTATTAGCCATGTGCTAAGCTAAAAACAATGCAAATACAGGCCCAGGGTCAAGCAGAGGATCATTAACAGGCATTCAGCCTCTTCAATTATACAACAGGTGATGCATGGCAGCATTGAGGGGATGCTTACACCAATTGTTCCTCAATAAAGTTCCAGTGACACACTCACTTACCTAGCAAGGGGTCAGGGGAAGTGCACTACACTGCAAATGCTTTGAAAGGTGGAAACTGACACTGCAGGCTATGTTATTATAAGCTTGAATGCAGTGTATGATATGTTGCTCCCATTTGAGATATACTGATAAGATCTGGACAGGTGGCCGTTTGAGGAGATTTTCGGAAACGGATGAGGGGACCCTGCGCTATTCAGAGCTCTTATGAGCTTAAATATATGGTGCAGCTTGAGATACAGGCATTTACTTTGATAATGGTTTTCTGGGAGGACACATGTCACTAGAGGGGAGGAGGAATAAAGCTACATTCAGCTTTAACTTCAGGGCCACTATCCATCATGACTGAGGTAGGTATTGACCACCTTCTCCTACTACCGGTTCCTCTTACTTTCTGTACTTCTTTAATTCTTTCTTTCTTGCTTCCCTTGTCCTCTTTAAGAAAAATTAGGACGTTTATTTGGCCAAATTTTCCAAACACTCACACACACACACAAGCTCACACACCTCCACAAACATACACACAAGTAAGGAAGGAGAAAGTGTCTGTGATAAAGATGTGTGCAACATCGATGCTGGTGACCACTGATGTTAATTCATCCAGACTGTGTGCGTTGTGAACATTAATAGACTCTGGCTGTGAGTGTGTTTGTGCATGTACTGTAAGCGCAGTGTGCGGCTTCGGCTCTCTGTGAATCTCAGACATTTAACACATTAACACACCATCGTCTCCCTATTTTATCAACCCTTCTATGTTTTCTCCAGTGATGTACATGTGTGCATGTGGGTCCGTCTGAGCATATGTGAGTGTGCAGGAGTGCAAAAGTGTGTGTGTGTGTGTGTGTGTGTGTGTGTGTGTGTGTGTGTGTGTGTGTGTGTGTGTGTGTGTGTGTGTGTG
>JAQMCX010000043.1:8602355-8624759 GCA_029814765.1 Acanthurus leucopareius | reverse complement strand
GTGTGTGTGTGTGTGTGTGTGTGTGTGTGTGTGTGTGTGTGTGTGTGTGTGTGTGTGTGTGTGTGTGTTTGTGCATGAGTGCCATAGACCTGGTTGTTCCAGTGATTCTCTTTTTGCTGACAGGAATGAACACGCTGTTGGGCTGGGAGTGCAGTGAGCCGAGACCGAGAAGGAGGAGAGTGGAAGAGGAGGAAAGAAAGAACGACAGGAGAGGAGAAGCACATCGGACACTACCTATTTATCACCCTGACTCCTTCCGTCCACTGCCAAGGAGAGAGAGAGGAGAGAGAAGAGAGAGAGAGAGAGAGAGAGATGGAGCGGATGAAGACAGCAAGGCTAGAGCGATATAAAAAGAAGCGAGGGTGGGAAAAAAGAGTAGAAAAAACAAGGAATTGGATCTGTATCTCAACTTTAAGGCCTGTCTTTATGCTTGTGATTTTCACCATGGTTCATGCTTCCCTCCCCTGTTCTCCCTAAAACCCTAACCCCCAGCTGATTTGGTACTGCAGCAGTGGATGAATAGCATAGGAGGGGCGTTGGGGCTTGGGTGGGTGGGGTAGTGGTAAGGGGCTCCCCACAGAGAAAGCTACTGTTACCAAGGAGAGAGTGGAGGAATGTGCATTTCAAAAGAAAAAAAAATCATCCAGTGGAACAAACTATCAAGAGGGAGCTTTTTACCTCCAATAAAAGCTTGATGATGAGCTGGTCGATATCCAGCAAAATGCTGTGATCTTCGGCTACAAAATTATACATTTAACTTCCATATCCAAACTCGCCCTCCACACCATTTTGTGTCTGTGTGTGTGTGTATATGTGTGTGTGTGCCTGTGTGTGTGTGTGCCTGTGTGCCGCAGGGCATACACAATAAAGGTTTTTATGCTCACAAACCAATTTAGGCCCTGAAATGAGATCTAAAGTAGCGTCTCACCACGCTCTCATAATTAATTGAAAAGAGCTAAAATAATGATATCTGGGGAGTTATATTGATAGCCATGGTTTATTTCTGACAGCTGGCTCATGCCGAGCCCCGAAACACTTTATTATTAAGCCAGAAAGAACAAAAGTTTAAAATTCTCTATGGCTCCATGACTTTATTTCTGAATATATTCACTGCTGTTGTCGGTATATGGATAATAAGAGGAGAGAGGAACAGAGGAGGACTGTATGTTGTAACAGAGCAATATTAACACATATCTAAGGCTTTTGTTTGAAATGATTTGATCTTTGCTTGTTTTACTTGTGGAATAGTTATTTAGGAAGGGGTGAGAGTGAGAGAAAGCATTTTGTTCTATGGGCACTCAGACTCAGGCAAAGGTCCCCACCACCGGCGGTGTGATAAATTGCATGGCTAAGAAGAAGGGACACCTGTCAGCTACCCCCTACCAACCAACCCAGACCAACACTACAAAAGAGGAGACATTCTCACGTGTGCAAACGCAGACACAAATCCTGTACACAGAACTCAAATCGCACAGCACAGCACTGGATTGATTGGAGGGTACCCGTCACCTTGAACTGTCAATTCTTTCATCTGGAACATGTACTGAGCTGTCAGAGGGCAAATGAAGTGTGTGTAATCAGCTCGACAGTGTGTTTTCGTCTGCGTGCACGGGCATGCCTTAATGTATGGTTGTGTGCTTGTTTGTGTGAGGACAGTGTGTGTGTGAAAACCACTTTTCATTGAGCTTGAGTCGGAAGTTGTGACAAGCAGGTAAAGAGAAATCCAGAAACGAAGCAGTGCTTGGTGTGACCTGGTAATCACATGTTGCCTTTAGGACACACAAACAAAACACACACACACACACACACAGACATACACAGGGCACAAAGGGGAAAGGTCTGCATGCTGTTAGCATTAAAATTAGACGTTTAATTCCCTTTTTTATTTCAGAGGAGGGTTTCCATCTATAAGATATTTCAGGAAAGAGTGAAAGAGCAAAGAGAAAACAGGTTTTTTACATAAACACATGCACACACTCACACGCACACGCAAACACACAAACAGTACAAGTACATAAGTGCAATGCATTTTACTATTTTGATCATTTTAATTTTTGCACTGTTATGCACCTTATCATGATGTGGAACGCAAAAATCTGACATAATAGTAAGTAATAAGAAATGTTACAGACAGCCAGGGAGTAGAGTAGATTATGTGTAATTGTTTATTGTTTACAAGATCTCCCATGATGCCTTACTCACTGTGGCATTTGCTTATTCATAAGGTCCATTAATGATAGCATTAAAGTAGAGTCAGGGAGACTAATGTAGAGTAAAGAGGCAGTAAAGCAAGGTAAAGCTTTTCTTTGCCTATTGATCAGCACACGTGTACACAACAGTCAAACATTCATTATTACTGCCCTCATGGACAGAGACACTAATAGCAAAGCAGCTACACTGCACATCTGTACAAAAGAACAAGACCACCTGAAGTAAATGTCCTCAAAAGCTACACAGATGTTTAGATCAAATGTTTCTTGCACCATTTCCCAATTTCTGAGATACTGAAGCTGAATCAGCATGAATCTACTAAAACAGGCTTCTTTGAACCTTCAAAAATCTGGACACCTGTTGGCGGCTAAAAAAATTATATTGCTATAACGTGTTTAATGCCTTTTTTTAAACTGCTAATGTAATCCAAACGCTTTTAAAAGCCATTAATTTTCATCAGTAAAAGTTGATCAGCTTTTCAGTTGTATCACATAAGTCAAAAAACAGCAATTTTTTCCTTTTTTTATGCTTTGAAAAAATTCTATTCTTCATCTATTCTTAGATAAAGCAAAAGTTAAACTGCTGTTTTTATGGTTTAAAATGATGTATTGCACTTAAAAGTGACTGCTATAATAGGTCAGGAAAAGCAGAATAAATATGGGTAGTCAGAGGGCCCAAATTGGTTTTTTTTTGGCTCTTTCAGGCCATTTTAACATGTCACAGTCCAAAAACACTCAGGTGTAAATGATAAAATTATTGATGCCTGACTTCCACTTAGCTGCTGTACTTTCATGGTCTTCGTATTGATTACACTGGGTCACTGTCACTGTTAAAGGCTCACTGGGACACTTAAATAGTGCAAATAATCCATCATTAATGTTATCTAACAACTGAGTCAAAATGTTACGTGTGAAAGTTTTTGCTTGCATAGTGATCACTGTCTTTGAAAATACTGAAAACTTGTCAAATTGTTTTTTGTGTGATAGGTTTTGTTATTAAAACACACACGTAATTTAATATTCCATCTTAAATTAGACCTTTGGGGTGTCCATGATTAAATTTCTGTCTGTATCAGGGCCCTATTTGTAAAAAAAAAAAAGTTCAAGATCCTCTTCCCTGAAGTATAAGAAAAACAGATCCATTATAGCTCATGTAATTTATGACTTAGTATATTAAAAAACATATATAGTTTTGACATAATCACAGCAGATTGTCATTTCATTTACACTGGACACAACCAGCCCATTAAGTTTACGTTTCAGTAAAAGTTTAAAAATCTGTATTTTGATTTTACAATAATCATCAAACAGGACTTTATTCCCTGAAGGTTTAAAAATGTTCTGATTTAATGAGACTTTCCTAAAGCTTCAGGCAAGATATACAAACTACCCGTTTTTATGTTTGAATGACAAGAAAATGGAGACTTTTCCAGGGATGTGGGTAGATTTTATGGTTCAAAGCTTTGACTTGAGTCTGAAAGAAAGCTCATTTGGGTGTGACAACTCTAAAAAGGCCACCACAAAGTCAAGTCAACAAAGTCAGCACTTAGAAAATGTCTCTCTTTTTTTTTACACAACAGTTAACATTTTCCAGCTCTTGAATTGACAGTGAGTACTGATCAGTATTACTGAGCTGCTGCAGCTTTTTGGAACATTTAGGTGGCACTCAGGCAAAGATCACAATCAAAATTACAATTACCTCTATAAAAATATGTGGAAATCTCTGTAAAAATAAAATTTTATGTGCATGCTTATGGTATCATAATTTCTAGAGGGGAGCTGAATTTTTTTTCTTTCAGTGTTTTTGTTTTAGCTGCCCTAAATACTAATTTACTTCCTGCACTTATTGGTCTCTGGGGCAGCAGCAATGTAAACCATCAAAGGTGCATGTGTAAAAAGCAGAGGGAGCAGTACATCAAAACAGGAAACACAAACTGCTGCTCATATAATCTCTGCCTGCTAGCTGCCGTCAGCTTGTTAGCTCTGTTAGTAGTGCAGCTAGTCGTCCTGTAGCTGATCTGTCTGCTTGAAGCTGAAGATAAGAGCACCCAATAGGTGTTGGTGTTAAACAAAGTGGTAAAGTAGGGGCAGGAAAGAAAAGAATAGAAAGAGGAGTGAGAGCACGGTCAGGCATCACCAGTGGGATTTCCAGCCAGTGGAATCTTATCTCTATTTTGCATAATTAGATGAGTAAACACAAAAAGTGATCACACAAAAATGTCCCATATTTGGGTCTGTTAAGTTTTATCCTACTGAGTAAAGCATTTGTATCTGTTCCTGGTTGTTCATTAGCCTTACAGGGGTTATTTCTATTGTATATTAGCATTATTTAATAGAAATGGAGATTTTAAAAACATGAACATGAAAAGCTGAAGTTCTTTTCCTTGTCTGTGAAAACACACACGCATGTCTTTTGTCATTTATATGTCCTGCAGGTTTAAGACAGCAACAGATTGCAAACCCACATGCCTACAAACATGCCAGTAATTCATTTTAAGTGTTCTGGCTTTTCCTCCTCCCTTTATGTCTCCTTTTCCTTCCCTTCACGAACACTGAGAGTGCTCTACATATTACAGGGCAACAGCATCACACCTTTTGGGAAAATCATTTTTTTGTTGTCAACTTGCAACTTATGATTCCTTTTTCCTTTTATTAATGCAATTTGTCTGTGCTTTGTAAGCACAAGATGAAGATACCGCATAAGCGATTTGACCCAGCAGTACTTAATTAGCTAAATCTTTTCTTGAAAATTGAATGAATGTCTAAATTTATGCAGACATTTTGATGGATACAGGAAAATCTTGCAGTTGTTACTTGTTGCTTCTTATATCTTTATGAGCTCTGTGCCTAAAGCCATTAGATAAATGAACAGTTGAAATTGCTCAATTAATCATTGGTGTTGGCCAGAGGCAGCGGTGCAGCTCCTTCCCCACAGTTTCTTTATTTCATTTAAATATGGTCTTTTTTATAGTCTTTTTATTACAAATGTGGCATACAGCTGCACTGTGTTTGCACAAAGTAACTGGACGTGAGTAATGCAAAAAACGTCAGGAATGATTAGTATTGCAATTGGTACTAAGTATGAACTGTGTTGCAGTATGTACTTCAAAATGTACAGCATACATTAAATGCTGGGAGCTTCATGGTGAAACTAAAATGTAGTTGAATTATGCATGTTAATGTTGAAAATGAATTTTACATTTCCTGGTTGTTTTATAAAGCCGGAGGTTTTAAAGGAAACTACAGTCTGCCCTCTATTTTTATATCCCTTACACATTCTATATTATTTATGATCTCAACATAATTATATGAAATACCATCCAAAAATTCAACACCAGAGCTTATGATTCATGACAGACGATTTCCATTCATTTACATACTGTGCAGCAATCCCAGTGGATTTCTTATTAAACATTTCCACATGGTCCACTCCATTTTATCCTGCAAATCCGTGCTGCAGGATTACTATGGGTGAGAAGCTAAAAATAATGAATTTGAAACTATTTAAGCACGTTTAAAGGAAAACGCCACAGGCCAAAAAAGAAAGGAATATGACCATTTCATTAGAAAGACTTTACAAAGCATCACACACAGTAAATGTATGAGACATTGTCATACTATTATTGTACAAAGTTATTTTGAAAACATTAAGAGAAATGCAGGGAATTATGCATATTTTCAGTGTTATATTTTTATAAAAGAAGTAAGAATAGGAAAAATAAAAAGAGTATTAATTACAATTTTACGCATTCAAGGCTTATCATTCACCAGCTGCTTGGAATGGTGACATAAAGTTTGTGAACAGCGCTGTCATATGCACTCACTTTATACAGTTTTCATAAATAAAAACAATCCAATGAAAAAAAGAGAAAAGCCATTGTGATGCTTAGCATTTTAAGCAGCAGCTGGGTTTTGAAATTGCTCTTGCAAGACTACACACGGTTAATGCCATTATCAGCAGGAGTTGACTGATAGATTAAGTGTCCTCTGACTGACACACACACAGACTGCTGTGAAAACAATCAAATGAAATGTGTTTGAAGTGGATACTTGAACCACAAATTAATTCCGCATCACAAATTTCACATATGTTGAAGTACTGTTATAATCATCATTCAGCTTATTTATAGTCACTTCAAGGAGCCTGGAACTCTCATCTCTCACTTCTTTCACTCAAGGCTGCATTACAACCGAGTAATACCACCACAGTACAGTATTAACTGCATTTTTACTCTGATCTTACCGGTTTTGCTTCCAGTTTGGAGACCTTTATTATTGTTCGTTATATTGCACTTACAAGCTACATATTTATATGAGCAGATTAGTGTTTAATTAATTGAAGCTACACATAGAAAACCTGTGATCAGTTGGTGTTATTACAGCACGGGAGTACTGGTCTCTGGTGGATTGTAATGCAGTTTGTTATAAACAGTCTGCTGTGTAGTGTGAACTCTGAGCTGACAAGCTGCAGTTTGGATAACTCTGCAATTTATTAGTGCTAAAACAGAAAATAGCTGAACCTTGGCCATATTTTATTTGCCCTAACCACAATATCTCCCTCAACAAACAATATCCTATTTGTTATGCACAAATATTGCAAGACTGTTTTATTCTGTTTTATATTTTTTTGACATTTGATGTAAATAGTTGCTTTTGAAAGTACTCTGGGATTTTGCAGAGTCATTTATCAACCTTTTTGTGGTGACAGGGTTGACACAAATATATGTATGAAGACTGGGAGATGTGTAGAGTCGGGGGTCAACACAGGCCAGCTGTAAATATTTGCCCTGGTGCCCATTAACAGGTTTAGTAACAGGGAGGTGGGGAGAAGTAAATAGTTTAAAAAGAGGATAATGGCTTACAATTTCTGACAGTCTCTCCTTGAAGACATTCATAGGGCTCCAATCTGGTTTTTGCATAAAAAAGCAACAGAAGTAGTTGTGTCAAAAAACAAAAAATGAGAGCTCTGACCAATATCAGTATGAAACAGTCATGAATGTCTGAGTGTGTTTTATAAAATTAAATAAATGATCAGCAAAGCCCTGACAATCCAAAATTTGAAAAATGTTGATGGGAGAGGGTCTCTGAAGCCATGCAACTGCTGAACAAGCATTTCTGATGGAGAATACTGGGCCCTTTAGTATCAGGGGAGATGGGAGAGAAGCATCATTACCCAAAAAAACTGTAGATTAGAGATCTGAATACATGAGGCAGTAGGAAAAAAAAGTTGAAAAAAAAATGTGTAAAAAGTGTACAAGGACCCGTGAAGCATTGCAAGTGTTATTTTATGCTTATAGCAAATTTCTTGTGAATGGAAGAGTTTGTTTTGATTTGCAGGATCTTCATCATGCACATTTGGTGTGCACTTCACCTAAATGTCCTCTACATTTCAGAGGGTGTGAAAGAAGGTGAAAAAATGGTGTCACTAATACTGAATTATGTAAGTCAGTCCCTCGTTCTGTAGCTTATTTAGAGTTGTGAAGCTCTGCAATGTATTGAGATTGAAACAAGGTCTTTAAAGTCAAGTTAACTAACTAAAACTGGGTGTGGAGAACAAATGGTCGAATGTTTTAACACAACAAGCATGTTGATGTGTTGGTGCACATCTTTGTGGTAGCTAAAAAGTGTTGTGTTTGTATTATGAAACCAATTTGAAACTTCTGAAATCTTTCCCCTGACAAATAACCCCAATTTTATAATCACATTAAAACCTTTGCTGAAAAACAAACCCAAAACTAAGATGAGACATTAAACACAAGTTTGAAGCTGATTAAAACGCAATTCAATTTATAACGAAAATTAAAAACAAAAAAACTAATGTAAAAGCTGCTTAAAAAAATATATTAACTCTGATGTGTGCGTACAGAAATCATGCTGTATCTGTCTAAAATAACAGCCGTGTTTGTTGTCTCCTTCATTACTGCGTCTCTTATCTCTAAACCACAAGTCAGGCCTGACAGAGAGATTCGTTGCATCATACGACAAACCAGACGACTGTTTCACAGGCAGCGGTAAAAATAGCCATCTATATGGAAACCAAACAGACACAGGAAGACCCAAAAAGCAGTGCTGGAGGCAGAATTTAAAGGCACATCTTTCGTGCACTTTATCACAGCAACATTGTAAAGCTTTTAGTCTTACACGACTTTTATGTGGTAGGTCTTGATACAAGCTACAAGCCTGACAAAATGATTAAAAAATGACTTCGGCAAAGTGAGCTAAAACTGTTTGCCTTCTAAAGTTCATTATAGTTAGATTTTGATGAAGTGTCATGGTTTGTCAGTTCTTATTGTGATGCAGTTATTTCAACCTGATTCAATTTAGATCTAAAAAAAAAAGAGAAAAGCTAAATGTAGTTATCATAAAGCCTGTGGCAGTGGGGGGGGGGGACACTGACAAGACACATGCACTGCAGGAAAAAAAAGGAAAACAAAGTATTTTTAGCCATGTTAACATGCAGCAGGATATCAGTTTGTCATTTTGAAACAGGTTTGATAACTTTTATCTCACTGGATAAACACATCAATTAGGTGAGAAAATGACGTGCAAGTAAGGAAGCGTAGATTTTATTAGACCATGCCGCCTCTGCCTTTCTCACACTACAGGTGTTAGCCACAATGCTCCCTCATCCTCCTCTGCTTCCTCTAGTAGTCTCTCACACTTTTCTTTCCCTCCCTCAGAGTACATCTCTTGCCTTCTCCCTCGACTACCAGACTAATATTACTTAGTTGTTTTTTTTTTTTTTTAAAAGTTACCAAATCATTAGTTATATAGTAATATTACACTGGATGCTCTCAGACCTTTTGACCTATCAGGAGGGAAAAAAAAATAAGCCAGGGGCAAACTGAAGCCAAACAAATCATTAGTTTTATATGTCTGTTGTCTTGGTAACAGAGAGTGGAAAAAAAAAAAGAAAAGTCAATGCAGCAAACAACAGTTTCACTAGTGAATAGTAGTTTTTATAAAGTGTCTGTTTTGGAGGAGGGAAACGCAAAACACACACACACACAAGATCCTGACCACAAACAACACACACACACACACATGCACGTGTTGAACGACACCGAGATTAATACTGTATCTAAAAATATAAGGTGACTCTTCTTGTGAGTTTTGAAGGGAACTTTTCTTATCAAGTAACTCTCCCTTCTTTCCCTCCCTCCTCCCCCCTCCCCCCTACCCCCACCCATCTCTCTTCCTCCCCCCCTGTGTATTTGTCTCTCTCCTTGTCTATCTCTTTCACGCAATGAGAAGTTTCTCGATTTTCATTTTGTCTTGACCCATTTTAAAGAGATAACTGTCGAGTAGGCAAGATAAGAATGTCTTGTGCATATGCGAGAACAAATGCGTGCTGTGTGTGTGTATGTGTTTGTGTGTGCGCTTGTCTGTGCGCCTGTGTATTTGTGGATGTGTAAATGTGTGCGTGCAGTGCTGAGCGGAGATAGATATTCTTGTCATTGGGAGTTGAATTATCTTGATTAATAATTCAGGTGTTAACATCCCCATTTTTTTTCTCCCCCTCTCTTTTGCTTTGTATATTTCTTTTCATCTATTATTTCACCCCCCTCCTTTTTTTTTTTTTTAGAAAATGCCTACATAAGACAGAAGCATACATTCTGTATCGTAAACAACTATTTCTATCCGAGTGAAAGCAAAATATAACACAAACATTCTACAGGTCATTTTCTTTGCTTCTAATTTTAGAATAAATGAAAAACAGCTGGATACGAGAGACTCTGCTGTGTTTCGCAGTGTTTTAGCTAATTTGACAGAGATTCAGCAAATTGTTCAAAATGACTGTAAAGTCACACAGCAGTGTTCCAGCGTATCTGTGCTGGTATCTGTGGTTCTGGAGGAATGAAGTACGCTGCCTCCTCATGAATTTTATATGAGCAAATGACAGATAGACGGGATCAATATGCCAGCCATATTGAATGACTTTAATGTCTCACAATGACTGCTGATCTTGGCTTAGCCTCTCATAAACGAGGTGAAAGAAACTGCATAAAGGCCATTTTTAAATTATACACACATGCAGAAAAAAAAAAAATCTCCAAACACATTCAGAAAGACATGAAACTCCCAGGAGTGAAGTACAGTGTGCTGTTTGCGATATTTTTATGTGATAAAAAAGGAGGCAAAAACAACAAAAAAAAAAACAAAAAACAGATACATTTCAGTGTTGACTCTAATTTGTTTTATCTTATGCTAATGTTTTTCATTATTTCTTGAATATTTTTAGGTTGGGTTGCAAGTTGAGATCTGAACTGCGTTTACAAACAAATCTGAGTATGAGGTTCCCTCTCAAAGCCGGCATGAAAACCTTCAGTTGTCTATTTATGGGAGCTGGAGACAGCGCTGTTTCCCTCCTTTCCCTCTCCGTCTACCCTCCAACCCTTCCCAAGTGTCATGTTGTCATGCCAACATCTTTTCTAAACCAGGAGACAGGAAATGATTGCACCCCAACAGCACTTTCACATGCTTGCAGACACACACTCTCTCTTTCTCTCTCTCACACACACACACCCTTCCACACACACACCTGTATACACCGAACAAGTGAAATCAAACACCCACTCTCGCCCACGCACTTTCACACACTTGCAAACACAAGTACTCTTATCCACACACAAGCAAGTGCAATGTAGTGTAGACAGACATTCACAGAATTATTTTGTGAATCCATAAACATAAACAACAATTTATTATTCAGGCTTGAAGGTTTATTCTCTGGAAACATCAGCTTAACTAAAAAAAAAAAAAAACTTTCAGAAAGTCCAACAAAGACAAGTGAACATTCAGAAGCTGCATGAACACAACCTGTTTGAAGTCTTTGGTGAGAAGTAAACATTTTATTTTTATTATTTTTATTCCATTTAAGGTCCCAGTTTACAGTTAAGAAATTATCTGCATTTTTACTACAGTTTACATAATGAATACCAACCTAAATTTAATGCCTAATGAGACAAACACATAATCTTCTCTGTATATCTCAAATAATTTATTATTTGATTAATCAATAATGTAGCAGCTGCTACATTCTAGCATTGCCTCAGAGTTGGCATTGCATTGCTCCCACTTGCATCTACTGATGCAGGAAATACCTGAATTCATAACACTTTCATCTATTTATTTATTCATGTTTTTAAATTATTTATTCATTTATTTGTTTATTCATGCATTTCATAGCAAATCAGCTTGACAGTTATACAAAGTTTCACACCTCTGAATCATCACCCAGATTTAAAAAAAAATGTATCAAGAGTCAGTTGGTTTTGGATCTTTTGAATGACTGTTGCCCCAGTTGGAGAAGCGAGTAGGTCAGGAAAACCACAATAATGTGGCCAAGAAGGCTGAATAATAAACAACAATGCAACAAAGAGGGCTAATAAAATAGCCATTCAACAGTCTGCAAGGTAAATGTCAAAGGCTTGTTAATAAAAAGGCTGAAAACATAAGGCTTGTTATCTAAACATTAGTAAATGATTGAGATTTATATTGAACCTAACTTTTCTTTGCCACTCATTTGGCCTCACACACACACACACACACACACACACACACACACACACACTCACACACAGGGATGGGAACAAGCTACCATGCCCATAGGCAAAGGTTTCCCACAGAGACGGCACTGATACTTTACAACAGTTTCAACATAATACACAACAACTACCTCACACTTGCTTCACAGCTCACTGACCTGAAGTTTCATCACCCAGGCTCATCCGGAACTGAAACCTGGTCTCTACCACATCTGAGATGAGAATCATACTCTGCGACCAATGAGCCATACTGATAAGGTTTCAGCCAATTAGCTGGGCCCCAGAGTCGAGCAGCCCTGCATTAACTCAGGCCAGTGTTGGTGGGGGTGTGTAGTTTTAAGTAACATTGAGACAATGAAATATAATCCATGAAGTCCAGATGGAGTAACAGATTGATGTGTTTAAAGGCTTATCAGGGGCCACAACACTGTACAGAGGTTTGTGATACTCACTGACAGGACTCAGTTTACACTCTATAACACGTTTCATCACAAAGATCATCGTCTTTACAATGCAGCTCTTTGCTTGATGACATTACATAGCAGTGAAAGTTGAGCTTGGTTAGACATTTTTTGCTGGACAAGCCTGCACTGGAACCTCTGCTGTGTCAGCAAAAATGTGACAGTTAAATAGATTTACATATTTAATATTACAACTGCCAAGTAACACAGAGAAATCTCAGAGTCTTTGCGGATAGATGTGGCTTTTCAGTTTGACATAAAACTTGATTCTGTGACTGACATATTATTGAGACGGATATGAGGTTGGGTATGGTGAAATTTAATGCTTGTGTAACATGATGAGCCAGACAGTTGAAGTGAGCCTTCAATGGCAGATCAAGGTTGAGCTGAAAAAAAAAAAGACCCTACTTGACTTTATTTGATATAGGAAGGAAGTGGGAATGTGATATTGATGTGACTTGGGAGAAGAATGGGATATGGTAGGATACGCACAAGGTAAACAAGCTGCGGAGGACAGATGCTTGACATGCGCCCAAACAGGAAGCACAACAGCAGTAGATCTTGGTTATTTGACATGACAGATTTTTGTAGTTTACTTGTATAAAGTCTCCAGTCCTCAACAGAGTTTTGTTTGACAAAGAGGAGATAAAAAAGGATTTGTTCACAAGATTCTTAAAAGTTATGAGTGTTTTACAGTCTCCTTCTGGATTATATTTCTTGTACAGTTGCTTTTATAATAACCCCTTGAGGTTAGAGTAAAACAACAATGTACCTTAGAGATTTTTTTTTATTGATTTAATTTGCAGGTGTACATGTCAAAGACGAAACAAAACTTACCATGGGGCTGGCTGTGGCTCAGGAGGTAGAATGGATCATCTACCTATTAGGATGAAAGTCGGAGGTTTGAGCCGCGGTTGCTATGAACTTCATATTGAAGTGCCCTTGGGCAAGACACTGAACCCCAGAAATGCCTCAAATAGCTGCTCCATTGGTGTATGAATGTGTTTATGAATTCCTGATGAACTTGGTCGAGAAACCACTTGTTGTTTGTTTTTGAATGTGAGCGTAAATCCATGAATCCTGATTTTGCGTGTAAAGCACTTTGGGTAGCTAAAAGACAAGTGCTTCTTAAAGAAAATTAAAAAATGCAATATAATCACAGTCCATTTACCATTTATATTAAGAAAAAAAGCAGGTATTAGAACAAAAATGGCAGCAGTAACGGTCTGTGTCTTTAGGTGGCACGTGTTTTAATTGCAGCTCCTTTCCTTACCTGTAGGAGGCAATATTGACATCTTTACTCCTGCAGATTTTCTGATTTAATGTTCTTTGATGGTCTGTTGAGATGTTTTAGGCTGATATAACAGTAATTAATCAGCCCAGCTATAAAAAGTCTGAAGCCTGATCAGCTGAGACGGGGTTCATGTCAGTCTTTAGTCAATTACAACCCTGATCCATATGGTACATCATATATATATATATATATATATATATAAGTAAAATTTAGGGCATGTAAGGGAATTAAAAGGTGTCTTAACCTGGATCTCTGCTCACTAATCCATCATCTGCTCCACTTAGGCTTCTCTATTGTTTGCCTTAATATTCTGGCTTCAGCTGTTGCCAAGTTGGCAGCCAGAGTTAAACCCAAAAAAGGCTTTTGGGTTTTCACCACATTATGTTTTCTGAAGTCATTGACGATAGTGGTAAACTGCCCTCAGAACTCCAGAATGTTTCATTTGGTGAAATTATGTTTTTTTTTCTCTGTTTGAAATGGTTTTACAAACACAATTTGTTTACAAGAATTCTGTAAATTTGATTTTGCAAAGGCCCTGCAGAAAGAAAAAACAGTGTGCACATAAACCAGAATGAAACTTAGCAAATGTTCAAGGTGGATACACGAGCAGTTTCACACATACATGTGAGAAAGGCTGTTAATGAGTGTGAGTTTAAGTGCAGTTATGTAGTAAAAGACTCTTTCGTGACTTATAGCGTATCAGGCTGAGATCCATTTGGTAACTTCCCAATATTTGAGTCATCACAAATGCCCATCTACTGCTCTCTCTCTCTCCCACTCACTCACACACACACACACACTCAAACACACACACTCAAACACACCATCATGAATCAGCTGATGGTTTGAAGCAAAAATTATATTTATGACTGTATACACATCATTCCAAAACTCATTATTCTAAGGTCTGTCTTGGCAGGACTAATATAAGGCCTCGCAGTGTGTGTGTGCATGTGCATGTGTGTGTGTCCTGCAGTGGTGTGGACTGATGGAGGCCTGATTGATTTGATAAAAATGAAAGCCATTGATTCTGTCATGAATTTACAGCACCTCATTTACATAATTCAGAAAGCTGAGTTGCATCTTAGCACTGACATTCATGGAAACAGTGCTCCCTGCAGTGTGCCCACACGCACACACACACACACTTATATTAACCCAACTGTCAAAATGCACTCCATGAAATATGTAAATGCTTACCAAGCAGTCAGATTCTAGCATACCCAACTACAAGTATACATTTTTGATTTCAGCACAGTACCTGTTTAAGGGTTGTGTGAAGCCATCCAAATAATAGCAACCAGTGTTGCTTTTTATTTATTACAAGTTAATTGTAGCTAAACCATAGATGCAAGAACTAAAGATGAAAGCATGAGTGAAGAGTAACAATACTACTTTGTTATTTCAGTCTCTAGTTGGAAACAGTAAAGCGAGAATTTTACAGGGAATTCTGGAAAATGTGTTTTGCTATTTAATACAAAGAGGAGCATGATGAAACATCCCAGATTAGCTGTGCTTCCCAGGACTCAATGACACAATTTCAGGCCGCACCTTGGCAAAAATATCAAGGTTGCAAGAGCAGCATAACAATTTTACAAGACAACAAACTGAATATCGACTTACACGTATTACACAAAGGCGTAAAAAAAAGCATGAACTACTTTGTAAATTTGCTTTTAATGTGCGTACTTGTTTCCAAACAGACTTTGAGTGTGTGAGTTTGCAACGCTATCACACCCGCTGGTTCTGTCAGTCTCTTAGCTTAAATGGCAGTTAAATATTCATGCCTTAGAATGAAATGATTATATTAAGATTGCAACACATACACTCCTTTATTTTTTTCTTTCATCCCAAAAATTCAACTGAGATATGCTTCAGCCACTTAGAGACCCTTCTGCAGCTCATGCAAAGCCTTTATTTGGCTTCAATGTGGCTGTTTTTTAAAAGCACAGTTTTACTTCATGACGACTGCTGCTGCTGTGTTCATTTCCCATATGGTCAGCGTCCCTCTTGCACTGTGCCTAACCCTAAAGGATGCTGTGGTTATGGCCCTTAAAGAGCTTTGTTGTTCCAAGAGATGTGGGCTGAGGGGTGACATTTGGCAGTGGGTCACCCTCCTGTTTTGTGGTGATAGTGTTAGCAGTCCTGGAAAGGGCCAGGTCATATTCTGCCAAAAGGGACACCCTGTCAGTGCCATGTAAGCTTTGCTGCTCAGACAGCGGTGGGTCCTGGATTCACAGCTGGGTCTCTACTACAGCAGGCAGAGTAGCATGGATGACACACACTGGCAAAACTGCAATCAGTTGCTCTTTATAAGAGCATTTGTTTTGTGATTTTACATCTGTACAAGACCTTAGTAAGTACAATTAAAATAGTTTATAAGGTCCTGGTATGGGTTTAATAATTTAAAGTGTCATGAGATATCAGTAACAGGTCAGTTAAAAGGTGTTTCCAAATGTTAAGTGTAAATGTTCATTCTTGTTCTTGGAAACATTTGTGTTAATAGTAAAGAAATTTTCAGAAAAGCTAAGAGGTGGACATTTGTTTACAAACTGTAGCTATTTAAGATATGTATTATAAAGGATTATTATGATGAAATGTAATCTATAAGTTTTGTGGAGATGGATTTTTCTTTTTGTGACACTTAGCACAACTGTCATACAGTTAAGTTATGAAGAGCACCGGACTTACAAGAAAGACAGCAATGCCATGTGCAGGACTCCCAAATGGGAATCCAAGTCTGGGCTCTTGTTAGTGGTTAGGTTTGATTAAGTTTACCTTATAATTATTGCCATAAAAATCACATGTAAAATACTAATCACCTGAAAATGACTTAGCATCTGAGGAAAACATCATGTTTCTAGGCTTCAGATGTAGCCAGCAGACATACAGATAACAAATATACAATATTTCCTCTTTGGTCTCCTATTCGCCAGTGATTGTCTGTAGTCCAACTAGCAACTTAAGACACAAAGACCACATATCAGCTAGTTGCTGTTTATGTGTATCTACTAAAAAAATGCATAAATTCAAATAAAGAAAAGCTAATAAAAACTAAATCATCATCAGAGAAAAAAAAATGCTTTTTGAAGGGTGTGTTTCTCCTCTGATGCCCTCTAAACTGACTTTTTACCTGCAGGCAACAAAGTCAACTCAAACATGATTGGTCAATTCTACTCAAGCTACAAATGGAAACCAGAAAAATTCATTATGTAAATTAGAAATGAGAAATGGGGCACAAAGTTACTAACAAATACATTAAAAAACACTTAAAAGGCCCTTACATCTCTTTCTACATTTACATTATACTGTGTTGCTGTGTGTAATGAATATTTTTTGTTAATATGCTGCTATATTAAACAGGTTTTACCCAAAAAACAAATTAAATATGGCATTACAAGATAAAATAAATCCAAATGCCGAAGCACGCACTTTCTTCTCAAGTCAAATAAACATCTTGACATCATGCCAAGCAAAACATATTTACCCTGAGGTGTCAGCCCACCACACGAAGCATGGAAGGAAAGACAGAGACATAAAACAAGGAAGTGATAGTTAGAGCTCACCCACCCAGTTACCACCCAACCATCCACAGGCAGCAGAAGGAGAGACAGAGGGAGAGAGAGAGACAGGGGGGGAGAGGATGAGTGACAGATGAATGAATGATGCTGTGAAACCCTCTGTGTTGCTTTAATTGGATTTGAATGGGCTGTCATTGTGTGGAAAAATACTGTAGAGAGAAGAGGCTGTTGCACATGTGTGCACACAGATATACAGAAGCACACACACACACACACATACACACACACACACATACAACCATAAACTTGGCAAAATCCCTGAGTTCTTGGAACAGGAACAAAATGTGTAATTTCAAAAAGATTCATAAGAACCATGAACATGTGTTAATACAGCTCATTCACTGCAATCAATCCAGATTTTTTTTTTCTAATGTGTGTAGCAAAAAGATAAAAAAAAAAAAGCTTCTGTTGCAAAGGAATAATAAACAGATGAGGCTTTGGTCTGATTGTAAATGACTCTTACATTTTAATTTAACTGTTGTAATAGATAATTATACTGTAATTAGCCTTTCAAGAGTGATTTGACCTAAGTGAAAGCTATAATCCATTAACGATTTCACCTATTAGGTCCATGTCATTCTTACTCATTTCCTTCTTTGTAAGCACAGTAATTACAAGTCATTCCATTGACTCTAATATTCCAGTGCCACAAACCTTTATCAGGTAACAGAGATTTCACTCTGTAATTTTTTCTTCTGCTGTGGCATGTTGTGGCATTTACATCAACTGGATATGCACTTACCTATTTAACTATTACATTTGTACCGTGCACACCTGGAATGGCACAAAGCTGGGAGGCAGGGCAGTGAGATGAAGTACAAAGAGCTGCATGTAAATGAGGCATTGCGAGGCAAGATGTTAGTATTTATTTGTGAATTAAGTCGAGGTAACAAGAGCCCCCCAAAGACCATATCTATTCTCACAGCATTGCTAGATAATTTGGTGCTTCCACAGGCATGCAGAAACACCAATCAGATCCCTATTGAAACTCATTTCACACATGATTGCCCAAAATCTAACAACAAAACATCAAAAACAAGTTTATACCTTGATAACAGTGAGACAGGAAGCAGCATGAGATGGCACTGTTAAGACTGAATGACCATTATATTATAGGCTACTTCATCATTTTAAAATGTATAAATTATGGAAACTCTATACAAAATCATCTGGCTGACATCACAATATGAAATGGTGCGAATATATTAATACAATACTATTTTTGATCATCATTTAAGCTTAAAAGTCAATTATGGAGGATTGTTTACTCCTGTTTTATCAACTGAGAACTGAGATCAAAGAGAAATTCTTTCAAATCCGTGTTAGATATGGGTACATTTCTAATATGTATGATGATGACTGTGATTTCTTCTTTTCTTTTACCAACTCTAAAGCTCCCTATCATACAGTTCTCATAACAGGCAGCAGCAAGACTTTTAATTAGACTAAAGAATGTAGATCATACGTATATCCAGACTCCCATGGGACTATGTTTCCCTTCAGATTTGGGACACTTATGCGGTTAGTTGTCCCAGTTAAAAATGTGACAGTCCCATTTTTCAAGCATTCTGTCTCAACAGGGACGCCCATTTTGTTGCAGTTATTAGACTAAATGATCAGTTAAAAAAACATTTAGGAATGACTGCAGAGCCAGAGAAAAGTTGGTTCACTGCTCTAAACAACCTTTTTCTGTCTGTGACTGCTTTGGGCAGGCAAAACCCCCCCCTGAATTTATACACTTGAATTTTTAAACATGTATTTTTATTGTTCGGGTTAAATCATGAAACAATGCCAATATAAATTTAAATGTACTTTGCTTTTGGCTTTTTAAAAAATGCTTACAAAGCTTGGAGAGTTTTATTTCTGGAGGGTAGTTTATGTCAATGAGAATTTAGGATGGGCATTAAAAAGCATTTTGCTTCTTCCTGAACCTGTTCAGTTACTACTTAATACATATGGACCTTTATCTATACTGTTTATGCTTATTGTACTATTGTATTATGTTTGCAGACTGAATAAAATAAAAAAAAGTAGTATTCAAAACAACTGCAAATCATATTTACTCTTTGCATGATTTAAAAAAGCTCACTATAGTATTATATTGTATAAATGTAGTGTTGCATCTTAAAGAAAAGGTTGAAAAAGAATGAAAAATCAGGGCTGGCAGAATGTGTTGCAGCAGAAAGAAGATACTTTGGTCTTAGTGACCTGTGCAGTCAAACTCTTGGTTCTCTTGTTGTTACGGTGGATGTGTTTGGCACAGCCATTCAACAGGAATTAGGCCAGGAATATGATGGCTGAGAGATTTATTATTGATCACTGCACCCTCCTTAAAACATTCTCCTCAAGCCTGGGGTTTAGAGCTATTTGTTAATGTACCAGAACACATCTGTGATGCCTGCACAAGCATGAACGGTTAAATTGTGACTGTTTCAAAGATTATGTATGAACTGTTCCTTCAGTGACAAATTTACATTCATTAACGAGTGAACTACTCTGACCACAAAATCAAATGGGTAGTCAGTTATGTGGTCACTTCCTTTTTAAATAATTTCATCATGTTGAAAATATTACCAGCAGTGAGCCAAACATCTTGCTGAACATAGTCAATATCACAGATGTCATAGGTTGCAGTAAGCAAGGCATTAAGCAGTTCAGATGAACACAAAAGTGGTTTTGTTTTGAATAATTTCATTTACTTGTGCTGTGAAAATGAGGCCGATTGCGAACATCCATTCTGAGGAAAAGTTGCAGTGCAGCCAGAGGTCAAGCTCATCTAATAGGTTAGCAAGGCTATCAAAAGTAGCTAAGCAGGCTTTTATATCCTGCAGGCATTGTAGATGCAGCACAAGCAGGCCAAATTTAACAGGCTGGCTTTGTAGCGTCTCTTTGCAAATGCATCACAAATAAAGAACTGCCAGAAGCGTGAATGATGAATGGATGTCTAGCAGCCTTTTCATCATTATTAGTTAACTTTAGCCAGCAACAGACTGGAAAAATAAATAATTGAATTTACTGTGCTCCTCAAGGGCTTCTGGCAGCTTCTCTTATGTGAATTGATCGACACGCCTTAAATGACAATTTGACAACTTTGACCAGTTTGATTTGTTTTTATGGGCCCTTTTGCGTGACATATGTTTTGGTGATGATTAGCTTTTTAAGTATCTAAAAAAAATGTATAGGAAGTTCAACCTGATGATACAATCTCCAAATATTATATATCCTCACTTTGAGAAAAAAGTGGCATTGTGTCATTTCAGTGCAGTTGAATATAGTCTTAACTGCAACAACATAATTACACCATTTGCACTGCAACGGCATGATAAAAATGTGTAAATGTGTAAGTACTGCATTGCTACAACAGCGCTGTATATTATTAAGAGTTAAAACTGTCTGTAAAAGCGACACTCTAACTACTGGATTCACTTTGCATGGAAATGGGCGATGAAGGTCAGTTAGCCCAGGGCAAGTAGAGTGAGAGGGTTGATGGTAAACACTTCACCATATTAAAATAAATGTTGTGTGTGTGTGTGAGTGTGTGTGAGTGTGTGTGTTCGTGGGTGCATGTGTGTGTGTGTGTGTGTGTGTGTATAAACGAATATCTGGGAGGGGGAGAGAGAGTAGAGAAAGAAAATTAGACTAAAAAAGAGAAGAGCAGTGAATACAAAGTCTGTGTGTCATATTACGATTATGTAAAAGCAGGAGGCTAGTTGCTCGATCATGCCTCGCTCAAGAGTCGTATCACCATATCATCTGAAACAAAAAGACAGAGAATCTCTGAAGCAGACAGGGTAAGAGGGAAGAAGAGAGACACAGCAGGAAGGAAAAAAAATGAGTCACAAAAAGTGGGAAGAGTAGAAGTGATCCACAGAGGCAGAGAGACAGACACTGATAGAGATAGAGATGATACAGTGGACTATAACAGCCAGAATGAGGGATCAAAGGAGAAAGAGGCAGTCTGAGGGAAATAAAGGAATGAGCCAGTATTGTCTTCCAGAGGATGAAGTCATTTTCTCCAGACACAATGTTCCTGTTGCTCTTAAGCATCATGGGAAAGAACTGACAGTGTAATAGATCACCACCTGCAAAAGGAGAAACATATGCACATGTGCTTGCACACTTGGAAACACACACGTGTGAGAGACAAAGCTGGAATGAGCGAGAACACACCTAGACATTCAGTCTGCATCCCTGAGGGTGTTGTCTCGCCGCAGATCCACCTCTCCACGGTACACAAACTGTGAGTAGGTCCTCAGAAATAAGAGGATGAGTCAGTGACAAGCTGGCAGTTAATGAATCTTTAAACAGTAGTTCCTCAAAATGATGACGCAGCACTAGAAAAAAGACTGAGAGATCTTATATTTAATAAATTATTTGGTAATTAGTTGATTATGAACTTGTTCTTAAAAAATAAAAAAAATTGTCACTAAGCTTCACAAAACTGGTAACAACTCGTCAATTATTCGGTACTTGATCATAGTTAGTTTTTTGTTTCCTGTCAAGTAAAGAAATACATCCTGTTGAGTCATTCCTAAGAACTCCTGCATTTTCACTTCATTATCTGACCAGTAAGCATGCAATGGAAGACTGTAGTACATATACATGTATATTTTATATAAAGCTTATATTCTTTGCTCTATGACGCCTTCCATTTGTTTACTGTATGAAATCAACATGTAATTATTTTTTGTTCTTCTTTTTTTTATCATAATTAATTTAATTTAATTTAATTTATTTTACATTTCACACCTTTAGGTTCCAAGTTAGTCAGAGCTTCTCATCAGAATGTGGTCAGTATTTGGATTCACAGATCTATACATGAATTAATTGATCATTATTTATAATATATTATCTCCCAGCCTGTTTTATCTCACCCTTATCTTCTAGAAAGTAATTGATTTTGAGCAAGTATACATAAAAAATGCATTTATTATCAGGCGATTCGTCCCTCACTGTATTCTTAGTTACTAACAGTTTTGTGTATTTTGTATCCCAGAGTGTTAACTTGTGTGCAGTTTTTATTAACAGGACTGTTTGTTGGTAATCAGCTTGTAATTGGGAGGTAAATTACTGATAATGATTCCAGGTTGGATTTGCAGCCCTGCAAACATCTGCTGAATTTGGTGGAAAAGATAGAGGATTAAACACACAAACACATGGGTGCACAGGTACGTAGGCATGCGTGCACACACACACACACACACACACACACACACACACACACACACACACACACATTATGAAGTTTTACACTTTTTCACACAGGAAGACTTATTGTAGTAAAAACATTATTTTAGATGTTGTGCATCA
>JAQMCX010000043.1:8577941-8602118 GCA_029814765.1 Acanthurus leucopareius | reverse complement strand
GTATATATATAGTTTTAAACACACAAACACATGTGTGCACAGTTTTGTTGGCCTGAGTTCACACACACACACACACACACACACACACACACACACACACACACACACACACATTATGAAGTTTTCCACTTTTTCACCCAGGAAGCCTTATTGTAGTAAAAACCTTATTTTAGATGTTGTGCATCCACAACTGTACCTAGAGAAACTCACTTTGCCAACATCTCTAAACCAAACTAAGCTGACTGAGCTTCAGAGAACCTTAGAGCTCTGTGTCATAGCCCTGAGGTGCCCCTCCGAGGTGTAGGTGTCAGAGCAGACTTCTGTTCGCCTGTGCAATGAATCCTGGCACAGGTGACCTCATCTAAGTTGTCTTTAAAGAGGGATAATGTGTGACCAGGCTCCACAGCTCAGTGGTTAATGATGTCAGCTCAAAGCACGGTTTAAATCTCAGCCCCGGTTTCTTTAATGTAAAGGTGGCATTTTCTTCCCATGTTTGTTCATTTCCCTCCCACCATATCTATGTCTGGTGAATTGAAGATTAAAAATTGCCCGTAGGTTTGAATTTGTTTGTCTGTATCAGCCCACAGTACACAAGCTACCTATCCAAGGTGTTTTTTTTTGCTTTTAGTAGGATTGGCTCAAGGACCCGTGGGACCCTGAAAATGAGTAAGCTGGTATAGAAAATGAATTAATGCTGCCTGGTTGTACCGCACTGTCTCAATGAACTGCTCTGGGCTATTATCGTTTCTGTTTGGGCAGCATTGCTGTTATGCTAGAATACTTCTAACCCGCATTCACGCACGCAGCCTTTGTAACTGTAACTGCATAAACAATAAATGCTCATTAAAATGTATGTTTTTTATGTTTCTGCTTCTTCAGCCTGATAATATGAACTAATAATGACACCAAAAGCTGCATCAAATTTGTCTTACATCGTCTGTTTTGAAAAGTGTGAAGTCCTGTACGCATCCGCCTGCACTAAGTAAACTGAATGATAAAGATTGCTTTGGGTTTTGCATTAAGTATGAACTTTTTATCAATTTTAATCTTATTAAAGTATTAGCTTTTCCACTTAACTCAAGGTGAATTTCATCTTTTTTCCGAAAGTGTTTAGGAAATTTGGCTATTGACTTTTTTTCAAGTAATGTTGTATTAGTTTGTGAATAGAAAAATGCTTTTAATATTTTTTTTCCTTTTGATATTTTACACAATACTGAACATTTTGTCTCTACTATATTCAAATGTATAAATGTTGAGCCTCTTAAGTTTGAATCTAACCAGTGAACCGGTGTGAAATCAAACCATGTTTTCTAATCATCAAAGTACAGATGCATGAGGTTTCTCCTGTGATGATTCATCTTGATTAAAAAGATGACAGATGTTTTTGTTTTCCGTGATAAACAGAATGAACAAGTGCCAAGAACAGTATCTGTAGACTGAGCACCTTTGTTGCTGCGCATGTTATAATGTTTTACAGCTAGTAATGGAGTGTTTTCCAGTTTTTATAGTTTTTCATCAAATAAACCTTCCCCAAATCAAAAGAGATTGACTGATACATATTGTTAAAATAACAACTTAATTTTTTGCAATTAAGCCTACTGACAAAAGAGCGTTGCTAATATAGCGCCGTGCTCGCTGTAGCTCAGCTCTGACAGCTGCATTCAATGAGTGGAAGAAAGGACAAGCCACAGTCAAATACACAGCAGCCAGACTAACTAAGACAGGTGTCTGACTGCAATACTAAAGTCAGTGGCAGTAAAAATAAATGAATAAAAATGAGAAAGAGAAAAAACAGCATGGTTAATTTGTTCTGGTTGCACAGTGAATCTCACTAGAAAAAACAAACTAGTGATGAAAATTTATTTTTTAAACATAATTTTCATTTTTATTTTCATTTTGGAAGTTAATGGAAGTTTTATTTTATTTTTATTTTATTTCATTTTACTTTACAATGAAATTATTGAACTTTTATTAGTGCAAATATTTGGATGTTCCCACACTTAATATTGGCACTCCTTCTTCATCACTATGATAACAGCTAGTGTGCCTCCGACATCTATCGAGCAAAGCTAACAGAGAACCAGTGATGCAAGTTTTGTAAACCCAGCGCAAGATGCTAATGTTGACCGGCAACCCAGTCATTTGCAGATCTGCTATCTGTAGCTGCATATATTTTCAGTTATTTGTTGTTTACTCATCATATTATGTTGATGTATATTATGTTGTATTAGTACTATTATTAATATCATTATTGTAATGGACTACTTTACATGACCCAGCTTCCTGGGGATTTCAATAACTTTATCTGATTTCAAATATATTGATCTGAAATTAGACCTCTCAATGCACCTGAGTGACCTCATGTTTATTCTGTTTGTAAATAAAAAATTCTGATGTTTGGGTTTTACTTTAAAGAAATATCTATACATTCCAACTATGAAAGCCATTGAGGGGAACAAGGAAACAAGGAAAAAATGTTTGATTTGTTTGACTGTACAATTCAAGGTTGCACAACCAAACAAATGCTACACAAACAGAACATGCACAGAACAGAACAGGAAAAAAAACAGCAACTTATGTATACAGTTATGTATAAATATGTTAATACACAAACCCATTTACACCAATGAAATAATTCTTTAGTGCAATTTTTCTTGGAATTTGGTCCAGAATGTAAACAGCAGCAACACATTTTTAATGACCTGTGATTCCACAACATTTACAGAGCAAGTAAAATGGTTTATTTGCATTAATAAATCTAGATATTTTCTGATATGGAACTGCAAAAATGTATTTTAGTACATCTCTCACACACAAACAGATGGACGGACTGATTACGTAAAATTGGGCGGATGAACTATCTGATAAATTAACCACAAGATTGATAATTGGGGAGAGAGACAGAAAGATAGACAGAAAGAGAGGGCAAAGAGAGACTGTCATGCATATGCATAAACAAACAGATGGACAGACAGTTTGAACAGATAGACAGATGGTGCATCTATTAGAGAAAAGCGGGCTTTGATGAGATGGACAAACAGACTAGCAGACTAGCAGACAGACATACCAACAGATAGAAACTCTACTGGGATGCACTAAATGGGCAGACTGAAAAAAATGAACAGACTTGACATTCTGATGGAGAAATGGGGCTGTGATGCCCGGGGACAGGTGAAGAGAGGACGTCAGATCTCTGAAGACCACCAACATGAGGAGAGACTCCACTTTAAAGTGTGTATGCAGATGTGTGTGTGTTTGCTCATACACCAGTGCGTGTGTCTGTGAGTAGTTGTAGTTTTGTTTTTTTGTGTGATCTGTATGTGTGTGTGTATGTGCATGTCTGTGTCTAATACTCTGCTCGGGCCATTACCGAGGTACTAGATAAAAGTAGTGAACATGCTGCCAAAACAAGGTGCTAAAAGTCTAAAACTACTAATGGCAAAGGTTTTGTGCACTCACATACATCCACATCCACATGCACTGCATACACACACACGAACACACATATACACACAAACACACACACACACAGGGCAGAAGGACAACAGGGACATCTGTTCCACAGTTTTATCTCCCTTCTAGCAGAATGTTGTAAAGGAACATGGTGATGTATAAAGAGAGCAAAAACAAGGCCTAACCTCATTCCACAAAATATTGAAAGCAAAGAATGCCATCTCCTGCCCCCTTAAGCCCACTATGAATGACAAATTTCATTCATTTAGGTCATCAGGGCCACACATGAGTAGCTGCCATATACTAAGGTAAGCATTTTGGGGGGGGGGCATTAAGAAGGTGAAATGCGTTTGCTGCTCAGCATAAAATTTTTGTTCTTTTTTTCTGATCTTGTTGAATTTTGAAGCATATAGTTTTTTTAGGCCTCCTTATATTAAGAAAAAGCATAAACATCCATTTGATGGCTTAATAGGGAGTCGTGGAACTGCTGCCTGTGTAGTGTGTGTGTATGCGAGTCCCCCACAGGCCCTTAAGTGGTGTGTATTTATAGAGTGTGTCTCTCTGAGGCCCAGAGGCTGGTTATATGAGCCCCTTCTAATGGCTTGGAGGAGAGGAAACAGCCACAGTCATGTTCCCACAAAACAGACACACATGCATGCACGCATATGTGCACACACACACACATATATGGGGTTTTGTTAAGGTAGTTGGACTCGCTTATATCTGTTCTTTCTTAGAAGACTCTGACCTCTAAGGGTTAAACTCAAGCCTTTTTTTAATATAAATAAAACAAAAGAAACAGGAGAAGTCCATACTGTGAAAAATATATCTGCAGCACACTGCTGAGCTGATAAAATGCAGAATTTAATTTAATCTTATAATTTAATTGTATACATTCCTGTCTCTTGCTGTATAGCTGCTGGTGGAGTGTAAGTGGGCAGCAGGAGAGCAGGTATCTCAGCTGACTTAGACCAAATGGAAATTCCCGAGCATGTGCATTTCTTTACTTTACCCCTCTTCATGTGTTCTGCTGCCTGCAGACACACACTGCTGGTTCCTCTCGTCCTTCAGCTGCACCAGGGTTACATACAGTAAATGAGGTAAATGAAGAAAGAGAAGGGCCATATGGCTTTGTTTGGATCTGTCCACGGGCCAGTCGGAGTATGTGCATGTGTAAGTGTGAGTGTGCGTGCGTGCGTGTGTTTGATCTGTACGAATGCCAGGCAACGTTGAAACAGCAGCAATTTAACTGATGCTCCCACCATATGGTTAGAGTGATAGCATTAGAGAACCTGCACTGAACCTGAAAAAGAGACAGAGGGAGAAAGAGGGGGTGGTGGACCAGAGCTAGAGGCCAGGATTTGCAGAGCAGCCCCATTATGATACACTGGTATGCAAATCATAAATACACACACGTACATGAGTGTATTAGAACACACACATAAGCTTTACTATGTTCCTACAAGTGTGCAGGCACATAAATGCAAATTAATGTGTGTGATCATCACACTGACCAAACTGTGTTTGCAGTTTGGAAATGCTTACAGGCTTGTGCACAAGAGTGTGTTTTTTGTGTGTCTGTGTGTGTGTGTGTGTGTGTGTGTGCATGTACATGTGTATGTGTGTTTGGCGTGCATGTGCGTGCACACACACACACATACAGTGCATAAACAGAAGCACAGTTATCCTGTGTGTTTCAGCAATCTGGGTGATTTATGCCTTGAATACTGCAGTGTTTTAGGTGGGATCTCAGGGAATTCACAGCCATATGTCCTCATTTTCCTCCCTCTCTCTAGCTAACACACACACACACATACATACAGCGCATACATACACAGACATACACAGCCACACACACACACACAAAAAGATGCACGCACTTAAAAATAAAGACCCATACACATACAAACAGTATCACACTCATGTACACAGGCACACACGTACTATTTTCAGCTTAAAGGGCAAGGGCAAAAAGAAGAGTATGTGCAGGTTTGAGAGTGCAAAGCAGGGGGGATAAGGGCTATAAGGCGGACAGTCAGAATTTTCTGCTCCAGTTAGAGGGAAATTCTCTGCTCCTGCTTTGGGAGTCAATGGACGAGTGGGATGAAAGGACGAAAGAAGACACATGGATGCTGGTGTAATGGGTAATGGGGGTAAACTGGTGCAATTGGCTCATAATGCTTGTTCTTACAGCACGGCATTGATAGCTCTGACTCTAGTGCATCACCACCTGTGCCAGTAGAGAGGCAAACAAGGATGGAGGTGGGAAAAATCTAATGCAATTTATTCCATCAGGATACAATAGTATAACTAAAACAGTTGCTTTGATATAAATCTGAGGTCAGATAAAAGGGTTGAGTTTGTTAAGTAAAAGGGTCAGAGAGATAGCAGGAGTTAGTTTAAGAATATTAAATCACAGTATAAAATCAACAAAAAATCAACAAAAAATGAATTAAAGAATTAAAGAATAATATATATTTTTGTCAACTTTAAGTCACTTGACAAAAAAAGGATGATGGAATTATAACATAGACTAAAAAGAGAAACTGCAGTGAAGTGACTGTATGACTTCAGAAAATGTTTTTTTGGACTAAATGGTATTTTTCATCAGTGTTATGCTTGTCTCTCTCAAACAAATAGAAGAAGCAAACTACAAAGTGTATTTCCTAAGTGCATTTCCATTTTGTTCTTGTAAAAACTTTGCATCCCAGATGGATAATGCAATATAAATAATGGAAATTCAGCCATAAGGCTACGAGTGTTGGGTAACATCACATTTTCATTGCAGTCCTGCTGTATAATAGAACACCTTCTCTGTCGCCTACGTAACACAGGAATATAATCAATAATGCATTTCATGCTTAATTATTTTTTATGTGGGAGGACATTAAATTGAATAAATAAGTCACTTAAGAAATATAATGTAAATAAGACAATTTTTAAATGTGTGGGAACATTAGCTTTTTTTTCAAAGTGATAAAGGACACAGTGTTTCCCTTCTGATTCACTGTCCAAGGTAGCTGTTTTTTGTTTGTCTTGTTGCTGAACTAAAACAAAATTATGTTTAGTTCTTAAGTTCACAAAGTCAGCAGCTTGCTGTGTCTGTTTCCTGTAAGGATCGGTTGAGTGGTGAGAGACATGTTGGTTAGGCATTATTTCCATTTAGTGTATAATTAAATAATTGTTTTATCACATAAAACTAGTTGTTTGCGGATTAACCATATACAAAATGGGAAACAAACTAAGGAAAAACTTGACAAAAGTACACAAGAAAAACTGTGAAATCAATAAGAAAACTTTGCTTGGCTTAGCCCATGGCAACTGGGCAGCTAATGCATGCTGCTGCTAGCAACCTACAACTGAGCTGACCTGCACTCGACTTCAAAAAGGGACTGAACTGAAAAACTTCTGCCCCTGACTTTTAAACTGGAAGCTCCCTGGGCAGAAAATAAAGCAAAACTTGTGCATAACCATATAAACAACATTTCTATATAGAAAAACAATAAAACATATGTCTACACATTAATCTAGTTAAATCAGCATAGAAATGTTGCCTGTTTCATGGTTTGTCCACATGTACACAGGTAATGTTTAAAGTATAGCTTTTTCTACACATTTGGCCACTAATCCAAAGCAAACACAGATGTTAATCACCTCACAGAGATGAAGATATTCAGAAACTCTGTTTTCAGTTTCAACATGTATACAGGGAAAACAGCTTTTGGCCTGTGACTATTGAGTGTGACACGTTATCTCCCTTGTGTACATAGTGCTGGTGCTCAGCTGACGTTTTTTTTAAAATTTACACATAAATATAAAGTTATCTTCCAGTATCAGTATGAAATTACTATAGAATTACCCTCATAGCACAGTTATCACTGCAGGTTTTCTGTTAGAACTGGTCTGACCTTTAGTTCAAGGTGGTCTCAGTTTTTCCAGGCTTTTCATTGGCCAGTAGGGTCAGGATCATATGAATACATGTTCCTTTTGGATGTTCTTGACAGCACTTTAGTTGTGTATATGCATTTTCATTTGGATGGAGATAATTTTAAAACAGTGTCTTTACGAACTGGAGTTGACTTTACAATTAAAGGTTCGCCTTCCTTGTCCCAGAAAATACCTTGATATGTGTTAAACCTGATTTTTTTAGACTTCCTAAAAAAACACTTCCATGAAAACCAATAAAACTGCTCTTTGTACTGTATATACTTTGGAATAGTTAAAGCTCTTCCCAGTACGAAGTCTATAGAACCCCTAACTTCCTGATTTTACCACATAAAGGACACTAAGGCAGAACATGACCAATAAATGAATTTCTACTAACTGTGACAATTAATGACGTGATTCTTACAAATGAACAGGTGCTTATTTCATTTACAGATGTGAATGATGTTGTTAAAATGTCCAGTTGTCAGCTAGTTAGCACAGTTATGCATGCTATTGTTTTTCATGCTAACATAAGTCAGAGATGCCTGAGCTACACAGTGCAAATAAAAAGGGGACCAATGCTAACTTAGCTTAGCTTCACAACTAGAACTACATGTCTGTTGTTGCTGCAGGATTAAGTAAATAAAACTCCTGCAGGAACTGGAGTGTGTGTATGAACAGTGTGCAAACTGCTCTTATAGGCTACGTGTTAGCACCGTGACAGTTCCAACATAACTTATTTTAAATCAGCCCAGCACTTCAGTCCATTAGTGCCAGTATGCACCTGCGCACAAGGTTTGAGCACAGCTGTCCTAAAGCTAGATACCTATGAATTAGAATGTCAAGAGAGAAGAAACTGGAATGAAACATCAATGAAAATAGGAATTATGTTGTGCAGTGATATGGAGAGCAGAAAGAGTAATTTAAGAGAAGTTTCACTGACACACTAACTATCCTGGAACTACTGAGGAGACAGTATATTGTGCATGTGTGTGTGTGTGTGTGTCAGTTCGCAACAAGGTTTTTGCAGAAGGTGTAAGTCACCTTGACTGTGTGCACAGCCCAAGCGTGTTTTTTATTCTGTTGGCAGACAGTCAAGACCAAATCTCACAGGAGAGAGCCACACCTTTCAGAAGTTGTATGCATCTTCATCTGAATTTCTAAGTGTTCAAAAGGCTACACAATGTCAGATTAAGTTGTTTGTGTGTGTCTCCAGCACACCAAGATGGATTAGCCCCGAGTTTAACCCATCCCAGTGAAAACACAATCTGACAGCGAGAATCCCTGAGAGAGAGGCGGAGTGGAAGAGATCTGAGGTCAATTTTTATTATTGAAATTGTATCCCTTTTTAATAATGAAGTTGTATCTACGCACTGAGAGCCTTCATCTTCTATCTCCCACTCTTGTTCTATCTTTCTCTTTTTGTCTCCTTCCCCCTTTTCACGTCCTGATTTCTCAAAGGAGAACTGACAGGCTTGGAGTGCAGGCGGGGGCAGACGGAAAAGCATTTAGTAAGAATGAAGAGGGGGCAGGGAGAGGGAAAGACGAAGAGTGAGGCAAAAAAACTAGAGAGGAAGGAAATGCAAAGGAGAAGAAAGGAGAGAAAATCTCAAAATTGTTTTTGCTCATCTATTTCAGGGCATTTCACTCCTCCTAAATTGCCTTCACTCCTCCCTCTGCCTCTGTCCCTTTCTTCTGCCTTCCCTTCTGAAGTCTGAAATCTCAAAAGCCCGCTCGTGAGGTCTAATTTATTTACCACCAGCAACCCAGCTGTATCACTTCGTCATTAATTTACCAGTGTCACATTTGCTTGAGCTGTTGGACTCCAGTCAATGGTACCAAGCAGCTCCACAGTACATACAAGCAGTAAAACTCATCCATAAACATGTGCTCTAATATTACTATTCCCGGCAGAGTTAAGGCACTTGCTATGAACCACTAATGAGCCCCGATCTGACCTATATATTTAAATCATAGATGTACTTCTGCTATCAGCTGTTTTGGTTATTATCATGAATCTGCCTCGTTTGCTGCTACACACCACTACATGGAACCAGTGTGTTTTTTTTCCACTTGTTTTACAACCAAGACCACTTTCCATGAGAAAAAAAACTTCAGCTCTGCATTCAAAGAACTTATACAAATGAATGCAGCAGAAACACAGTGATGAGGTGTATAAATTAATCACTGCTATGATCACAGAGACCAGGATCCGCCATGCTTGATGACTGCGGATGAATGGAAGACAGAGAGTTTCTGCTTTATGTGTGTGTGTGTGTGTGTGTGTGTGTGTGTGTGTGTGAGCGCAGGGAGGTGAGGAAGAAAGTGTGTGAACTTGTGTTTGGGAGTGAAATTTCCAAATCTTCATCGCTCACTTCTCAGCTAAAATTTCAGAGAAATATTACATCGATTTTGCATCACTGAAAAAAAAGAGCACATTCCAACTCATTAAGATACTCACATCAAACACATACATTTATGATGAAAGAGGATATTAAAAACTTGATGGAGAGCTTTCAATAATACAATGGCTTAATGAAGCAATAATTCTCAAAGCAGGAAGGATCCTCTACAAAATGTCAAAAGAACTTTATTTATTAATCAAAGTTCATTTTGGGCTTTTAAAAAACTCATTTAATTTGCTTTGTTTTTGACAAAGCACTTGAGGACTATTCATGCTTTCAAAGAGCTTCATTGTGGGACAGAGGATGTTACAGATTGTCTCATGTGACGTGGGTTAATGGGATAAAACTCGGATAACTTACTGGTTTTTAACCTTTGTGCATGCAAGGCAAATCTGCAACATGAGATCTGCTATGCAGGCATTTTACTGTAATGTCATCCTCAGTGAAGTGAAACGCAGATGCAAACGTATAGATGTTGCGAGTATCTCTATATGCTGTGCAGCAGAAAAGACCTCAAGTAGAAAACAGATCCTTATATCTTTTCCAGGCTCCAGACTGAAAAAAGGTTAAGAGTGCATTTGCATTTGATCTGACAGGGTTAACACATGATTTCCGGCCAGGCTTCAAGACCCTCCTCCTAAACCAGGCACGAATCCATGAACGAGTCAAACGCTGCTCTGCTTTGGTGAACATGACTTTAAATGGTAGTTTCCACCATCAGACCGGTCTCATGAAAGAGTAAGATAAAGATAGGGAGAAAGAGAGAATGTACAGAGCAAGATCACAAGAAGCTAAACTGAAGTTTAACCTCATCTATCTGTTCTGTCTGTTAAGTTATTCTGTGTAATTAATTCTGTGGAGACTCTAGACTCTGTAAACAATGATAAGCTGTGACGGTAGTCAGCAGGCACTCATGACTCTGAGGCTTCCTGTGTAAAAGGCATAAGAAATTAGATTAATTAGAGATGAATGGCACATGGTGGTTTTGTGTTGCAGAAATTAATTAATTGAAAAACCATTTATGGGTCTATTAACTGCTGTATGGTTTAAGTTGGGGATAAATTGTGGTTTTTGCAAATAAAATTAGGTTAATATGTGGTTGCGGAGAGGCAGATAAAACATGATTTCCTTTTTATGGCTTTTTGTCTGAGTGTAAGATATAGAAATTCCATCACTCTGCTTGAGCATTAGAATACCTCAAGGCAGAACAGTACAGCATCTTTTTGCTTAAATTATTTCTCTTCTATCAAACATTACTTACATTATCACATTTACCTCTCTCAAATGACCGTACAATTGGGGCCAAAGGGATGTATAAACAAATATGAACTCTCTAATAGCTGCACTGCTTGATATAGCAAAACAGAAAAAGTGGCCGGAAGCACACACTGTTTGTATGTGATAGAGATTTGCCAAGAAAGAAGAGAGAGCATGCAAGTAAGAGAGTAAGATGGGAAGGGTTAAATATTTAATTATTCTCACTACCCCCTGCAGTGAAGATGCTCCATTACTTAAGTTACCAGAGAGAGTGTGTGTGTGTGTGTATTTGTGTGTGTTTAAAAGAGTGTGTGTTGATTGTGCATGTACCTTCATGTCTATTTGTCTTTTAAATCTTTAAGCAAAAAAGACAGAAAGGGCATGGTGTACACGAAAACAAACTCTCTTCTCCTCTCTTTTCTTTGATATCTACTCATCTTCTCGTTTTTTGAGGCTTCTTCATTACCAGTAAGAAACTAAACTAATTAAACTACTGAAGAAACATTGGGTTTCTTCGACTGTTGTGGTGCCTGTTCTTTGGATAGAAATGCTCCTAAAATACAAATGGAGCATTTAAAATTTTGTACATTTTGCAATAGAAAGCTTTTCCTCTGCTCTCCTTATTGGAAACATAGAGGTTTGCAAACATATCACAACTGTTACCAGAATATTATTCTAATATTGTGTTCATATCAATTTGCATGCCTGTGAGTGATTTTCTGTGTGTTTGGGAACATCCTAAAAAAAAAAAAGTCTAATCTCAGGACAATTCATTTTGTACTGCTAATTAATTCACTCTATCACTATCCAAAGTAGCCATTAAAAATTGCCAGAGAGAATTTTTTGAAATCCAACCCACTCAGCTGCCTCAGGCTTTCTAAGTGAGACACCAGTCAATACAGCTGAGTAAGTGTTTGTGTGTCACAAAGGTGAAAATCTACATTTATACCAGAGGACAGTAAAAAAAAAAAAAATGCTAAAAGCATTAATGCATACAGTACACACATAAACAGACAGGCAAGTGTATGATCACACACACACACACACGGCAGAACACAACAAAAGATGCATTTCATTCAAATGCCACATTCTTCACTCTTACCTTAATAAAATAGACACTGTTACTGTGTTACTTCAGCCAGTTTCATGTGTCTGAGTAATGCAGTATGCCTGCTGAGCTTGTGTGTGTGTGTGTGTGTGTGTGTGTGTGTGTGTGTGTGTGTGTGTGTGTTTGTGTTTCTGTATATGTGTGGGCATAGATGTCACAGCAGCAGGCGGGGAGGTGTTGATAACTTATTTGGCATTTTGATAGTGATAAAGGACATTTGTTGCCCTTAGCGATGCAGAAAAACACACAGGCATGTAAATACACATTACCAATCAATGTATTGCAGCCAGAATGTTTATGAAATAAGTACACAGATTCAATAACATCTGTATAGCAGAAAAGAAATTCTCGTCTTCGCCCACATCCTGCTGAAATAAATCTGGGGGATGTGCCGGTCTTTTGACAGGAAGCAGCCACAGTTTTGGACAACTGAGCAAAAGCCCCCAACAGCAGCATTTCAGACTTACACTGTGTGGTCCACGATAGTTGCTCTTTCCCGCACACACACACACATTCACACACACACACATAAACACAGAAGCTCATTTTGTACACACAATTTCACCCGCACAAAATATCGACGTGCACAAAGACAATCACTTAGGCATGTTGTAGCATGCATAATCATTACATCCTCTGGGCAACAAAACAATTAAACAGAAGGAGATGCTTCATAGATCACAATTGTTTCTGTAGGGCTAAAAAGACGGATGCAAATGAAGCTTTTCAGTGTCTGAACTTGATGTTTGGGTGCATGTGTGTTTGTGTACACATTTAGGTGTCACTGTGAGCAAAAGAGCGATTAAAATTTCTCTTTTTTTATCATCCGTACATTAGATATAGTGAAAAGTAGCACGCCTGCATGAAAAGTGACAACAGTGACAATTGCACCACAGGGCACAAAACACACTAGCCCACAGCCCACACAAATACTGTATGAGCAACCTGCTGCATGCAACGAGGGACATAATGAGAGATGTTTATGGGGAAGGAGGAAATACTTATCAGAAGGGCAAAGGAAATGTGGGATAGAGTATTAAAGAAAAAAAGCAAATAAATGTTGTCTCATGGGCACACACAGAATGGAAAGACACAGAGTCTGGGTGTACACAATATTTATCATCCTTTCCCTGATCGCATGTTCCAGCCAAGGCTGCGGCATATAGTTTTTTGTTTGTTTTAATCAGTCTGAGCTTTTTCTTATTTCTCTCATTTTAGTGGGTTTGCTCTCCCACTTGCTGGAGCGCATGCTGAGAATTATCACAGAGGGGTTTTTGCTGCATTCAAAGGCAGACAAACAGGAGCCCATCCTCCTCTTTATCTGATATCTCATAAACAAGGAAAGCCTCCTCATGTTGAGTGTTCCTTAGAATCAAGTATCAGGGATTATTCACTCATTACATGACAAGTAACATCTGTTTAGGGTATTCTTTGTACTGTTTGTGTAGACATTTTTGTCTTTGTGTGTTTGTCTATTTTGTTTTTGGATGGTTGTGTGTCTGTTTGGTCCCTTATCCACCTCCCCTGTTGATTCTGATCTGAGATGAACCCTTATCTGATTGGATCTTTCTTGCTCCCAGGGGGAGGGTCTGGAAATAGGCTTATCCTCTGATTGGATCGTTTGCCCCTGAGGGAAGGGTACAAGGGAGGTCAAAAAGAAAACCAAGCTATCTTTTGGCTAGCACACAGAGGGGTTCAGCTTTAGCTAACACACAAACATACACACACTACATACATCAAGGTCTCCGGTAAGATTTCAGAGTTGTACGATGACACACACAGTTAATATGTCAACCTCAACAAGGAGATAAACAGTAGCTATCGCGGATTAATGAGGATCAATCAGCAATGTGTCATGTTTGAGACCCTAAGGAGTGATTTTGTTGTACGTGGGTTTTATTTCAGTGTATATAGCCTGTATTGTGTTACAGATTATTTAGTTTTTAAGCACTATTAATGTCAACTTCATACCCTCTGGCCTTTTTGACGTGTTACTTTTCTGCTTTTTACCTCTAATTGTCACTTATACATCTGCAGCAACAAAATAGAGTGAACCACATCAGTGCCAGCAGGTACTTATCACTGTATAAAACATATTCAACAGAAAAATAAATAGAAGAGAGATTAACATTTTTGTTGACAGACTAGCTTCTGACAAAATCAGACCAGGTGTTGGAAATAACACATAAAGGAAAAGCTTGAAAGATGCCAAACTGTCAGGATTTCACAGTTCACAAAAGATTCATAATAAGAGAGTCCTCAGCAGGGTGATTATGTTATACTCACACACTGATATATCATCACCTTCTGAGGATGTTATGGCAACAAGTTGGCAAACTTTTGTCTAAATACATACAGTGACTTGTCAGCATGAGGCGGCATTAGCATTCATTTCGAGTCATATTGGATATAAGTTTAGTCCTGCCTCTCTTTCAGTTCTGTTTTGAATCTCCACCAACTCCTGAGGGCAACATCTGGCTCTTTAGCTGCTAAATGCATCACTATGTTCTTCAGCTAGTCCTTAACTTCTTCTGTGTGCATCACTACAAGCTGTGTCTTTCACGTTGTTCTGTATCTCATTTGATGCTTTATTGATATAAAAATATTGATACTTTTCATACAACAATATCAATTGCAAGAGCAGCATTAGATTTATGTAGGAGATTGCATAATTCACTTAATTTCACCCCATGGCAATGGCCACATATGTAGATTCAGTGGATGGTGGCTCCATCAACTGTTTTTTTGTTTCAGTCTTTTTAGGGTTGGGTAGTAACTCATTATAAGTAATACTTATGAGTATGGAAGTATTATTTTTATTCTTACTTTTGCACTGTTAAGGATATTGTGGAAAGGTTGGTGCAGGGGCCTCCACCCTAGTAAATTTAGGCAAGTTGCAGCTGCCTGAAAGAAAAACAGGCCCAGAAGCAACACGACCACCACCCAAAACCAAAACCAAGAGGCAGCCGGCCACTCTCTTTATACTCTCTTTATACATGATGAATTGCCTGCTGTACCTTCTGGAAAATACTGAGATATTTACCTTTGAAGAACGCTTCTTTAACCTCTAAAAGCACCTTGAAGTAAGCTGCACGTGCTGTAGGTGATACTGTAGTTGGCTAGCTAATGTTAGCTAATGTTAGCAGTGTTAATTTTTCATGTGTAATGTTAATCTTGAAGGTTATGATAGCGTCATGAACTTACCTTGAAGCTATAGATGTCTTTTAGGCTTTCAAATCAAAACTAGGTGGTTGAACCCAAAGAGGAGAGCAGCTGAGGCAGGATAGGAGCCTTTAGCCCAGCATGGACTCAGAACTGCTCCTGGTTAACCTCAATTGTATGTGTAAATGTATAAAATAATAACTGTGTACATTCCCTTTTATTGTATTGCATTTTATTGTACTGAATGACAGACAACATTTTTTTTTATCGTGGTGTGCAATTTTCAAGAATCAAACAAGATTAAAACAATGTTTTATTAATAACCTTGTACCCTTTGCCTTTATGATCAATATGACAGCTTTACTTATTTTGAAATGCTGACATACATTAACATAAACTCTCTGGTAAAGTAACAAATGCTATCTAAGTTGAAGTCTTCTGAGGGCGAACTTATTAAGGCTGTGTTTGATGTGTCAGAAAAAAGACATGCATGAAACGTTTGCATGGCGGCTCGGCTGACTCGCTAAAGCTAAAGGTCATTTTGACTCCAGTTCAGTATAGTTCACATTATCATTAGGAACATGACAACGTCATACTGGAGGAACTCATGGATGCTGGAAAAAAGGTTTGGCATTGCTAAGCAGTGCACTTGTTCACTTTGAAGTCATAAATGGATAAAATATCTGGAGGTGAACGCACAGGAGTTCATTACCTCTAAACCATTTAAACCTCACCAAACCACATTTATTTAAAAAAGTAAAAGAGCATATATAGAGGGCTATAAGAATCAATCACATCAGACTTAGAATAATAAGTTTGCCAAGTTTTATTTGTAATTTGGGTTTTTGTGATATAATTTGTCTCCATAGAAATTTAATGTGCATTTACCAGCTGGTAACTCCCTCACCATTATGGAGCCACTCTGCTGTTAGCTTACCATTTTGAAAAACATCAAACACCATTCTTGACAACGTACTGCACATGTTGGCGTTGTGAATTTTAATGCTGATGGTCATGACTGTCAAGCACACATGCAGTAAACATGTATGCACACAGATGTCCCCAACTCTCTGTCTCTAGAACACACACACACACACATACATACACGCCCATGAACAGTTGGTGTATATGTAACACTTGTCTGAGAGGAGATAGAAATAGATCAAGCCGTGCCTTGTCATAGCAGGAGTTAGCCATAATGACAAGAGGTGTTAGAGGCGGAGGAGACGGGAGGTGAAGAAAAGAGGAGAACAGAAGCAGAGAGAGATATAAAAAAAAAGAAGGGTAGTGACAGAGCACGTGGGAGGAAGGTGGAGAGAGATGGAGTCAAGAAACAGGGAAGAGAACAGATTGTCGGAGGGAAAGGAAAGAGAAAATTAAAAGAAAAAGATATGAAAGAGAGAGAATTAGGGAAAATGTGACATCCTGATGAAAAGTGATCTTAATTAGAAAATTAAAATAGATTTTTTTAATTGAAAAGCAAGATTGTAGTGAAAAAAACACAAATGGTACACATTGGAACAAAAACAATTAAAGCCAATTAATCATTCTACAGATCAATATAAAATTAAACAACCACTCAATTGAGTATATTAAATATATATTTTTAATAATGTTATCATCATCAATCATATATTTAGCTTTTACACAGTAGATTTGACAAATCAGGCGACTCTTAAAACTATGATTTGCATTTTTTACAATACTCTGACTAAATAAAAAATAAATCTGAACACTGTGATTTGAGAGTAGATAGAATTTCTTAATTCTGCTGCTGCTTTAATGAAACGAAATGAAACCAGCAGTGTGCAAGCAGCTCATCCTTCTCTCAGAATCACTGACCCTTCATCCAAACCAGTGAACCACACCTGCAGGCTGCTGTAATCAGACTGGCCTGTTTTCTGACACATTATTCACCAGCTAACTCCCTGTAGATCTGTTGATTATGGCGAGACCGGGTTGACATGGATACTCTGAAGGCTGAGAATAGATTTGACAACTCACTTCATTCCCCATGAATCACCAATCTGTGAAGCTCCAATGTCATAATGTTCCCATATCATTAAATTCAAGGATAACTCAAGTACGTTAAAAAGTGTGGGATTTGATATAAAATGAAATATACGCTAACACATTTTTTCTAATAAGGTTTCTCTTGAATGCAGACAAATGCAAATGGTGTTAGCTGACATCAGGTGTCTTAGTGATAAAGACACCATCTGTCTCATTAGGTAATTGATTTCAACAATTGACTGTTAAAAGACTGACCCTCCTAAAAGTGAAGCCAAAACATCTTGATCGCCCCCTGCTGTTTGGCAACAGTACAAGTAATACACACTTCCCCTTCCATGATAGCAGAGGGGACATGCCCCAGACTAAAACATCAAGATACACATAAATAAATTCAACCAAAGATGGTTTCTTTCACTTTAAGAAGTTCTTATCCTAAGTAGGCAGTAAAATGTCAGAGATCTGGTATATTTTGTTTAAATTTTGTAAATTTGGAAAAAGTTAAGATGGGCCATTTATCTTTATTTACAGCCATTGGTTTCAACCACGAGGGACAAATTTAAAACAGACTAAAATCTGTAGACATATGTCTCAATTTATTAAGAAAATGTTTTTTCCAATAAGTCTAATTAACAAAGTCAATGTCTTTACCTGTAGAACTCTGATGGAATAACCCCTCTTTTTTTTAGGGAATAAATAAACTTGCCTCTGCAACCAAGCAAACAACTTTTCAAGCTGATTTGCCCAGTCAGTTTGTTTACTTCGGGGCTCCGTGTTCTCCTCCAAATGTCTGCAGAGGATGTGTCAAGTTGGCCCCAGGCAGGCTGCCAGCTTACCTGCAGAAAGTGTCTTCTTTTTCATAGAAATAAAAATAAATAGCCATGGTGTCTGCGGAAATGTATTGGTTTCTGTGATGGATATCCTCCCCCCGCCCCCCCGTCTCTATACTCTGTTGACCTTCCTACTTAACCTTTTCTTTCTCTGCTGTTTAGCATCCCAGCAAGACAACCAGCCCGCGCTCAGCCATGCGTGCCACCAACATTACAAACACACATGGAAGTGCACTCACAAGTGCACACACCTGCACATAGAAACACACACGCAAAGAGACAAACAAGCCAAGTCATGCATAACAGATGTGTTATGACAGGTCTGATTTGATTTCACTTTCTAGGACAAGAGGCACGATAAGGCACCAAAAAAAAGGAAACGGATATACGAATGTACTTAATGAGTTACGCAACCTCGTCTAACAACTTCCCAGATGAACACAGGCAAAGAAAAACCACAAATACAGAATATTTCGTGGAGAAAAGTGTGAAAGTCAGGATGGATAAAGATACACAGGTATGACGTAGGATTGTATGGGTGATATTGATATTGTATTTTTAAAATAAGACAAAGCAAACGAAGTAAAGACAGAATATATGAGAGAATGAGACTGAGAGAAAGAAAGAGAACTCACTATTTGCTAACTTGCTGAAACAAAACTCCTCTTTTTAGCCAGATGACAGGAAATCAATGGAAAGAACAACAGAAAATATGATAACATGGCAGAGCGCAAAGGGAGCACATGCTTTGGCTGGACATAGAGGTAATGACATACACATGCACCACTACTCTCTCTCACACACACACGCACACACACACACACTCTCTCGCACAGGCACAGGTGCACAAAACACACACAGAGAATTTAAAGGTCATCAGCAAGTCTGACTGCCCAGATGACAGCTGACAATCAATAAAAGAAAAAAGAAGATGGAACAATAAGCAAGGAGGCTGCTGTTTGGGTATTTGGAGCATTTTGTTCCCTTAGAGACGAGAAAACCTGGTTGTTGTTTCGGGCTGACCTTCAAATGGCATCGGCGGACCAAATAACATTTGAAGACATTTTGTTGCATTTTACTTGTTTCTGTGAGGCCATCAAAGCAAAATGAGATTATAAATAAATATAAAAAAATAAGCAACAGAAATCAGGTTGGAATAGAGGAATAGATTTTTTTTCTCCTCTTTGTGAGACAAAGTGGCATCTTCTGAAATCTCACGCCTCGTGCATCTCTTCTGAGTTTTGAAGGGCATGTAATAGAAGAGTTTTGATTTATTATCGGTCTGTAGCCACTAGAATCTCCCCTCTTTGCAAACATCACTGATGGGTCGAGCACTGTGAAGGTCTATGCAACGTGTGTCAACATGTTAAAGAGACATTCACATGAAGCCTGTGGCAGCGCTCCGCCAAACAAGAGCTCTAATCCATCCTGAGTGATACCTAATGAAAGTAAAATGGGTGAACACAAGTATTTGTCTTTCCCTGTTTTTGAAAGCGTTTTGGTGTGGGATTATGCATGGCAAGGATCAGTGGAAGTTTGTTTGGGTCTATTATTGTCACTAAACCACATGATACATTGTTCCTGCTGCATTAATGTGATCTGCAGTTTGTAGCCTTTTGATGTGGTAATTTTTTTGCGGCTGAATACACCTGAAATGTTTTCCAAGATACAAAGGGGCCAAGAGGTATCCCGGGAAGCTGTGCAAGGACATGTTTTAAGGAAGATGAGGAGAAATATTAGTATGTAGCTTATATTTCACCCTGAGCGGAGAGGATAATATAGGTGTATCTGAGGGATTAAAGCCTTCTGCTGCAGCTGGTGGCAAACTCTTTTCTACCTCCAGGCGCGTAGAAAAAAAAAGTCTGTGCAGGTGCTGTTAAAGTCTTGTTTGTTTGGGAAATAAATGTGGAGTACGCCAGCAAGCATAGTCTCAGCTAATTATACTCCCACAATGTACACACACACACACATACACACAGTGAAGGAGTGTAATAAATGAGTGTGCTTAACCTCTGTATCTCCAGAAACACACCCTCACCTCCTTATCAGGAGCAGGTGACACAAACGATGGTGGCTATAGTAGTCAAGCAGAAAATCACGCAGTTATTGGGGTATTTACTATATTCTAGTCACACACACACACACACACACACACACACACAAACACACACACACATACACACACAAGCAAAGACACACACACATAGTGAAACCAGGCATTCTCCAGGGACAGTCACGTCTCTCTGCTTGATAATCTATCTCCATTAGGCACAAGTGATAGGTTCTGATTAATAGTGGCACAGGCAATAAACACACACATACACAACCACATAGAAATACTGACATAAACTCTTATTAGCCCAGCACCACCATCAACAACACAATCACAATGATTTATTATTGTTGTGTCAGTCACAAATGAAAATACAATTTATACAATTAAGGTATGCACTTCTATTCTATCCGATCTTTTGCTTGTGTAATGTTTCGGATGAATGAAAAAGCAAAGTTAATTAAGTGTAGAAAAACTAATAGCTTCCCTGAGATTTGTTAATTCTTTCATTCATTTTTCTTAATTTCATTTTTTGTCCTAAATATTTAAATAAATAACACTTATCAGCAATATATACATGTTTTTAATTAATAAGTTATAAGTTTGTTTTCCTACAGACATTTTTAGTTGTATTTTCCAACATTTATAACTCTTCTTATGAAGCATTCATGAGTGATGTACAGACAGTTTAGACACTCTGTATGTAACTTCTGCAAGTCGCTCAGTCACAACAATGAAAACAAAAGACCTAATTTGTTGACAACGAGAAGTAGCATGAGAAAATGGAATTAGTTTATTTTATAGTAAAACAGTCATGACTGCAGATGAAAATCTATCTGGCTGACTCAGGCAGAAGTTTGATCATTATTGGAAACATCTGGGATAAAGTAAGTATTATGCTCAATTTATGCTAATTTATAACAAAGACAGTTGTTTTAGACATTTTTGATACAGTCATGTTAGATATTGTAGGTTTAACGATGAATGATGGAATGATTCTATTTAAAACTACATATTATTGCACTTATTAACTGTTTACTTACATGTACAAATAAGGCACAGCAATGTGTGTGTGTTTGTGTGTGTGTGTGTACATATATATATATATATATGTGTGTGTGTGTGTGTACACACACACGCACACATATGACAACTCTATTATACTTCAGCCATTTATTCTTAATACACCAGTAATGAATCATTTGTGGGAAAAATGCTGTATATTTGTTGATAAATACATAAGTACAATTCTATACATTGTGTTTGTAGTCCATTTAAAACATCATAACATGTCAAAAGTGATGTTAAAACATTTCTAATTTAATTGAAAAATTGCTAAATTAAAACAAATTGTGTATACCTGATCACTGGCACACTGAGTCGCAGCTGTAAAAAGTTATTATCTTTATTTGTGGAATCGATGTCTTAAACTCATAAACTGCAACATGGTATAGAGGGAGATTTCATCACTGACAGGTGATGAGCCACATAACTCTAATTAACACATCTATTAAAAGCAAGGCAGTGTACTGTGAGAGTTTCATTAGCATGGTATGTGGCACAGACATTTATCATTTTTGCGGCCTGTTATTAAACCATACATCTTCAACTTATGATTTGGAAACTCAAATTAAGTTAAAAAGTAAGTAAATTTAGTTTAGTGTTAAAGATGCAAAGCCTGCAATATGTCAGCCAATTAAAGCAGTGAGTCAGTATGTTAGGAAGTATGCTATTAATCCCAAACACGTACGCAGCCTACCTGGATACCTCTGCGATGTCTCTGCTGGCTGTATTAATTCAGTCAAAACAGCCACTATACAATATAGAAAGAAAACACAAACACTGGCCGTGTGTGTGTGGGTGTGTAGCGTGTTTGTGTGGTGACAGGTCAGATGCTCACTGATCTAAAACAAACCAGGAACACTAGATCCATTTTTCTTTTGAACCCTCTCCTTTTCTTTTTTTTCTTGTGATCTCTATTCTATTAAAAAGATGCCGTATCAGGTTTTCTTGTAGACAAACAAATGTTTGTTAAAGTTCAGCACACTGTGTGCATTCCTTTCCTCATAAAATATTTACAAACCAATTTTTTTTTTAATATATATAGTCCCACATTGTTTGCATCCGTGTTTCCTTTGTTCTTCTTTGCCTTTGTGGGAGCATTGCTATGTTTCCTGCCCCATTACTGCTACCAGCTGTCAATCAGCAGAGAAGCTTTAAACTGACAGTGTAGATACCTCTGCATGCATCTTCTGAGAGTTTGTGTGCATCCTTGCGTGTGTTTGTGTGTGTGTGTGCAAAATGGGAACCCAATGGAGATCCAGAGAGACTTTGCGTCTTCTAGTGTCCAATTCCATCCAAGCATTCACATTTCATACTGATGCACACTTGGAAAATATGGCTTGCACTCAGTCCAAATATTCCTTTTCAGAAAGGAGTGCATCTTTAGAGCCAAACACTTTTGAATCAAACTTCAAAGCTTTTTTTTCACACAGCTTAACGTCACATATCCATGTCACGGACAGACAGTAGTTGAGTCAAAAGGAAAATACAGACTGTTTTATTGGATCGGATAAATGAGCCTACAGAGTCAATTTTTTGACCACCTGGACACCTATTAATGTAATGCACTGCTTTGCCGAATCCCACAATGGCATTTAAGACAAAATCAATAACCATGTATGCCTTTAGTGTCCATACTTAAGAATAACTGTGGAGCCTCAGAGTGTTTGTCTATTTACATTCATCTGTGTATCTATCAATGTATTTATCTATCTAACCAGTCTGCTCTAAATGCAGGGATTGAGTTTAGAGGCACTGTGAATGAACTTCTCCCCCAGGCCTCTCCTCCCTCAGAGAGTGCAACCCCTCCAGGTCCTGTCACTCCTTAACACCTCTCTCTCTGCCACTATACTTCTTCACACTTAAGTTGTGCAAAGTTGATGGATGGGTCACGCAGTTCCTTTGTTATAATCAGTGTTGTGTCTTACAGTTACTGGTGCAGATTCTCCCCATCTGCTCTTGCCTTAGAAACTAAGGCCAAGGGCTAGGCTCTTCCTGTTAGCAAGAGGGCAAGAGGATAGCTCATAGCACCAACAGACATTCAGGGACAGACACTGAACCTTGGTTCAAGATACTGTTACTTCAGAGAGGATAGAGCTCAACATGAGTAACGTGGAATGTTTTTTGTTCTAATACTCAGTAAGATCCTGAAGGAGTAGAGTGGTTTATATGGACATGTGGTTTAGGACTGGTGACATGTGAGGACACAGAGGCTTAAATGTACCTCACACACAGAACAGACTCAGATTGATGGTGGAAATATTCATGATTGCTTGAGGATGTTGCTAATACTGGTCTTATTGATGCTGAGTTCCACAATAAATGCCTCTGCATAAGACATCTGTCGTCTCCTGACCTCCTCATTCCTCCAGCTCCTCTTTGACCAGATTTTCCACCTCTGCACCAGATGCTATGCTTCAGCTGACCGGGGGAAAAAAAGCACCAACTGACTTTTTACCACTTTGTGAAAATGATTAGACAAAACCCAGATTAAGAGGCAGCTTCCAGCGACAACCCCTGTCCACATCTGGCCACACTTTAAATACCAAAGTCAAAAAAAACAAAAACAGACACATGATGAAATGCTTGCTGTGCCTCCTGACTAGCTCACATTGACTATGTTAATTTTTCATGGGTAACATTAATCTTTGATCTAAAGATAATTACATTAACTTGTAGCTATAGTGGTCTGTTGGAATTTTAAATTTAAAATTAATAATAGACAGTAATGTATTATAAATTAGTACAGAAATAATACAGAAGGTAACTTCAGTTTGAAAATATATTAACCAGGAACCTTTTATTTAAGTAGGTTAGACAGATGTTATTGGACTCTACATCTATCTATCTATCTATCTATCTATCTATCTATCTATCTATCTATCTATCTATCTATCTATCTATCTATCT
>JAQMCX010000043.1:8550328-8577841 GCA_029814765.1 Acanthurus leucopareius | reverse complement strand
TCTATCTATCTATCTATCTATCTATCTATCTATCTATCTATCTATCTATCTATCTATCTATCTATCTATCTATCTCCACTGGTCTCTTCATCACTTTCTTGGCTTTGAACCAGCCTCATGATCCAGCTAAGCTCTGCACAGTCCACCTTTCATTATATAAGCAGAAATAGATTTCAGTCAAGAGTTTTTCACACAGAGAGCCTACAATACAAGCTTCCCCACTCTCTGCGATACAGCCTCTAGACACAGCAATTTCATTTCTGCCCATGTCCTGTTCCTTTCAATCCATATCTGTTCTCCCAGTTGGCACGCATGCACCATCATGTATGAGGCATGTGCACACACATGCACGCACACATGGTTACATACTGTAGACACAGATGGACTCACACGAACATGCGCATGCAGTACACCTACATGAGACAACAGAGTATTATTTCCCTCGTGACTCTGAGTGGCAGGGTTGAGTAGGAACATTGAACCAGATGCTCTTTAATCCTGTAATAAGAAAACCAGCCAACCACACATGCAGGCAGGCGCACACACAGAACCAGTAATCTGTTAGACACAATGCCGCTCTTTTAATCCCGATCCCTCTTTCCCTAATAATGATGACACTAAGACTCCCTCTCCTCTATTGCAACTAATCATTTATCTGTTTATCTCACTACACACACTGAGAAACACAGATTGCCTTTGTGTTGCCGTCTGTTCCATTTTAACAGGCCAAGAGGAGGACTGACATGCTGGCGAGCTGAGAGACAGATGTGTAGACAGACAGATGTACGCCGAATTGAGTTCAGAAGCCACAGTCAGTCCAGTCATAAGTTTGGCAAAGTAAATGGAGAGTGTTTTACATTATGCTCATGACTTCTGAAAAAAAAAGGTCTTTGTGTGTGAATATGACTGTTTGCACACACACATCGCAGTTGGGCTGAAAACTTGTAGGTCCAAAACTATTTTACTGTTCAGGACAGACACAAGTTTTACAAAAACTGAGCACAGACTCAATATAGTCTTTATGTATGGTAAGATACTTAACATGGGTATTAAAATCAAAGATAAAGGTGTGGTTACGCATGTGTGTCTGCAACTGGATGCAGACAAACTGCAACTCAACAAACAGACTCTGGTAACCAGGCAACTGATTCACTACTAAGTCTTTTAAACCTGGGTAATGTTGTCATTGTCTCTAAAAAGTGCACACACAAAACAAATACAAACACACACACACACGTGTGTGGATGCTCAAAAAGCGCACAAAATCCCAATGTGCCAAGTGTGGTATACTTAGAATATAAACGCACCATTTCTTAGCTGCAAAAACTTTGAAACATATTTTCTCCCCGATGTGCTGGCATCCAGAAATAGACGACAGCGAGAGCACATCACACGCTTTGTTTAGGCCTAACGATTGAGACGGGTGAGACGTTGGTCGGTTAGATAGATACTGCATCATGTATGCTAAGTGAAAGGGTAAGGGGAGGAGGAGAGTGGGGAAGGGGGGGTGAGAAAGGGAGGTAATCACAGTTCCACCCAAACAGATCTTTCTCTAGCATGGCTGGGCGAAAAATCGATAGCACTTCTCCCTCTCCCTCGCTCTGTCACCAGCGCTGCCCAGGACAAACTTCAACACACATGCACACACACATTCACCCACACACATACACACACACACACACACACACACACAGGACGAAGAGAGAAAAAGCACGTACACACATAAACCAGTGCACACATGCATACACAACAGATGATGCACAGATCACTTTAACACGCTCACATGGAGTCACGGCTGTCGGCCATCTAACTGCCACCAGATATGAGGGTTTGATCAATACAGTAATATCAGTGTTTACACCAGCCGCACTCTCTCCTCTGCTCCCACTTTCACCATCCTCTGCCTGCCCAGGAAACAACCAAAAAAAAAACTTCACACACCCACATTTGCCATAAATGTGCAAAGATGACACATGTAGTTCGTCTGTTTGCATATGAATGTTTTCACACACACACACACACACACACACAAATGCACACAGAGACACAGTGAGAGTCAGCGTGAATAGAAATGAGTTGGTTTTGTGTTCTGCCACTTGCATACAATCAGGCACATTAACACTCTGATTTTATTATACATTTAACAAGAGTGATACCTTTGTGTGTCCCTGGCTTTGCTGTCGTTACATATCCTGTTGCGTGCATGCGTGTGTATGTTTGTGTGTGTGTGTGAACGGATAATAGCTTGTTTGTTTATTTGCTGTTTGACACCGGTCCGCCCTCTCCTATTGATTAGTGCTCCTGCCTCTCTCTTTAGATCTCCTCCCAGTTGGCTGGTTATGAAAACACTATTGTTGAAGAGACAAGTACTTTGCCTAAAGGCTTCAAATGCTCTGTGCTGTGATTGCACAGGTGGTCATAGCAAGGCATATCCAATATCCATGTGTGGAATCGACCACCAGACACCAGTTGTGGTTTCACTAAATGGCACTTAATGCCTTTCTCTCACTCACATTAACACTCCTCTGGTTTTTCATTTCCCCTGTCTTTCTCATTTGCATTCCTCTCATGTCACCCTGACAGTCTTTCAGACATGTGGTCTCATGTCTGTAGGCTGGTTGAGTAGGTGACTTATTGCAGCTTGTCTCACTAGTTTGAAACAAAGTACTCCGGCTGCAAAAGAATTTATGGAAACCATTAGCTTTACGCATGGCCTCTTTTTCAACCCTGCGCAATCCAAATTCTGCAGACTTCCATTGTGCATGTGCATGATGTTACTCAAAGCTCCCTGCTTTCAGCAATAGATTATGGCTAATCTCTTTACAGCCTTGAATCTGTTTCATCTACACCTGCCATCTAAACCCAGGTATTCACCCTGTTGCCCACATTGCTACTGACTCACCAAACACTAAGCTTTGCAAAAGACTGTTGTAAGCAGAGAGACTTTTCATGCTCCATCTATTTGGGTGAAAATTTGAATGTAAACAAATCTGATCAGAGCTGCTGGATAAACAAGTTTTTACCATCCAATCCGTCAATATTTTCCAACCTCTATCGAAAAGAATAAACATCTCTCCTCCATTTTCCCATCCTCCTTCCTAAGCATCCCTCTCTTTACAGTCTCTTCCCACCGCTCACTCCTATCTTCATCCTTCTATCTCTCATTTCCTCACGGCGCTTACCTCTCTATCCCTTCTGCCTCTCTCCATCCCTTGAGGAGAGAGATGCTATCTGTTTACCCCTCCCCCCTGCATCCCTGTCCTCTTGACCCACGTGAAGGACGAAGCAGCCAAAGCCAGAAAACTTAGCTGAGGCCTAAACGCTTAAGAATAATCCCCTCTTGTTCTTTGTCCTTCCCTGCGCTGGACATTTTTCCTGTCGCCCAAACTCTTTTTTGCACCTCTGGGGCCTCATTCTTGAGAGCCATTAGCATGTATTACCGTCTCCTGTGCCTCCTCCTTTTAGCTTGAAGTCAAACTCATCTCCAGAACTTCATATCTATCTTTCAGAGCACCTTAAAAAAAATCTAACGGCGTCAAACGCTCTGCAGAGGGTCATGTTAAGATGAAACGAGAGGGTGAGAAATCAATCCAATGCCCCACTCATTTGTGGGAGTGGAATGAGGATGAAGTGAGGAGTTGAGAGAGGACAATCATGAGCCTGAGAACTCATCCAGCAGTGAAACTCAATGTGATGGTTTACTAACTGCCACAAAATGAGGAGACGAGAGGACACTGTGAATATTCAAGCTGATTAAAGACAACCTGAAGGCTTATGAATCTTTAACCGAACCAGGAAAGGAGACAAGAAGATTACAATAGAAAATATATGGAGGGAGCGGTTGAATGCATTCACTGTACACAAAAAATAAACGGCGAGTGTTGTTGCGCCACGCATCTGCGCTAATACTCGGTTTAATTAAAGAGCATACTAAGATTTGCACCAACTACACCAACTTTTCAGTGTCAAATTAGATTAATCAGGAGGAGGAACAAAAACAAATATAGACAAAAAGAAAAAGATGTAGGTTGGTTAAGAGCGGTGTAGCTAGGCTGCTTTCCTTCGTTAGCTGATTATCTTACAATCTGTGGACAATGTGGTTGTTTAAAGAATAAACACATCACCATTGGGAAAGCTTCAGTGCAACCGTCTCTCATTCATACATGAATATCTTGAGGAACAGATGAGTATCTTTTTTTTTGCAGCCTCTGACGTGCACTTTTCCTCCCTTTTGTGCACATAAAAGAAAGTCAGACGCTTAAAAAAATGCATGCCTGCCTGTCAAAGCTCGGAGGTGAGCGTGCACCATCCATGAACAAAAGAGTAGGACTGCTGTTTCTCACCTCTATCTGTAGTAGGTCAACTGCATCCTTATTCAAGAAATAAGCGCTGTTAATAATTCATACAACTCCATCAATATTTCAGTCATAAGCAGTCATATTTCTGTCCTGCCTGTAAGACTAAATCATTAATAGCCAACGGAACTCATAAAAACAACAAAGCAGAGAGTTGGCATGCGTTTGTGTGTGTGTGTGTGTGTGTGTGTGTGTTTGTCCATCCAGACATGTGAGCTGCTGACCCTGGGCACGTCAGTACCCTCTCATCACTACACCCCCTCCCCACCTCCACCCCAAACCCCCTCCACATCCTCAAATCACTTCTGCAACAGTGATTTAACACTCTGGGCTGTGCAGTCTACGCTGCTGATTAAAAGGAAATTAGTCTTTATTTTTAAACCGCATCATCAGTTGAGACTTATCTCCAGGCCTTCACTGGGAAGTACCCCGATTTCATGCTGAAATTGCTTTTTTTTTGTGCAACTATCAAGTGTTTTCAAAGCAATATACTGGACATGTAATGGCTCATGCATTGTTGTGTGCTTTCATAAAAGAATGTCAGGCGAGATATAAGCCAGCAGCGTCCAAGCAGCTTTGAATCAACAAACAACGCTACTTTTTTTTCCAAACGCTTGCTCGATAAAAGGCAAAGTGAAGTGTTGTTCAGCAGACACTTTACACCAAAGCATTTAACTAGCATAAAGATGAAAAATGACTGCATAGTTCAACAAAGACCAACAAAAAGGGACTTAGATGCTGCATATCATCCAAAAAAAAAAAAGTCTTTTTAGAGGTGAATAGGACAAGACTGCGACCACGTGAAAGCCGTACCAGCGTCACTAACACGAGAGCTTGCAGAATGTCTTCACAGCTCCCTGGTTTCATTGTCATCAGTATTCACTGACCAGAATGGATGAGAGTAATAGCTGGTAAAATGGTCTGACTGTCACAGAGCAAATTACTTTCATTTCAACGCAGCACCATCAAGCAGTGAAAACCACTGACATGTAAATAGCAGACAAAAAAAAAAGGGCACTTACATAGAAGTCATTGACATGTAAATACCAACGGAGGGAGATAAGAGATGAAAGAGAGACGTAAAGGGGGGGGGGCAGAGAGAGGAGGAGAGGGGGGGGGGGAGAGAGGCAGAGAGTCAAAGCGATAGAAGGCTTTTGAGTTCTGAAGTGCTGTAATGGTCCTCATACTCATCCAGGTGTTATTTAAATGAATCGCCGGACAATTTGATTGATGGAATCTTGGATGAGGCCTTCAGCTCTAAAGAAGGGAAATCACACCCCCTCTCCCTTCACACTATCTCTCCTCTCCAGCCAAGTGCAGCGCCACCCATGTGAGACAGAGTTGTACATGAGTCACATAATATCCTCTCTTTTGCACCGAAATGGCTTCCTCAGCGTGTCAAGCTCTGTGCTCCAATGGCTGTCTCTGTTGCATCTCTTGCTTATGCTGTATGAGTGATGACAGGGAGCAACTGGCTTCCATTGGGATCTAATCAAATGTGAGGGCCCATGCGGCTGCAGCCTGATAGAGAGGCGCTTTAACAGAGCTGCTCAAGGGAGACTCATCCATCAACCTGCAACCAACCAAAGAGCACGGGGCTACCGCTGGCAATGATGGAGAGCTCGCTGACTGACTCAATGGAGGTGTGTGTGTGTGTGTGAGCGCTTGTCTGCACATGCGCGTGCATGCTCGGATGCGTAAGTGCAATGGTACTGTAATATACAGTATGGGAGAGGATAAACCACTTTAGCCTTTGCTTTAACCCAGACTTTAAAATGAGTTATGTTTGACAGAAGGGATATCTGATATCTGACAACTCTGGTTACACTGTTATTTGACATCCGACGAGCCCTTCAGGAACACAGCAGCATGGCTCATGAAATTTAGTGTCAGCATCACTGTCATAACACTGACGGAGTGTATTCAGTTATCATTTCATACAGATAGGTGTCTGTTGTTGTCTCTTTGCAGAGAACCATGCGCTTCGGATGCTGGGAATCATTGATTTTTTTTCCATTCTTGTGAGGTGAATCAGCAGAATGACATCAGCAAGCTTTTTTTTTTTATTAAACCACGCAAAAAACGCACTGGAGGCTGACAAAGTTACCTTGTTTGAACTTGTTTTTTTTTTTTTAACCTAAAGAAAACATTTTCAGCGGAGCAAAGAAGAAGAAAAAAAAGAGACTGTGTGAACAGTAAATTCTGGGGACAGATCATGGCAAGATTATCTCTTTCCTTTTGCTTTTGAGAGAACAGGCACGAATATGAAAAGCGAGAAAACCCAGAGCAAAGAGACAAGAGAGAGACGAAATGAATGAACATCTGATATGATCAAATGATTTAGTGAGTTCAAAATAAGGGATAGGGTGGAGAGGATGTGTATGTGTGTGTATGTGTGTGTGTGTCTTCCTGATTCTTTATCAGTGCAGACAGCAGGCCTATGAGGTCAGTACCTAATCACAGTGGAGGTTAGATTTCTATCTTTCTATCATCCAAGTCCCCTCTTCTCTATCTTTTCATCTTTCCACTGGCCTCTCTCTCAGCTACTGTATGAGATCCACTGGGGGGGGGCAGAGGCTTCTGATAATAATAGTGACTTGCTTTCATGTATTATAATACTCACAACAACAAAAAATATGAATAGAGTGAAAAGTATTTGGATTTTGTTGGTTAAAGCAAGTAAACATGGGGAGTTTGGTAAGAGCAGCAGTGGGTGTCATGTTTCTAATCAAGCATGGCATTGACTTTATGTTTATTTAGTGCTTATTTATTGTTTACTTAGTCACATTACCTCTCCACTGTGTCCCTGCAGTGACACAGCTATAATTCACTCCTATAATTAAATATCTGGCTGAAAACTCAAAAGCCTGATTTTCTCAAATTGAATTCCCAATTCCTCACAGATATGCCGCATCAGCTTACAGATTCACTGAGGCTCTCGGTTGGACAATGTTTGGTGGCAGGGAACGAAAGTGAATACGTAGCGGGAGAGAGGATGGGGAAGGAAGTGGGAAGAAATTGTAAGAGGAAGGAGGGGGGGAAAGAACTGAGGTCTAGAGGAGGAATAGGAATTCAAAGTGGATACAGAGAGGAGCAGAAAGTAAATTAGACGGAGAGAATTAGATCAGAGAGACGCTGAAAGATGTAGATTCCTGTGCCAGGACAACATTTGGCTGGCTCTCTCCTTCTGGGTGTTGTCCAGGCACTTAGAGATGGGTGACACACACTGGCATCTGTCTGTTTGTGTGTCAGTGCATCGTGTGTGTATGTGTGTGTGTTTGTGAGAGTACGTGTGGTCACTGGAGTTTAGAGATTACCGCGAGAGGTAAGGCCAAACTGACAACAGCTGTTGCCATACGAACCACATGACATTGATTTATTTTTGATTCCAGCTTAATGCCCTCTTCTAACCCCTTAACTTACACACACACACACACACACACACACACACTCACACACGCGCAGTCATAAGTCAGTATGATTGATATAAAAGCTGTCATTCTCTCTCCCTTGCTGTCAGGCTTCTCTTATCTCATCCCGATGACACAGTGACAGGGCTCCATCTATCCTAACACCCTGACACACACACACACAAACACACATAAGTGGAAATGCATGCCAACACATACATGCGCATGTAAAAGCTTGATGCCCACGCCTGAGGCCTGCATGAACAAATGCAGTGTATGATAATTAAATTTGCGCTGCAATTATTTAATACCTCCATTCATCTCTTTTTGGCAGCTTAAGGGATCCTGTTTCTCCACATGGATCATTTAACTTTCATTTGAAATCTTACACACACACACACATACACACACATTCCACACACACATTGCTCTTGAAGGTCTCTGACGTTTGAAGAGACTTCTACCAAGGCTTCCCCTGATGGCCACAGTCACATCTGTCATGCAGAGCGTGAGACCAGACGTTTTGATGGAGGGAGATTTAATAGGACTTACAGATGGAAAGGTACAGCAGCCCACCTCCACACACACACACACGCACACACACACACTCACTCTCTCAGTAGATATTAGTAGTTCTTCAAATCAGAACTCAGAGCTTTTTAAACTTCAGTCAACAGGTCCATCAGCTGTTGGTCGGCGCAGAGAAAAATAGGATAGAGAGACAAAATAAAGACGCATGAGGTGACCAGACCAGCCGATTATGGAATACTACTACCCTCTACTGGACATAAGAGGAACCTGCAGGATGATTTTTGCTGTACTTTCTTTGTGCATTCACTCACACACATTATATGTTGTTTGCACATGTTTGAACTGATCATATGATAATGAAACACACAACTGATACTTCTTTTCACCTTTTACTCTGCAAGAAAAAGGGCAAATAAAATCATTAAAAGATGAGTAAAAATGGACAACAGAAAAGCCTCTTGCAGAGTCTTGATAGGCTATTAAACTATGTGCTTGCTTCTGTTGTCCTAAACTCGAGGGTGACAAGGCTATAGGCAGCACAAGCTCACGACCTCAGTGCTTTCAGAAAAGAAAAGCAAATATTCTTAGCTTCAAGAGCAAAGCAGGTATTGCACACACTGAAGTACCTCACTGCGCTGTATTAAAACCAGCCAAATCCCAAAATACATATAGGATTTGGGCTATTTTTTGCAAGGAACAAGGCGGTTTTTCACATGGTTTCCCAGCAACACAATTCAAATGTGAAAATGTAAATGTTAGAGTGTGAAGAAAATCCAACAATCCATCAGGTCAATCTTATTTTTTCGGAGAAAATAAGACTCTTCTCCACTGTGTAATTATCAGCATTTCAATGAATTCAAGGACGGATTATTAGACAGCAGGCCCATGGGCACAGACATGTTTTAGCCCCCTGCATCCATCCCTCCTTCACAGGAGCACACCCACATTGAAAGAGACTTCCTGTCTAATTGTAACAGTTTGATGTCCCTCAGAAGTTGTTTTGTATCTCCGCTATTGTTTTATGCTTTTTTGCGGTACTTTTTTTTCTCATTTTTTGGTTATTTTGTTTCTCACCACCAGCTTTTATTTTTGTTGCTTTTTGGTTGTTGTTGCCTCTTTGTGGTGTTTTGGCGTCTCTGTGGTCATCTGTGTGTGTTTTCCATGCTTTGTGAGCCTGTTGTCATTTGGTGTTTGTTTGTGGTCTTGCAGTATGTGATTGACTTTGCAAAAAAAATACTAAAACGACTTCATACAGACAGTCCTCTCAGTCCTCAGGTCCCAGCAGGCCCATTCAATACTCCATCCCCGATTGATTTAATTGATCTTGATAGATCTTTAGATAGATAGATCTTTTTTTGTCTTCAAATCAATCCCTTCAAACAAGTTGCTGGGCAGATCCATATGCAAAGCTCTTGGTATATACTCTGTGTCACTTTGTACTGTAAATTCAAGGGACATGTACTTTGCTTGAGTAGGCTATATATAAATTTCACTATATGCAATTTGCAACTCACACTTTGACTCCACTTCATTCATTCATCCATTAGTTATAACCACTTACCCTTTGCCGGGTCACAGCAGGCCGGAGCCAATCCCTGCTGACATCAATCAACTGAACAAACTGCTCCGCTAGGAGTTGAGAAAATTCTTCAATTCTTAAGGAGAAAAAATATTCAAAACCTTGTTGGATTAGCTGGAAACAGCCATAGTAGTAAAATGCAACATGCACAGAAATACATCAGTAGTATGAATCCAGAAACATAATGTACACTTGAGCATTAACAGGAAGCTTTGTTTTTGCAGAGTAACTATTTTTGATATGTTTTCAATGCAGGAATTTTATTTGTAGTTGACCATTTTCATTGTACGGATTTGCCAATTTTACCTTAGTAAATACAAATAACACTTCTTCCATCAGTTCACAACTGTGCAGGGGCAAAGATGAATGAAGGCTGAAGGAGGGTCATCACTCACTGAAGCTCACACAAGCTCAGTCAACAATCTCAAAGCTCTCATATATACTTAGGCCTTAGAGTCACACACACACACACAACCACACACAAGCTAGATCCATCAGCCTCAATGAAGTGCACACGTTCTCCTCCTATATCCTCTCAGCCGTGCACTCACATAAAGATAGTGTATGTTAGGAGATTTAAGCTGGGCTTAATCGGCTGTCAAATCCGTCAGTTAGATCTTGTGCAAACACAAAGGACTCTTACTTTATATAGGAAGCCCACTTAGTCCAACACAAAGTGCTTAATAGCTCCCAATGACTGTCCTTTAAGATGGAGAGGAAAGGTAGGTAATAGGCACTTAACATGGTCTGAAGAGGGGGGAGCTGAGAATGAATGGACGACGTCATGAATGATGCCCACAGTGCTTTTCTGTGATATCAGATTCCTCATCAGCAGAAGCCTGCCCTCCGTTTCCTCCCCCCTTCCTGTCTCAGTTAACAGAACAGTTCCCGATTTGGCCACCAGCGACAACAAAAGAACACAACTTCGAGAACGTAAATTAAACATACCTGCAGATGCTTTTGACTGTGAGTGTGCGTTTGTGTGTGTGTGTGTGTGTGTGTGTGTGTGAGGTCTGCCGGCCCCTGCAGGCAGTGTGAATAATTAACAGGGCCGGTGAGCGAGGCAGGGTACCAGGCTGGGTGTTTTGTTACCCCAGCCTCACTCAGCACGAGCATAAAGCATTAGATAACCCTATCCATCCACCCCGGCTTGTGTGCATGTGTGTGCACTTGGCCACTTTAGATGATTCTACCATCCGATACCTACAAAACCTCATGCTGCTTGGTAACAATTGCCGACAGAAAGCCTATACATCCCCTATCAAAGTGAGACTCGCTGCATCAACATCAGCCCTAGTTGGGTCACAAACACAAAGACTGGATGTGCTAGACTGTTTACATCAGCGTGCAGCCGTACAGTCAGTCTCAAATCTGTCGTTAAATGTATATTCCAAAAATAAAAACAATCCAATTTGAGAATTAAAAAAAGGTTCAATCATTTCTGCCAACAAAATAATGTCATTTTTATTCAGCATTAGTGTTTTGTTTACATGTTTCTATTTACAACATGGACACACATGACAGGAAAATTAAGGGCTTTATGTCATTTTAAAATCAAAGTAAAATGAAAAAAAGCTTTTAAAAATAAGCATGTAGGGACATCTAATATTTAGTGGGGGGAGCAGGAAAGGGGAAAGACAAGAATACAAAGACAGAAGAATACATGAGGAAGTCAAGAGTGAGACAAAGAGTTGGAACAAATGGAACAAGCTCCGCCGACGACAGACAGGAAAAAAGTCTTTAAAAGCGATGAAACACAAACATCACAAGAACAGGGAGGCGTCAGACTGCAGAGTTAAGGCGAAAACTATATGAGAGAAGTAAAAGACAGACATGTAACTGTGTGGGCTAGAGCTTTAATACTGAATCAAAATAATTTAAAAAGATGCATCTTCACAAATATGTTTCTTTTTTTTTTCTCTCTCCACACTCTGTTCATAGCTTGTGTAACACCTGCAGACCCACACACCAGACCCGACAGCTGAAGCTTTGAGAGACAATGATGATAATGATGATGATTCAAGTATAACAGTCTTTGTTTTTCAGCAGGGCCGTGCAGGTTCCGCAGGTGTACTTGTGGCTCACAGAGAGGGAAGATCATGAAGCTTTTATACAGGAGTTTTGAACATACTGCATGCATGTTGGTTGGATGTTAAGTCTACAACAACTTGGATGGGTTAGGTGATAGTATCTCTTCTGTTTCCTATGAGTTTTTACATTGCTATGTTGTCCGTGTGTGAGGCTTTGGTAAGTCGGTAAACAATCACTTTGCTAGAATGCCAATTGCAGTTGTGATGTCTGAGAGCAGATGTCTGGATGTGCTGCTGGAACAGTCGGTGGAAATACAGTGTGTGTGTGTGGCCTGGTGGTTTGATAGACCGTCCAACTTAAGGTCTCAAGTTCATGAGATTTTTATGCCCAGTGTCCACGAGCACCTGCCCTTCTGAAATGTCCATTAGCAAGCTATCGAATCTCCACAAACTCCAACGATACTCCTCCAGCTCACCCTGTACTTGGATCTCCATGACGGGGGTTCAAGAAAAGAGAATTTCTCTGCGGGGGATCAGTGTCACTTTGACACAGTATTATTCATTGTAGAAGTTGTTCAGTTCACCTTTTGTTGTCGGAGCTAAGTCACTTTTACTTTTTCACCTTTCTCCATTCCTGTACCGGCATTAAGAATTAACAAAGAAACAACAAGAAAATAATTTGGAAGGGATTAACAATAAAAAAAAAAAGCTGAAGGCAACAACTACAGTCTCACTGAAAGAAAAGAGCATGAAGAATCCTCTGCATGGACTTTCACTTAGTATGATGACATGACTTCACAGGATAGAAAAAAAAAGCAAGTGTTTGTTGTCTCAGTGGGCTAAAACATACCTCATCTGCTTTTTTACATCCACACTCAGTCTAAAGCTGCACAGTATTCTGAAACACACAAGCAACCAATACAACAAGCACACGTGTTCAATCATACGCAGATGCTTACATTAGAAAAGGCCACATAAAGAACGCCTTCGCTTAGTTTGCACATGAACCTCGACACTGAAATTACTTTAACTTGTAAAAGACAAAGCATTTAAATTGATTCTAAATTTCCCACTTGAACAGTGTAATTTAAAAATAGCAAATTATCCAACAAATGAATCACGGAGGAATGATGAGCAACAAAGTGCAGCACTGAAAACCGCACTGAAGCAATGAACACTTGTTACTGAATAAATGGATGAGGGACGCATAATCAAGATAAGGGACTGATAAAGTAAGAAATCATAAATCAATAATACTTTGAATCATCCCTGATCAGCTGACTGCATGTGCTTACAGTACATGTGTGGTCTGACACTGTGTATCCACAGTATTCTCAGTAGTTTTCATTATTATATCTTTTAATAAATGACATGATTACCCATTTTCACACCAGCAATTTTGTACTGCTGTGTGAAAAAGGGATAATGGGAAATGTCTTCAACACTCTGATTAGACTGGAAAAAAAGCACTGTGAATACTGTGGAGAGTGCAGACCCGTGCAGACTTATAATGACTGCTACTGTCGGTTTTTTGTCTCTGTTTTAACCAACAAAAAGCATACAATGTTAGCTTACAGTAGGGAGTGTACATCTACTATCTTGCCATCACACTACTGATACATGAAATAAATTATAATAAGATTAAGTTTTAAAAAGCTCCATCATTAAAATGCACTTTATTACAGTAATAAATAGATTTGTCCTCTATTTACAGTTTACCAGACAATGGTTGAAGCAGAGTGTGCAGTTAAAAACATTAAATCCTAATTATTTTAAAAGTTATCCGTTTGTTTCCTTGTTTTGTTCTGAGGATGAGGGGTTGGCGCTCAGGATTTCCCCTCTTCATCATCCTCCCCCCCCTTTTGCGAGGAAGGCAGGAAGACCACAGAGAAGACGCAGGAGAGAAGAAGCATCTGAAGAAGCAAAGTCCTCCAATGTGACTCATGTTTTTGTGTGTGTGTTTCATCCTCAGTGACCTTCCAATTTGGTGTTGTATTGCTGTAGCTGCTGCTGTTAAGAGTTCTTTGTTAAATTCGTCTCAGTGCACACACACACATACACCCATGCACACACATTCGCACACACACACACATACAGATTTTGAGCACCCGATATTTGCTCTGCTCTCCACAAGATTCATTGTGTATCCTCCTGCAGCCCCCCTTGCTCGCTCTAACAGTTGCCTCTCGACGCAGACCTAAGAACAGCTTTAGCTCGAAGCTTTTATAAAACTATTAGACCAAACCTAGAGCTGAGTTCTTGGGGCAACTTCCTCCTCGTCCCTCTTGGCCATTCGAGACGTTAATTTATCTTCTTCTCGTTTTTCAAGGAGCCATTGCGTTTGTGCTTCCCGTTGGCCATGCTCTCACTATGGCAATGTCCGTTGGCCATGTTACCATCATCCCTGGTGATGCCATCTCTTCGGCCCTGGTCATCGACCTTCCCCCTCAGCAATCGTACCAACCGTTGCAGGGCAAAGACGCTTAGAGCCAGGGCAGCCCCTATGGTGAAAATCACATCCAGCAGGAAGTACTGGTAGGGGGACACATCATAAACGGCGGAGCGCAGGTGGTTGGCACCATGGTGACGGAGGATGTAGTTGATCCAGTAGACAGCCCTTGTGACGGGGTGGCCCGGCTGGTCCTTGTGGATGTTGGAGAGGACGCGTGCTTGCTGGCGGTACCTGGGTGAGGAGATACAGAGGTCAGAGATGTAAAGAGTAAATGACAGGGATTCTCTTACCTTTCCCTTGTGGGACCCCCAGCCCCCATGTGCACTTATTTTGTCATTCAGCTCAGAGTCTACACTGTGTTTTGCTGTCATTTAGAGTTGTGCTAGTTCAATTGTCTCCTCTTCTCTTTCCGAACATGCAAATACGCTTTTTGATATTTCCTAAATCCCACTTGAATGGATAATCCTGATCTCCATCAGGGCTGTCGGGATGTTTTTATTTCAAGTAGCTAATAGTGTGAGATAAGCCTGTACACTGCACACCCACTTGTTTTTCCCAAACACCTGACTAAAGATTTCGCCTTTGCAGAGAGAAGACAGATAACAGATTAAACTCAAGTTTCAGTTCCAAGGTTTACATTTTATTATTTTCTGATTTCATCTTGAATTAATGGCAACAGCAAGTCTGAACAAAAGGACCATGAACAACCTCCTTTTTTTTTTTGAAAGATTTGTATTAACATAATATTATTTCTCCCATTAACTGTAATTATGGACGTAATTAAGGTAAGAAAGAGTTGGAGAATTTGTCCTTGAGTGAGGACATTTTTACATCATTTATCGTCATTTTCATTCAGTGACATGTGAGGCTGATCATTCCAAAGTGTGAGGTTAGATTATAGTGATGTTATTTAAATTTGTTCTGAAATGAACACCTGATAAGTAATTTCCAGTGTGCGAAAAAATAAATAAAATAAATACATAAACCAATCCAGCTGTGGTCACCTGATGCACAAGTGGGAAAATGCATCCACTCCATACCCACAGAGAGGGGGGGACGAGGGACAGGTGAAGTAAAGATACAATTTCTCAGTTTGATTATAATCTGTACTGTTAGTGTAAATGTAATAAAAGCCTCTTAACAGGAATAAGTCATTAATGTTATCTGTATATGACTGAAGATGGACGGATGTTGACTCCAGATGTGTGAATCCACTTAAACTTTCATGTAAATAAAATAGACTGATAAAGTTCTAAGAGCAGCCTGTACAGAGCGAACACGGAGAAAGGTGGCTTTGAAATAATGAATGACAACTTTGTTTTTAAAAAAGAGTTTGAAGGGAATCAGCTGGAAGTAAAACTAAAAAAAATAAGACTTGGACTGTTTGTTTGTGAGTTGGCACTCTCCCTCCCTGCTTGTGAGAGGACACAGACACGAGGCTATAACCATGTATTAAACAGATAAAAACGGTAAATATTGCACGTGCACCTCCAAGTGACAGAAGGCAGGTTCCAAATATGGTCACCAGATGGCAACATTAATATACAAAGCATTTGTGCATGACTGCATGCTGAAGCATTAGAAATCTAACCTGGCGTCTGTAATGACGGTGGTCAGAGCTGTGTAAAGGTCCTCCTCGCTCATGTACTTCCAGTGTAGCATGATCCCCATCCCTTTGGCTGCCACACGAGTCATGGTGTCATAGTGGTCACCGAACAAGGGCACCCCGACCACCGGCACCCCGTGGTACATGGCCTCGTAGATGCTGTTCAGGCCGCCGTGGCTGAGGAAGGCCCTGGTGTTGGCGTGGCCTTGATAAAAAAGGAGAGAGGGATGTTATTGTATTTGTTAGGTTTTATGTTCATTACTCTTTTCTGGACAGGACATTTATTTTGCTGGGTTTATTTTTTCTGTACATTTCTGCAGCCTACGCAGTCGATCAGGCAACCTGCACCACACTCAGCAGTATCACTGTTGCTGTCCTCCTCATGAGGGTGGTAGTGATGGGGGAGTGGTTTACAGTTTACATCTGTGTGTGTGTTTGTGTGTGTGTGTGTGTGCGTATTTCAACAGTATAGTTAACAACAACAACAACAACAACAACAAAAACTCTGCCGGTGTGTATATAAAGTGAGAAATTTCAATGTTAAAGCTTTATTTTCTCTAGAAATTTTAATAATTCACTTAAGGATTAGTCCTCTCAGTTCACTCAGTCATACAAACTCATGTCCATTGTTTCAGTATGATGAACTCATATTTAAATGTTGGTTTGGAATGATACAGATCAGTTTATTTTCATTTACACAAAGAGCACTAAAGGGAACACTTCAGGTGAAAAAAAACCCAATATATTCTGTGGATTATTTTGGTAAATGTAACATTTGAAAGGGGATGGTGTTGCTTTTGGATTATATTGCTGACTAGAGTTTAAGTTTCTACACTGTTTGCCATATATGTTTATTGCCAATAAAAGCAGTGGTAGAGTACAAACAGATAAGAGGAAAGATATGTTTTATTGTTCTGTGGTTAACTGTGGCTTTAAGATGCCTCTCAACGACCAATCAAAAAGCCAGAGAGGCACAACATTTCGGTATTGCCATCCAGACTTACTGAGGTGTTCTCACACTGTTGCAGAGTACAATGGTAACTGTCAGTGTGTGAAGGCTGTTGTACATTCCGCATTCTTGACAGGCACAATGTGGTTTACACATTGACACTATCCCCTCTGCTGTGGTTAATATGTAGGTATGGGAGGAACCCAACCACACAAAACCAATTCCACCACACCCACAGGCACAACATCTCGGACGAAAAAACAGAGATGATCAGCTTGACTTCATCTTTGGTATGAAAAATCCAGTTCTTCAAGTACCTGTGTTCCTTTGAAGGCTTCACAAATGCTGTAAAATTCCCTTTAGTTTATGAGTAGCAGTTAAATGAATCCGGCAACCCCATGTGACTATTGATAAGATAAGCAGAAAATGAAGCATACATCATGTGCCGTCCTCATTATTCACTTACCTAACAAATCATTCTGAGGCATCCAATCAACGAGCTTGGTGTTGTTGCCAAGGTTACTAGGCGGAATCCCAGAGAATCTAAGGAAGAAAATTAGAAAATGAAGGAAGGAAGGAATTGGAAATTGAAAAATCTCACTATGTAGCAGACTATGGTGGCATCACGGTGTGGGAACAGTGGGATATTACCAGTTTTTAAAAGAAAAGGTTTCACTTTTGTTTATTTAATCAAACTGGTCAGACATGTATCGCTCAGTATGAGACAGCTATCAGCTGACAAGCAGTTTGGTTGTAGTTGAACAAGCTACTTTCAAAAGAGGAGGCAGTTTCAGTTTAACTGACATTGTTACATCCAACATTATTTACCAAGTAAATATTGACAGTCATTTTATCAGTTTCCTAAATAACCTCAAGGAAGCTTTTGTGCGTAAGTAGCTTACTCTTTTATTACTGTTTTGTGATTGTTAAGATTATTACCACTCTCTTATTTTCATGGTATATGTGACGCTACTCCACAGCTAGTAGAAAATTTACTTAGCTTAGCTTAGCACATCAACTCTGAGCAGGAAGTAATAATATTAGCATCTTTAAATGCACAATATGTAATTTATGCTGTGAGAGGACTTTCCACCATGACAATGAAAAATAAAAGATGAAGTTTCAAGACTTAAAGGAAGCGTGGGATTATGAGATTTGTTTATTTCATAGTAAAACAGCCACCATCAAATATAAAAGTCTGTCTAACTGAGCCAAGAAAAAAAAAAGAGGAAGAGGTAAAGCAATTAGGTTTTATTCATGTTACATTTTATATTTGGCAACTTCATTCCTCATTTTCTGACTGATGTTAGCTTGTTAAGTCAGCGACAGGTGACAAAATGAAACACAGCTGTCCTGATTAAAATGAAAGGTTTCTCTGAGTTTGGATGTGGTTGGAGACATTTGGGACAAAATACAACAAGATATATGACAGAGATATGGTGTCTTAAGACATTTTGCGGTAAAAATGTTGCTCATTGCAGCACTGAAGGTTAGTGCTTACATGTTTCATCTTGTGTTTTTAGTCAATTTCAAAAATAAAAAATGAAATAAACTAGAATTAGTGTATGTTTCCAAAAAAATTCAACTGACTTCTCACTCTGCATATACATGCTTTTATTGTCACTGCTCTTGTCATTGTTATAATTATATACATATACTTGTAATAAAATTGTATTACATATCTTTTTTCTAATGAGCAGTCACTGTCAATGCATTTATTGTATTTCATCAAATGCTGTTTAAAGTTTCACATCTGCTTCCATGAAATATTGACAAAGCAAACTTCTGTCTTAAACCTTTATTGTGTGTGTGTTCAGCACAGGATGTGATGCGTGCTGTGTCAAAGGGATACTGAATAGACGGACAGCTAAATCAATCAACTGAGTCTAAATTTACATGATACAGACTGTGAACGAAGGCAAAGTCAAAGCCAATTTTGTTTCCCTTGACAAAAAGTGAAAAGAAAAAAAGGCTTCACTTGTTCACTCAGAGACATTCAGGTTTGGTCCCTCTGTCCTCTGCAAGAAGTGGTGAATGTGCACAGTATTGCATGCGTGTCTCTTGGTGTATGTGCTTGTGTGAGCGGAAGCATTTTCGACAAATGAAGCACACAATACATATGCATTCTGCATTATAACCCCCATCCGTTCTGCTCTGTCTCATTCCCTCCCTAACTCAAGCTCTTTTATCTCTCTTTCTCTCTTTAACAAAGCACCAATTCACTGTCCTGCCAATCAAAGCCTACATTCATGCAGCCAATTATCAATGACACGATTCATTTGGCTTGGTCCCTGTCCCTCTTATCAGCCCTCTTCCTTTTCCATCCTCTTAGTTTGGAGGGGCTGCTGAAATCCTGAAAACCGTGTATGTCACATCCAAAGTCTTGAGGCTACCGTCTAAGGCAATAAAATTCACATCAGTGCCTCACTTCACCTGTAGACCTTAATATCTCACTATTAAAAGGTCAGACCTAAAGAATACAGGCACAATAAAATGACAAATTACAACACGCCGCATGCCAAATCAAATCATGCACCCCTTATTTCAACACACAGTATATTTTGCCCAGAACCCTGGCAAGCTTTTGGACAACACCCTTATTGTAGGCAAACACTCCAACCATAAGTGAATCATCTTAGATCTCTCTGCAGTTCTGTGTCTGATCTCTAACCATTAAAAGTTATCCAGTGCCCAAAAGAGTCATTTCATGTTTGTTTGTTGTTGATACCTGCTACCAGCATGCCACAGCAGGCCTCTAGTGGTGCTGAATGCCTCATTTAATTTCCCCCAGCTCTACACCATTAATAATGCTCTGTATTATCTTTTCCAAGTTACACAATATTGCAGACAGACAATCAAAGAAGTGAAGTACAGATAACTGAGGCCACACACTCAGTCTATGAGGAGTCAAAGTATCTGCATGAGGCGTTCCATCACAAGTGTGTTTTTTCCTTTGAGTGGGTAACTTCAAACTTAATCCCTGCATTTCTTAACACTGATCACTTCTCAGCTCGAGCTTAAGTCACTGAACTAAAATAAACGGCAACTACACTTAGAGATTAACTATCCATGTCGATTCAGTTAATTAAAACACACATATTATAGTTGGAACCAAACTGGTGATAGCAAAGCTAAAAGCTAGAATTGAGATGGACTCAAAAAAATTTTAAAAAAGGTGAAAAAAGACAAAGCTTGAAAACAGACTGTGACATCTAATATTCAAGTAAAACATATCGTTTTAAAACTGTTATTATCTGCCCCAGACACGCCTAATGAAAGGTATTATGACCCCTCTGTCAGGTATGACACCATTTTAAATTGTGTGGTGTTTTTGTTTTTACAATGGAAGACTAAATGCACCAGCCACTAACCTTTGCACACAGACACATGCTCAGAAATCAACCAGTTACGGCCTTAACCTTTACCTTAGAGAATGCCCTAAAGCACATGTGAGGTAGGATATGGACTCTGGTCTCAAGACACAGACTGTCATTGAGGGAACACATGTCTGATTTTACAGTGTTTTATTTCACCATAGCTAACCATGACTCATCATGAATTAAAAAGCCTATATAAAAGTCCTTGCAAAACGATGAATTAGATTTCATTTAACACTCAGTCCCCTGACATCCAGAACCCCCTTCAGTGTTAAGCGGAGGGTCAGTTGAAGCTGACTTGAAAAAAAAAAAACCCCTGCTCACATCTGTGACGGTGACAACTGTGCAGCTACAGTATGAGTGAAAGTAAGAAAACAGATACTTCACCTCCAGACGACACGCTGGGGCAGCCGGGCGAGGGCTCCAGCCAGTTTGTGAGCAATATCCTGGGAGAGGTACTTGACCCCAGCCCCAAACGACACCACCACGAAGCCATGCTCCGCTGTGTCATTCACCCATGCCTCAAAATCCTGCGGGAATATGAGAGACAGACAGTAAGAGCTGGAAATAAACCTTTCACAGAGCTCCTTTGTCTGTGGGGAAAAAAAATAAATAAACAAACACAATAAATACGATGTAATACTTCAGTGCTGTGTTTTGTGCAGGAGCTGTATTTTCAAGTCTTAGACTCGTTTATGTTAACAAAGAATAATTTATTGAAGGATTGTTTCTAATCAGAGTTTAATCAATACTTGCTGGCCGTAATTAATACAAACAAACTTACTAATAAAAAAAAATAATTTGCTGCCAGAATTTAAGTATGAAAAAGGGGGAAACTGTTAACTTCTCTCTGCCTCTGAAATTCATTTGTAGTGTTATACTTTGATTCTCTTGTATGACAGCTATCTTCTTGTTGATCCAGTGTCTGTGGTTAACATAAGCTTTAGCCACTTTGATGCTTGGGGTTTGTTCTGTAATCAATGACCAAAACTGGAGACATGTTGTCTCTATTGCAATTAAATGGCTTGATTTGAAGGTGTTGAAGATGAATAACCAACAATCAACGAAAAAAAACTCTTAGCATGCACTTTGAATGTGGTTGTTACTATCTTTGTTGCTTCAAGGACGTAAAGCTTCTGTGGTTCATAAAAGTAATAAAACTCACGTTAAAAGGGTTAAAGGATATATATAACTTTAATCACAAGCATAATAACATTGAGGAGGTTTTTATGCTTTGAAATTTGAAAAAGCAACAGGTGGATAAGTGGAGACACTCCCAGACTTTAAACTTCAGTGCCATCTCTACTGTACGTAGTTGGCTCCCATTCAAATCAAGGAAATTTGCAACATGAAAAACAGTGAGCAGCAAAAGAAACACAGAGAATGACCAATGCATAAAATATGTGTACATTAGTTAATGCCTCAGAACTGCAAGTGCATATGTGCTGAGCTTGTATTTTGCAGTTTGGCTGCCAGTGTTGCATTATACATTATCACTGCATAATATCACATCAAAGAATAATGTTGATGGTTCATTTAATTTTAATTTGTAATTATCATTTTCCCTCGTGATTTTACATCCTGACCGTCTTCTATCACAAGGTCAGAAAAAATAAAAATCCTACAATTGATAAGCTGAGGGGAAAGTATGAACTCAACAACATAATAAATTAGCATAAAAAGACTTTGAACAATGGATTTAAGCTGTGATGTCAATTATCTGTTTTTAGATGATTGTACCTTTAGATCTCAGTTTTATCTGAGCTACAGTCCTGTTGACATAAACAGTATTTGTAAGTGAAAAACTGGTAAGATGAAGTAATATCTCTATGAGTAAATGCTGATTACTCATTGCTTAGTCTGACACTATTTTTTCCTAAAGAAACTGGGTTGCAAGGCGAAATATTTAAGAAGAAATGCAAACAATCAAATTCAAGAAACAAAGAACATAAGCACCTCTGGGCAAATAAATCGAAGGCAACTGGAAGTTTATTTGCCCAGAATAACCATGACCTGGATGAATGAGAACAACAGATAACATAAGCACTGTTTTTATTATGAATCCACTGTGACACGTAAGGTATTCACATTCACCGTTGACTAGTCGCTTATCAGCATGCAAATTTGTAGCACTCTTATTGGTCACTGAAAAGCACTGACTGATACACTATTCACCTTGATCATTTCCTACAACTACTGGGCCTTCAACTAGGACCAATCCCTCAATATCCTACTAATTTCTGCTCAGTCAGAGTAAGGAAGCTGGGTAAGCTTAATTGTTAGTTAAAATGCAGCAGTATCTACAGACATGATAATCCTGTGCAAAAATTAACACAACAGTAGTATCCTCTGCCACCACGAATCCTGTTGCTGCGGGCAGGAGATTTTTCTTGGCTTTGATCAAAGGGGTTATACCCATTAAACAAATAAACCTGATTGTTAAAACAGGCTGTAATGCTGGGCTGCTGGGAGAGGACGCACCCTGCCATTAGCTAACCCGAAATGCTTATCACTTGGCACATGAGGTACAGATGAAGTCAAAACAAACATACAGGTTTAGCCATTCAGAATATTTTATGTTTGTTTGAGTGTGTGATGCAATTTGTAGGGCAGCACTGCACTGTCTGTCGAATACTGTTTATTTGACAATGAAAAGTAAAGCAGTAGGTGCTACTGCAAAAACATTAAGAAATATTCAAAAAAAAAATGCAATATGCACAAGTACAAGCTTCAAAGGGCAGGAGCTGTAAAAGGTAAAATCTTATGATACGTGCCATCATACATAAAGACATATTCTCCAAATGTAAGAGAACATGCTTGTTTGGAGCACTGACCAGCAACAATCATATCATCTTCATATTATGACCTACATAAGAGAAAATAAAATGCAAAAAAAAAAGTCCTATACCCACTTAAATCACAAAAAATATGGCAAGTACAATACTTTGAATAAATGAAATTGACTTCCTTTATGTTTTTGTGCGGACCAATAGACTAACAGAGTTTGAGGAGGGAGAAGGGGGCAGCCATGTTGGAGTGATAGAAGGACAAGTAGAGGGAGGCAGGCTAATGGTCCAGCTGTGGTAGCTAAGACAGGCCCTGGCACAGAGCACCCTCAGGGGCACACTGGGCTCCACTGTCCCTTCAACGCCGCCTCAGTGACCCCATAAAAGAGTCTCAGTGTCCCCAGAGCTCTGCCCAGAACAATGGCCTCGTTCTCCTTCCAATTCCATTATAACTCCCTCCACACAACACAGCACAATGCTCCCTATTGGCTGCGATGGCATTGCGAAACCCCCCGCAGTAGATGCCGACAGCCCGCGCTCTCGGCGTCTGAACGCTGGACTACCCCCCGTCACCACCCGCCTCTGCTCTCCATCAATACCCCTCCCTCCGCTCAAAATCTACTGTGTCCATTCAACCCAAACCCATCCTCACCCCGACAGCATCTATAAAGAATAGCTTTGTAGCAGGATGTGATAATAAGGGATACCAAGCGATAGGAGAGACAATGGATACAAGACAGGGTAGATGCAAAAAAAATACTGCAAACTGAGTCACACTGTTAGAGGGGGGGAGCTAAGAGAGGAGAAACCAGAGAAACAGGCTGTCAGTAATTCAATACAGGTGTGACCATTTTCTGTATGTGAACTGACAATGTGTGTGTGTAGGACCATGTCTCAAAATATAAATTAGTGTTGACTGATCAAACATTAAGACACTGACTCTGCGGTAGGGCTGGGTGATATGGTGACATGCAGCTTTTTAGAAAATGTGAGACGCAATACATTGGTCAACCATCAGAGGTTTCAAAATATGGCTCATTTTGTGGTAACTATTGCTCAAACATCTCTGGGTGTATTAAGTTGTCTTGGGCAATGTTTTGTCTCAACGAGTGGGATGGATTTATGACTACATGATAAATCAGTGTTTTGGGTGTTTAATGTGCTGGATTAACCCAAAACAGGCAGTGCTGCTGGTTATTTCATCCTAATAAAGCTTTTAACTTAATTTGATCATGAATGTAAAATTAAATATCGTTCACAATGAACTGCTCCTACCCCCCAGACTTTGACAGGTTCTCAAAAGTAAAAGACAGCACAAACCCTCTTGTGCGTTAGACCGCTTAACTTCTAAAAAAAAAAAAGTCTTTTTGTCTGTCTTTATCACTATCACCACGTGCTTGTCAGCTGTCTGTGTGTGTCTTAGCACTGACCTGTGGCAGTGGGTTGGGGGGCTTGGTGAGGATGCCTCCGATGTACACCACATGGGGCAGGGTGGGCCTGGGGAACTCCAAAGCCATGTCGGTGCATAGCATCCACAGCCGGCTGCCTTGCACCAAGTCACTCATGGCCACTTGAGGCTTCACTCCATGTTTCTTCATAATCCGGTCATACTTGGGTAATGCAATGTAATGGACTCCAAAGCGCTGCACTAGGTACACCACTGTGTTGGTGATCCTCTGGACCAGAGACATGCGGTCTGTCAGCAATGAGTTGAACTCAGGTACGTATGAAAGCGGAGCCGGGGCACCCGCCTCTGCAGGATACCACAGACCGGTGCTGAACACGGCATATTTCACACCCAGGATATGAGCGATCACAAAACCACACATCTCATTAGGGTCCACGAGCAAAAGGTCAAACCTGGCCTCCTTGAGGCGGGTCATCACCTCGGCATTGCCAACGACAGCGTCACAGTTTTGAGAGTAGTGGTCAAGAATGTCAAACAGTTCCAGAAATGTCAGGCGGCCTGAGAAGATGTTGCTGACTTTGGACTGGAGGAAACTGTCCGCTGTGCTGCTGTTAAAGATCCCTGGGTAGTGCTGTAAGTGATAGTGAGGGGAGGGGGGCACCTCACGTCCCTTTGATATTAAAAAATGGGTCTCATGGCCCTCCTGGCGCAGAGCACTGGCTAGCGTCTTGAAGATGTAGAGGTGTGATTCAAACATGATGGGTGGGACCACGATCACTTTAGCGCCCTGTGCACTGGGACACCAGGTGAGAAGGCCGAGGAGGAGTAGTAGTGACGAGGGGAGTAGCATGGCTGAAATGATAAAGGAATTAACAGTTTAAGACGTGACACAAAGAAAGACAGAGGGCAATCATGAACAAGTACTGCCTTAAAGAACAGCTCATTAGATGTGGATGGTTTCAACTTTTTTCGACTCTTTGAACGTTATTCATCTAGTCCACTGCTGATCAGCCACCCATAATGCAACGAGGTGACAATTTTACATGAGGGCAAATCTTACATTGTATTCATCAAATTCCAAGTATGGAAGATTAGTTTTGGTGCTGTTATACACTACATTCTACAAGAAGTCATGTTGAGAGACTAAAACTCTCCTGTGTCTAGGTGGTGCCTTTTTTTTTTAATATTCATTAATTAACTCTTGCCTTTCTTTTATGTATCTCAATTCCACCCCTTCATCCCTCCTCACACTGTGCAGAGTCGTCACTGACACGGTGTGGGTAGCACCAACGTCATTCTTAACCTCTGGCCACTCTATTCACAAACACAAGCACAAAGAGCCATTATAAAGCCACCATGTCACAGCCTGTGCCCTTAGTGCCTACACTCATTCTCCCTCTCGCTTGGATTAATCATCAACACTGGAAACCACTCCTTGGAGAGCTATCAATTATCCAGGTTTTCTTAATCTACAATGACTAAACCATGGTGTCCTTCCTCAGGTTATTACACCTGAAGGAATGCACTGATCGTTGCAGGTACTATGTATAAGCAGCAGAGCTAAAGTGTGAGTGTAGATGTGGATCAGGCACTAATTGAGCAATGTAAGCAAAACCACAAAAGCAACCACATATAACAGAAGAGTGTAGAAAACTGAGTAATCCACCCTTTTTACTTGATGCAAAGGACATAAATCAATGCTGCAGCAGATTAGTAAATTGTTGGGGAGTTAAATGCTCTTGTGCTCCCACAGATGTCACTCTTCAGTCTAAAGATTTGAAGATTAAGGGCACTTGGAAATTTTTAAAGGCCAGAGGGTATGGATTTGTGTGTGCATGTGATGCAACCTCTCAGTCTGCCTGTCACCCTACCCAGCACCTACCAGTGGTTAGGGGTGTGTTTTATGATAGGCTGCAACACCCAGCAATCCTGAGGAGTGTTATGTGTCGATTTCTCCTATCAAGTTAATTACTAATCTCTAACATCTTGTCTTTTCATGGGTTCTGTCATTACTGTTACGACTGAATCAAATTCCAATTGGCATTTCCTGGTAATATCTAAACAGAATTACATAATGTATCAGCCACCTCTTTATTCACAATATTTAATTCCTCTCCACACTAACAGGTGGCACCCTGTAGGAAGAGGACTCAAGGTGGCCACCATTTTGTCTAGAACTGTCCAGAGGATATCGTTACAAACACTTCTCAGCCCAGACTGTAGACGGTGACCATAGAAACCAGAAGCTGTCCACAGAGGATTGTGATCCATCATGACTGGAGTTGCTAACAATGGAGTCTCGTTACCCTGTGCACAGGGAGGGCTGAGGAAATTATCTGGATTAAATGAATTACAGGATACACAATGACAGGCTGCACAGGGTAAAGACAAAGTGGAGATGAAAAAGGCACAAAAGTTGACATCATAAAATTAGATTATTGTTAGGGTTAGATTTTGCAGGAAAGCTTGTAAATAGCCACCGGAAGTAATAAAGTGCTAATTGAAAAGCTAGTAGTAGGAGGTTTGAAATGATCAACTTTTTACATATATTTGTTGTGGATAATGGAAAAATGTCCGACATTATGGACAATATCTGCCCTATCACCAGGAGTTCCATAAGGACATGTAGGCAACACCAGGGGTGAGTGAACCTTCTTAAAAGAAGTGGTATGCTCAGTTCAAACATGGCAGAAAATGATGACTGGGCAAAGGTTGATGCTTATTTTCTCAGAGAGTGGTGAACTGCATGTTTATTTCCCAAGGAAATCAATAATTATAAATTACTCTTAGCATATTTTTTCTTTATTATGTTCAGTAAAAAACAATTTTTCAGATTAAACACTACAAAAAATCAAATACCCTGACACAAATATTGAAAAAAATATTGTGTTTGTGTGTGTGTACATATATATATATATATATATATATATATTCCAGAGACACACATACATACATATAAATATGTGTGTGTGTGTGTGTGTGTGTGTGTGTGTGTGTGTGTGTATATAGTTGATGCAATATGGTCATTGC
>JAQMCX010000043.1:8520775-8549036 GCA_029814765.1 Acanthurus leucopareius | reverse complement strand
CATACATACATATAAATATATGTGTGTGTGTGTGTGTGTGTATATATAGTTGATGCAATATGGTCATTGCACATGGCCAAACTGTTTGAAAATTATAACTTTATAACTAACTAACTAAAATAATGATTAGAGTTACCATTAAATTGTAAATGAGCAAAAACAAAGGTAGTGACATTTTTGCTGTGCAGTTGTAAAGGACTGTTTCTAGACACTAATATGGTCATTTCACACGATGCAAATGTGCTACATTATCAAATAGGGCATGTGCATCGTTTTCAGTTTTTATACAAATATGATTCAACGGCTCAAACTTGAATAACTGCATCTCATTTTGTCCAATTCGTGTTTTCAAGTGTGTAAGTAAACATCTACAAAGGCCTCAACCAACAAAATGTTGTAAATAACTATAAATTCCAAACACATCTCTACTACAATTCCAAATTAGTTGGCCTGTATTGCAGCCTTGAAAATCACTCCAATTACAGCTTCCACAGGAAGAATTTTCGCCAATTAGGGATGAAACAAGATGTTAATTACACATTAATTATCCCTCAATAATATCATAATTTGGACCAGCATTTTCTTGAATTGGCACAGCGGGAGGAGCGGCCCTGCTGTCTCCACAGTGGGGGTTCATTAGCTCGATGCACCCTGTTGAGAGGAGAACTGTGACTTCCAAGAGCTGATATTAAGTCAAACGTAAGTCAGTCAAAGCTGTTTATTTTACTCCATATCTTTCAAATGAGACCAGATTAACTAATCTTACATTTGTTTGCTGCAGAAGAATTGAAATGGGGTCGCTTAAAGGGCAAGATTAGCTCTGCTAGGTTAGTAAGGCCTTGTTTAAGTTGAAAATGCCATGAACTGCACAGAGTAAACGTGATTAGACACACAGTTCACTTTAGTTCTTCGGTCAAAGGAAACAGCTTGGTGGAAACTACATTTCGGAGACTGCTTTGTAAGCTGCCAAAGCTGTTAAGTGCTGCGAAATCATTAACCTTACAAAGGACTTTTTATCATATCACAAGTCTGTGATATTGAAATCTAAGATACTAACACATAGCTTGGTCTGGTGGCTGCATTTCAATGTAAACAGAAATATCTCAGTGCATGCATTTGTGAAAAGGCACATTAAAAGTCTGCAGAAGGTTATCATAAGGTTAATGGTGTGATATCTGTTTTAAAAATAAAAAAAAGCTTTGTCCTCTTAAATGGAAGGTGAAAAGTGAAGCTCAGAACATCTTATTGATAAGTTAAGGTCAAGAGCTTTTAGATGTTGAACAAAATTAAACTAGGAAAAAAAAAACACTTGACTGTCTCATGCCAAAGCACAAGAGAAGCTTTTTATAATTTCAACATGGTCTCTGTCATTTAGCTTCATCAGCATTTTAAAGAAAATATAGATTGAGTTTGGATGAAGTTCACTCGTAATTATCTTCTTCCTGCACAAGGTAGCAGATATATGATTGCAAAATGTCTCACCGCACCATCAGCACAGGTTACCCAACTACACACATCTACTCAGACAGTCTGATGTTGTTTTTAATTTAACTCTACAGACCGGCCGGACATTCAGCGTCCTTTTCAACTTCATTTGTTGTTTGTTGTTTTTTTTCCATCATCTATCAGCTTTCCTTTCTCAACTGTTTCTTTAGCTGTCACATCTGACTGATGGTGCTATTTCTCCTCTCTGGAATCATCTCAGACTGCATCAGTCAAAACAATCAACACACAAGAACAGGTCAAACCAGATCTGTCGTTCCAAGAGTTAATAGTCAACAAACAAATAAAGCAAAGTGTCAGGTTATAACAGTATTGATTTTTTAAATTTTTTTAAGTGGGTATTCTTGTTTCAGTATTAATATTAATGTTTAAATAGTGCTATTGTTTAATTGTTTTGGTGCTTTGGTTTACATTAGTTTAATTAGAAGTATTTGAGTATTTTAATTATAAGTAATTATTATTGTGATGTGGCAGGTTTTTTTTTTTCCATGGGCAACAATAAAGAACCTGAAATGAGGTATTACAATACAAACACGACACTATAAAAGCTGTTTCTTCACAGTCATGTAAACATCCCAGTCTCAATGACGTGCACCACTGCCTCCTTATGTGTGTTGTACTGAAAAAAAAAAAGAATCTGACCAAGCTGACAAAGACTAAAACTGAAGACATTTTCTGTGGATTTTATATTTTAGTTAATTTTGAGAATCCAAGATTTCATTTCAGGTTTTTTCTTCCTTGTCATTATGAAATAAGATGACAGAAAATGACATTATGTTGGCATTTTATTAGGTTGACAGTCTGTCAAGCTATGGCAATGTGCACTGTCAAGCCATAAGTTCTTCTCCCACTGGAAAAGGCACATGTTCTCCAGGAGAGATGAATGGGCTTTTTCACTGTCAGACGTCCTTCTATAGATTGAACTGAAAGAACTATTCTCAAATCATATTAAAAGAATTTTCAACTTTTAGATCCAAGCTATCCACCAACAATTAAGTCTGTATGCTCAATCGCATTTTGTTGGGTTTTTTGGGTTTCAATCAACTATTTTCATTATCCATTAATGTTTCAATTATTTCTGTTACAATCTTTTAACCATTTAGTCTTTAAAATGGTATAAAATCATCTATAATTTTGAAAAATGCTCATCATGACTTCCCACAGCCCAAAGTGATGTCCTTAAATGGCCTCTTTTGTCCAACAAACATCACAAAAGCAAAAGACTTGAAACAAATTCTTAGGAGGCAACAACAACAACAAAATGTTTGACATTGTGGCCTGGAAAATGGCTTGTCGATTAACTGATTATCAAAATAGCTCGCAACTGTTTTTTCTTTAATCAACCAATCAATTACTAATTTCAACTGTAATTTTTAAGTTGCTGTGTAGCGACAGTACTAATGATATTGTCTATAATCTTGGTTGACAGCTCATTCTTTTCACATGTACTGTAACTGTTTTTAAGCATTTTACTGTGAAATGGCCATCCAAATCATGGCATTTTAATGTTTTGCCAGAAGAATGCCTTGGATTTGTTCTTTTATAAATGATATTGTTGATGGTTGTGAGGTTTCCTTGACTGTCTGTCTATAAGTCATTTCTTTGTATGGTTAGCGGTTGTGTTTGTATTATGCAAGCCTGCCATTCTTTTTAAGGGCGACATTAAGTGTGTAACCTTTACTGGAAATATAATTTAAAAAAGAATAGACAGCTTTTATTCCTAAGTATATATTTACCTACGTATGGCAGCCAATCTGCGGTCTCCCACTTTTATCCCTTGGAATAAACTTTTCGCCACGAGTAAAGGCACACCTCATGACACACAATGACAGTGTGAGGGTTCAAGGATTCAGTGCCCTTAAATACCACAAAGGATTTCTGATGGAATATGTGTTAACCTCAATCTACGTCCAAGTCCCTCTAATGTTTGCACATTTAAAAGCAGCACTGGTCCAGTCACCAAGAGCACCAGCAGATCCAAAGTAAAGGATGATTTGAAAAAAAAAATAAACGTCTGCTGATAGGTGCAAAAGGAACAGGTGTCCTGATGTAAACACTGCACTAAGGTCATATGGGCTTTGAAGTGTAGTTCACCTTAGATTTCACGTCATACACGAGGGCCAAGTGGACATTTGGGGTTTGAGGTCGAGTTGTAACCTCACCAGAATTTGTAACTGGATCAAGTGGTGCCACATTTCATATCACAAATTAAACTCTGATAGTAAAATGCTCCAATGTCACGCCAGCAGCTTTGCAAGGTGACTGTTGTATAACAGTGTTTGCTTTTCTGGAGCTTGAACAAAATATCTAAGTACATGTGTCGAGAGCGAAAAAGCTCACCACGGTCTCACAGAGACATCTAAAGACATTCTGACGATCCTGACAACAAATCTAACATTCTGAAATGCGTTTTATAAATGATGCTTTAAAAAAAGTATCAGAATAAAACTGTAACCTAACATATATAGAACCGCCATATTGATGCTACAGAAGGTAACATAAGACGAAGACCAATCCACTGAGGCCTGTTTAATTCACAAATAACATCATGACGGTATCAATCGCCCATGGTAACGTTTTCGTTACGAATATGCAAAAGACGTAAACGCAACATGACGACCTGGCTACACCTGCGCCTTCGAGGATTCGACCGTAGCACCTGAGCTTTAGGTAAAAAAGAAAAAAAAAACAGCCAAACAGCACGAGAGAGCTCAAAACTCTCTGCTGTGACAATATAAAGGTAGTATATGCAAGCATAAGTGCGCTGAAAACAATGAAAAAGTGTAGATGTGTGGAGTTAAACTAGACTGAACTGCCGCTGCACCTGTTCCGACCTGGTCGCCTGTGTTGGCCTTACCTTGTGACTTGAACTTTGCTCAGCAGCCGTGTGCGGTTGGGTGAAGCTGTAATGGTAGTCCTAATTTTCTTAAGTAAATTGTACAAGGGCCGGGGAGTTAAAATACAAAACGTGGCGAGGGCTTAAAGTAAGACGGGTCCCCGGGTACCGAAGACGCTCAGACCAAACATTAAACTAGCTGTTAGTGTGACAGGGGCGTTGGGAGGCGGGACTTACGGCGAGGCAGGCTGGAAAAGAAGGCGGGTGGGGGGATAGAGAGTGGTTGGTAGAGTAAAGCACGATAAATAAGGGTGGAGTGCTGGCACATACAGGTACTGTGCCTGTGGTGGTGACACCATCAACGTTGATACTGTCAACATGAGTGTATTGGTCAGAGGTTGGACTTATGTGGGATCGTGAACATTACTCGGATCATGAGCAGAGAATAAATTATAGGATATTGCAGGAACTTGGTAAAAAGGGGCAACCCCACCCCCGCCCCTGTTAGGCTTTTCTATAGGTAAAATAACCAAAGTTTTTAAGATAATAAGTTTTACAGGATTGTAAAAAGTGTGGCACTTCTTTGTTTATGAGGGAAATGTTCAGTCAGAAAAGGCGGAGCTCATTTAAATTGCAAGCTTAACCCATGAAATCAGACATTACTTAACTTGTTGTCAATTCTGCCTTATTAATCAAATCTGAGAAGTAGTAACTCAAGTTATCAAATGAATACAGAGGAGTTAAAAGAAACAACATTTGAAATGTACTGGAATTATTGAATAAAATAAAATTGTAGACAAATGGAGTGAAATTTTTACTTATGCACAGTATTTGAGTAAATGCACACACTTAGACCTCCCAACTGCTGAATAGAAAACATTGAAATAAGACAAGCAAATAAGAAATTTTTGTATTGTTGTATTAATCCATCATGTATCCATGTATCAATTAATTTACAAATGATAAAGAACTGAGAAAAGCATCAAATCATCACATTTGAAAGGCAGTAACCAGAGGATATCTGCCTTTCGTGTTTTTTTCAAAAAATAACTTCAGAAAGAATATCAGTTTTTTAAAATTATCTGTCTATCCTTGGGGGGTTTGTAGGCTATGGTCGAAGGACTATTATTATCATCACCAGCACATGTAGTTCAGGTCTTTAGGATATAATGCAGAAAGTTATTACCTTTTGTAATATATCTGCAACTCTACTCTGTACTTAAAAATTGCAAGGTAGCACTGTCAGAGAAAAGGGAAACTTAAACTGTTTTGCAGTCATCTACTGCCTCAGTCTCAGGGACTCATCTGAGATGGTCCACGAAATGTAGACAACGCTATAGAGAGGGGTGCACCTTTGTGCAGCATTTTAAGAAAGTAGGATGCTTAATTTAGAAAGAGAGGTGAATGCAGGAAGTCTGATGTTTTCCAGTAATGTTCAATAGATACAGAAATACCACAAAAGGTTTTAACTTCAAACTCTCTGCATTATCCCTTAAAGAAGTGAACTTCACCTGCATGTACAACTCATATTCTTCTACTCTGGGCCATGGCCATGCCAGTCACCTCTCATATATGTGTATGTAAGAATCTACATAAAAATCTATCTATCTATCTATCTATCTATCTATCTATCTATCTATCTATCTATCTATCTATCTAGCCTATTCACCACTTTTGCATGTGTTTCTAAAAGTTTGAAACTTTTAAACTAAAAGTTTGCAGACTGAGGGCATGGAGATAAAGTTTCTGATAATACTGAAATTCTGTGCATTCTCCTAAAGCCATACTGGCAAAATGCTTTGCAACATACCTTAATAACCAGCAACCACAGCAAACTATCGTGCTGAGGCACACAATAACTATGTGTTTGTGCAACTGTGATATAAAAAACTGGTTATTCATTCACCATCTCATTTATTTCCAGAATTACAGCACACAGATACAGTACAATACTCATATGCGTACAATTCACACACCCAATGCTGTAGATATGGTTAAGAAAAAAGCTGATGTGCTGTTATATGTCGCCTGCATGGAGAAGTTGGGAAAGGGATGTAGGGGTTTACTTCCCACCGGCAAACGGAGGAGTGGACAGATGCTTATCAGCGAGGAAAGAGGTGGAGATAAGGATTGAAGGGATGGGTTCATTGTAATTATGCTGACACAGAGACTTGACTGTCAAACAAAGAAGTAGGTCTGTTTACACGGTAAACACACGTATGCACACACTGAAGGGAATGCAAAGTAATTTTTTGGGGGGGGGGGGCTGCAGAGCCACTATGTGTGTAGTAAAAGACAAAAGGATGTTTCTTCTCAAACAGTGGTCCATTTGTTTATGCATCTGCCCTCCACACACACACACACAAACACAAAAACACAAAAACACGTACACATAGTGTTTGTCTTTTTTCTCAAAACATCCAGTGGCCTCAGGCAACCCATTTTCTCAGCTATGCCCTGAGTCATCACTACATGCCTCTCTGCTGTCGACAGTCCGAAAAAGGCCTGTATGTAGTTTTAAAACATGCATTTATCTGTGAACTTGCTCCTGCTTTCATGCTCCGCTCATCATGTGTCTATTTTGCCCCTGTTTTTTTTCTGTTTCACTCTCTTATCTCCCCCCTTCACTCATTCTATGCTATTGTCTTTCTCTCTCTCCCTTCCCCCTCCTTTGCCCCCCCTACCCTGGCCCCCACCCCCCAGATATCAGGTGTGTCACCTGAGCACCATATCAATTGTTAATCACCCTGGGACATCCAATCTACAGAGCATGACAGAACTCTCCCGTGGAGAGTTGTGATGGTCATGGTGTGTGTGTGTGTGTGTGTGTGTGTGTGTGTGTGTGTGTGTGTGTGTGTGTACAAGAGAAAAGAGATAGAGAAGGGACAGTTGGGGTGCAAAGACTTGTATATTTTTAGAAAAGTTAAAGCTGCTGAGAGGACTGGCAAAGCAATGAGACTGAAAACAAGGAGAGAGAAAGAAGAGAAACTAGCAAAGATGAGGAAGTTTGCGTTTTGCAGTGCAATAAAACTCTAAAACAAGGCAAATAATCTGATGTACGCTTTAGTTTTTTTTAGGACTTCTAATAAGTTCTAAACTAACTAGCTAAATAAATAAAATCTGCACTTGTTTATAGGAAATAAAACTGAATCAAATACAGAATTTAAAGCACCTAAAGCCACATGGATCAACAGTAAGGTCAACAGAAAACACTTGGAAAATATAATGTGTCAATTTCTTTAAATATTTATTTTAAATGTGTGAATTGGAGTAAATTTGAGGAGATTCTGCTGACATACAGGTTCTGTTCTGCTCCCTAGTGGACAAATTAGAGTATTACAAATATAAAAAAGTTTGTTACCTTTTGGAAAGTGTTTAGCCTAAGGGTGCATATTTTATTCAGTATTATTATTGGGGTGATTGGGGTGTTGTATTTTATTAGTTTCAGTATTAGTTTTAAGGGATAAAATTTAAGAAGTTTAATGTAAGCAGTGCAATATAACACGACATATTTTAAAGTTAATTGACTTACAATCATTAGATAGCTCAACCTACATATAATATATGCAATAATGCTTGGTAATGCTTGTTGTGTTGACACTATGACTCTTCTGACTCTATAAAAAGTGGACAGAGTGATGTTTGTTACGTCTGTTTTGCCCTGGTGGCTGAGTGGGTCAAGGTGTCCTTTGTCATTATGTCGAGTTCACCTTAGGCACTCATGGGCCTGGACATTGTGTTCTTATAAAACAGCAAAAAAAAAGCTTACTTTATCCAACAGAATAAAGTAAGTTTGGATCCCTATCGGTATTATATACAGTGACTAAACCAGGGTGTTTTTTAACAAAAAGACTAGATCATTTTCAGTGGTGTTACTGGAGGCCAAATTGGCTGTTTTTAAGCTAGATTTTCTAGCTGTTTTTGTGGTGACCAACAGGTATTTTAAGAAAATATAGTGAGAGTTTTCAAACTTGTTAGTACTGACGAACCAGATTTGTTCCTTGAGGCCTACAGGGTCGGATCCTTTCAATACCTTACATATGTGTGCTCCAGGGCAGTGAGCACAGGAGAGCATTGCATTCTTGAAGAGTAGAACAGGTTGACATGGGAGAACTTGGGCAGGTTTACATAGTGGAGCTTCAGGATGACCTGTGTCAGGAGCCAAGTAATGAGGGTGGTACTGTAATTCAGAAAGAAAATAACTACAATTTTTTTAAAAAAAGAGGGTTGACTAAATCCCTCATAAATCTGTGTCTGATCCCGTGGGTATGATATGTAAACATACAGGACCTGGTTGGAGTAAGAGAGTTGACTAGACTCACACCAAAGAACATTTTAGTATTCATTCATGTGTCTCATAGATCAAAGTTTTACAGAGAATAACAGACTGCTTGCAATAATATTAGGTTTATTATCATGCAGACTATTTTTTTAGGCACTTTGTGAAAATAATTTTCAAGATAAAAAGTGATATTTTGTTTTTTACAATTTTCCCCCTTAGGTGAAAAGATCAATTATAAGAGCTTACACAGCTGAAGAATACATCTTTAAACTAAAGAAGTTAATGATAGTAAGAACAATGTCATTGCTGAGCAGTGTGAAATTAAGAGCAAACTTGAGACAGTGCATATTTCAAAAAATACTTGACACAAGTTCAAACCTGTAATTAACTAATAAAATGTTTATAACAACCATCTGAGTTTGCAAACAGTGTTTTGTTTGCACTATCAACAGCCCTGTGAAACCTTAGTAAGGCCTGACAGCTGTATTTGTGACATTTTTAATGTGTTGACAGAGGACGGATGATAAATAACATGATGACTTCCTTTTACTCTGTCCATGAATAAATAGAGAGGAGGCTACATGCTGCAGAGATAACATGGAGTCGAGGACCATCCTGGAATCTACAAAAAGTACCAAAGAGTTAAGTGTTGGAACAACGTCTGTAACATACCCTAAGAGATTATGTGAATAAATCGGAAAACAGTGTTAAATACTGTTAGTGTTGTTAAAAGCAATGAACACAAGAGTTAGCAATGTGATTAGACCTAGAGCAGATATTGAATCAGCTGAGAGATCATTTTTGAACCTATAATTAAAGGTGTTGAACTAGACGGCATCATATTGAGAAACACTTGTCTCTAATCATTAATGCAAATGGGAAAAACACTGAAGGCACCTCTTAACAAATTGCAGTTCACTAAATGCCTAAACATAAAAATAACTTTGAGAGAGAAAAAAAGTGTGTGTGTGTGTGTGTGTGTGTGTGTGTGTGCGTGTGTGTGTGTGTGTGTGTGTGTGTGTGTTTGCTTGCTGTAGTGCCCCTTTTGGACAGCAGGTGGTACATAGAGTATGAGTAAGTACAAACTGAAGCAGTGATCACAGAGCAGGTGGGTTGTTTAGTGTCACTCTTCCTTATTGTTGACTGATGTTTATACGTTTTTTTATGACTGTCAGGTGACTGTCCCCTATGTCGCTGAGCCATTTGCTCATTCAAAGGCAATCATCATTCATTGGCAAACCCCATTGTACTAGTCCTGTAGTTTTTTTTTTTGTTGTTGTTGTCAAATTATGTCTCTTTACTGACCACATGGCCTCAAAGAACCAACACATTTGACAAAATATAACTAAAACTAAATATTATCAGCCAGATAATATTTAGTTTTAGTTATATTTTGTCAAATTGGATTAGTGGTTTAAACATGAACTGCTTGAATACTTTTGTAAAATCAGGTTTGTATAATTTGTTGATGTCACAACTTACTGATGTGTATTTTTAAAAGTCCCTCATCTACACAGGCAGTAAAGCATCTTGTCCATATGGTTTATATTTTTATTGTAAAAAGATTAAAACATAAGCTTTTCTGTCATGTCTTCATGCAAGAAATCAGTTGAACTATACTTTACCCTTCACTCTGACCTGCCTGGAAAAAAAGAAAGCAATAAATAAGTGTTAAAAGTATGAGCACATACTTCACCAGTCCTTTTCTAGTTGTATAAAAGGTTTCCTTCCCTCTTGCAACTCCCTGTCTGTTTGGTGTAATTTATGACAACTACCACAAGGGGGAGAACAAACACCATAATGAAATAGTCTGCGTTTCATTTTTTTTTTCCTTTTTTAATGGACTCAAAATATTTTGGTGATTCCATAATAAAATTCTCCTGATCATCACCACTCTATCCATTAGTCATATCTTACTGATTATTCATGCGTATTTCCTGAAACACAGACAAAAACTCCTGTGTGTGCACCATCTTCAACATGTTTCATGTGACTGGATTTCAAAGATACAAATCAAAGACCTCCTGTTGGGTCCCCAGACTTTAAACATGGGACTCCCTGATGCATTTCTGAATGGAGGAAAATTGATGGAATTATATGTGAGTGCTGACTAAAATGGAAGTCTGTGGCTTTTCTGCTTTTGGGTAGCAGAAAAGCCCAGTTAGCATGCCATTCAGGTACTGTTTAAGGTACTATTTACCAGTTCAGGGAGGCAGGCATATTTCTTTTTCTTTGGAAAAATACACATTTTCACATTATTATAAAAATAAAAATGGCTGATGAATAGCTTTTGCTTTCTGGGGTTGAAAAAAAGATGGAGTCACCTTCTCAAAATTCTCAGGTCCAGAGGTCAAAACATCTATTTTCTATATAATTTATCCTGTCCTTTCTCCCATCCCTGTTTCTCTATATTTCTATATAGTTTCTTTTCTCATGCTCGCTCACTGGCTCTATAATCAGCCCTTTCAGCGATGGCCATTTTTGTTTCTGTCTACCTTATCTCCTGTTTGCAGTTTCCCCTCTCTGTCATTACTCTGCTATTAGCTTTTCATCCTGGGGCTAAAACACAGGACTCACACTGACCTTATAGTCACAGCTATGCTCAAAATGTCTGCTTGGCGAGATAACACACCCACCCCCCCTCCAACTCCCCCTCTCTTGCACTCTCCATCTCACTCTCTCAAACACACACACACACACACACACACACACACAGGGCCATGTTCAAAATAAACTCTCGAACATACACCTACATATCCATGGGTACACACGCCCACACAAAATAGAGTTCTGGACAAAATCATGCAAACCTGTAAACCATCTTCACTCGGAAAAAAAAATCCTTGGTTTTATTTTCTCTGAAAAAGGCACAAAAGAGTTGTGGTGAGACCAACCAAACCAAATGTCTCGTTTCACTGAAGAACAGAGATGACAAGAAATCCAATTAAAGATTCAGACACACCTGAGTCTCCTTCATTCAGCTGTTTTTCATGCCATTCTTCTCACGTCATGATGGAAAGTGACAGACGAGGCCAGAAAGAGCATCTTATTATTATAATTGTTCATTATTTCCACCTTTGTAATTTAATTATTTGCAATATTGTTTGAGTGACATTTGAGCTGCATTGAATTAAAAAGACAGGAAGAGACAGAGAGAGATTCTATAAAACCTGGTGTAGGTAGGAAACCCTGTTCACATGCAGCATACAGCAACATACAGAGAGCCTTTTGCACACAAGATGATTTGAGCTGTCGTGATCATTGACTGTAAAAACATCATGACAGCTTCTTAAAACTGATGCAAAAACATCATAGTCACCCCCTGGTGTCTGTCTGCAGTAAAAGTCAGAACCCTCTCATCTAAGTCAGCATATGGGACATGGATCAACCTAAATAATCAAACAAATAGACCCCAAAGATGGTTTCTGTCATTTTAGGCTGTTCTTATCACATCTCATATGTTTAAGTCGTATATTAAAGTGATCTTTTTTCAGATAAGATTTATTTTAAGTAGTTGTTTGATGCTAAAAAGGAGTTCAGAGCATCATAATTCACACTTAAACCTAACCCACAATGGAGTAAAGCGGCTGTATGCACGATACCTCAATACCACAGCTCAGTCTACCAGTCACTACTGCACATGCTGTGGCTCCGAATGACACCGTCTGAATGACAGAGACAGCACCTCCGTCAGATCTCTTTCAGCTGTCATTTTAACGCAGCATAACTAAGAGAAGATGCATCAGCCATCTTTTTAAACTCACCGGTAGCAGTAGATATTAGTTTATACAATTTCAACTAATGATTCCCTAACCGCATTTATCTGATTTGGAAGACTTTTCAAAGACAAATGCTTTGACTTGTCAGAGCAGGAAAACATCAAGTGTAACTAATAACATTATTTGTAGCTGGATTACATGCAAATGAACCTTTTCCAGGGTTTGTGACTGTGAGTGTTGGCTAACTGAAGAGGCTTCCTGCAACACTTAATGGAGCAGCGCCATTGTAAATATCACCCGTGCCAACGCCACCTCTGTTCATCCTGCTATTGCTAAACCAAAGTGCTATGAAGAAGTGCAGCGTCAGGTCCTTGAAGCATGCATGCTTACAGAGAGAGAGGAGTCATCATCAGTGTTATTATGAAGATTTGTGCTCTACCTGCTATGACAAGTCTTCTTTTGAAAGCGTCTGTGTTACTGATACTTTAGACAATTGCAAACTTTGAGGAACTCTGTGGCAACAGTTTAGATGATGTCTCTCTGTACAAAACAAAGTCCATCAGGAACTTTAAGTGTGGTGTAAAAGAACCTGACTGACTTTCGCAAAGCCCTGACCTCAACCTCAACAAACATCAAAGAGATGAAATGAAAAACAGACCACAAGCCTTCACCCATATCAATGTCCTACTTCAAAATGTTCTCTTCTGTGAAGACATCTCAGCTAAAATAAATCATGCTGAGGTGAGTGGTGGCTGCTATGGTGATACAACAGCATTCATGGTTTTGGAGATGTTAAACAACAACACAAACGTGTAATGCTTGGTTGTCCACATACATTTGGCCATGGATTCTAGCATGCTAATGTGTGATGAAGTGCAGAGCAGTATCCTCACAGTCAACTGTGCCTCTAAAAGCAATGATGGTCCTTTTCTGTGTAGTTTTTTAAAGCTGAATAAATTCCTTCATTACCTTCACCCTAATTCTCTCTTGATGGATTTGTACTCCCTTTTACCCCGGACCCCCTCACCTCACCTCCCTCTTTCATCTCATTTCTTCCCTCCCACCATCTCGGTGAGCAGGTGCACAGTGACAGAGTCACTGGACTGTGAAATCTCCGCTCCTTGAGACACGTTTCATGCCTCTCCTGTCCAAACACAAGCACACAGGCACACACACACTCTCACATTACTTTGTTTTTTTTTCTTCCTATTTGTCTTCAACTTTTTCCTCTTTCTTTCTCTCCTTACTCATCATTTATCTGTGCCTGTGTAGAGATTGGGTAGACAATGTGTGATGCTCATGAATTTTACTCAGAGGAGAAATAAGAAAATCTAACTACAGTGGGATGAAAAATCTATGCAGAGTTTTATTAGGAAACAATAGAAGCCTGTGCGTGTGTGTGTGTGTGTGTGTGTGTGTGTGTGGTTATGTTTTGTGTGGATTTGTGTGTGTCTGCGTGAGCACTCTGTGTGTCTCTCCTGCATATGTCTCTGACCACATCTACATCTTTAATGTCTGAGACTGAATAATGTATGAACCCTCTGGGCTGGAAGACACACACACACACACACACACACACACACACACACACGCACACACCCACAACACCTCTTTTACAGCTTCCATCTGCACAAATGTCATAAAGCACAAGCTAACAGGAAGCCATACGCGGATGACCACTTCATCCACAGTCCTGAATACCATCATTTTCACAACTATCTTGTCATAACCAAGATGAGATCATCTTGTGTTGATGTGAGAGAACAAAGCCGGGTTCAAAGACGCCCGGAGTCTGCTGCTCTCGCAACCACAAAGGCTTTTCTACCACCAACTTCCTGTTTACATACTGCACACTTCCTGTCAAAGGGAGCACACAACTCACATCAAACATTGTTATTGCTCGTCTGTAACCTATATGATCATTTAGCATCTTGGTTGCGTGCACCGCGTGATGCACTCTTGTGTGTGTGTGTCTGAGGTGCAGTCATGCATGCTTCATGGTTCTAATTTGACTTTTAAATATCTGCATACTGTCATCTTTTCCACATGCCCCCCCCTACACACACACACACTCACTCACACACACGCCTTTTCCACTGCTTCTTATGAAGATGAAGATGTGAAGCTGAGGTCAAATTTGGTTTCTACAGCAACAGTGCATAATAATGCCATGACCCACCTGACCATGAGGCTGCAGTGCAAAGAGCTTGGTGATAATATTCATACTTTTGAACTTCCATACCCTTTCAGAGTTTGCAGGGTTTTTGCTCTTTTATTCCCACACCATCCTCCTCTCTGCCTATCTCTGCAACAGAATGATTAACAAATCAATAATAATAAAAAAAAAAATCTAATGAGTACGTAAAGAAACATTGCAATAAATGCTGATGCTTCCATACAGGTCACTGAATGGTTTGACGGGCATGAAAACAATGAATCATGTGCTAACTGCCTGCTCAGCTAACAGATGCAGATGCAGCTGAATGTCTTTGTTCTGTGTATTGACCCGACATGTTAGACAGCTGATCCAGATGAGAGATTATCTTTCTGAAGAATAGTCTTTATTCCTCCAGTAAAGTTCTTAGACTTGAGGAATCTTAACCAAGGAATATCAAAGCTGTCTGGTAGATGTTGGTGGCCAACCACAGGTTGTTTTTTTTTTCTTTCACTTGTTCCCCATCTGTGTGTAAATGTGCAGCAGTTGCTGTGATATCCTGTTGTAGCCCAAGCAAGTGCACAAACTACAAATACTCCCTCTTGAAACAGCTTCGGTTTCATGTAACTATGCTGAGGAAGAATGTTCTGGGGCCTTGCATGTCCTAGAAAAGACTTCCCGAACAGAGAACAGTTACACCCACCTCTACAAATCATCCAGGGTCTTTTAGGTGCATTTCTTATGGAAACCATGTTATCTCTGAGCATCAATTTACAGTCCTGAGCTAACCTCTACAAAGAATGCGAGTGGAAACACTTTCATGAGTCACTTCTGTACAAACAAGCTGGAGCGACGCCCCTGTAATGGCTCTAACAAAGTAGAAACTAAGAGAAATAAAGGAAACATACACATACATACAGGAATATTAGTCTGATCTATATGTTGGATAAAGGCTCCTTACAGTTTTTCTTTGAGAAAAGAAACTCCAATCTGTTTCATTAATGGCTCATTGATACTTTATGTGTTTTAATAAGGAACTATGGATGCTTTTTGTTTGGTTTTGTTTGCAATGTTTTGTTGTAATTCTTTAGACAATGCAATTAGTAGGAATATGAATTTATTCTCCCTTTATCGTAAGATTGCCTAATGTCTTTTACATGAGGACTAATCAGTTGGAGACGCGTTTGCGGTGGTCCAATAACAACCACAGTGGGACATTATGTCTGTTTCCTCCGCACTGAGGAGAGGCAGAGGAGAAAAAATAAAAAGAGGGAAAGAGCGCAGGGCCTGCGCACAGTGCCATGCGCGTTCCCGTTTCTCGCTGCGTACAGCAGCCGGTGCGGAGAGAGAGAGAGAGAGAGAGAGAGAGAGAGAAAGAGAGAGCGCTGGTATTACTAGTGACAGAAAACGGCAGCGAGCACATACAGTCTGGAGAGCAGTTGATGCGACAAGGTAGGAGGAAAAAACACCGCCGCACGCTTATTATCAGTGTTGACGCTCAGTTTTCATCGCTGGTGTGATGCGGGTTGAACTGCCTCTGCGTTCAACGCGTTTGCGGTGTCCTACAGCCTGATCTGATGTCCTCTCTCCATGCTGTTGTTGTGTGTCCGCAGATGCTGAGCGTCGCCTTGCTGTGTGTGTGCGCCGTCGTCTTTGGACACGTCTCCGCTCGCTCCGACAGCGGCAATTTTTTGGATGATAAGTGGCTCGCGGGGAGATGGGATAAATTCAGAGATGTGAGTATTATTTCTGGCTTATGTTATCAACGTCGCCCCCCTCCTCATTATCTCATTTACACCCCCACCCCCATCCCCCCTTTCTCCATATAGCAACCCTCATTGGTCTGTGATCATGCGCTCCTCGTTTTCTCGTTGTGTCCAAGCGACGCGTCACGGGGCCCGTTGTGGTGTTTGTCACACGTTCATCACCTGCTCCACTGAGACAGTAAATACACTAACGATACTGGGATCCCTGCCTGTGAGGGTTTTTGCCAGAGGAATCCCTGCTAAGCAGATATAGCTAAGGCCTCTGCGAAACACAAATGCACATCGCCCGGCTGCATGTCCGAGAGACACCGCTAAGTCCCCGAAAAAAGGGCCTAATTATGGGCAGGTATGAGGGAGGGAGTCCGCAGCGCCGGGGCCTGGGTGTGCTGTTTGTTTAGGGGGAATTAGCACCCTTAACGAGGTAGTGGCAACAAACCAGGTGGGGATTTAAACCAGAATATTATGATTTAACCATTACACTCACGTCTGTCTTTATTTGTGTGTGTATAATATAGAGATGCAATACTATTATCACAACAAAAGCACAAGCCTCAATTGGGAGCAAAACAGAATATTAACACAATGACAGAGAGTACAAAGTAGAGCAAGACACACCATGAGTCTCAGTGGGAATATTAAAGCAATATTAGAGTGCGTCTCAGTGGCTTTGTGTAGGCCTACATCCGAATCTCCCAGTGGTCTTTCCTCTCAAGCAGTGGAGCTGTTTGTGTTTGAACTGATCTGGTTGATGATGCTGGTCCTGTCAGCCACAATTAGCCTGATATGTTTATGAGGTGAGTAACTCTGCTGCTGATTGTCACGGAGCATACTATACAGTTAGTTGACAGCAGTGGGCCAGACTTGGCGGGGTGGCCTTGACCATTTCACTGATTCACTATGAAAATAAGTGACTTTATACTTGGAATGTCTTTGTTTGTTATACTTATTCCAACCAGTAGCCTAAATGTTCAATAGTGTTCCTTGGCTTTTACTTGGGAAGTTGAATAGTAGCCTATCGGCCATCTGTGCAGCAGGAGGGCCACTGTGACTGGATTTGCCTCTTGCCAAAGGTGAGTGAGTGCAAATTTGCAGGTTGACAGTGAAAGCGGGCAGTTCAATGGAAAATTTCCAGATCTTTTTGATTATTTTGGTCACCTCTTACCAATCCTAAACCAGTGTGTGTGATTTGCCACATGACAATCCAGTAGTTGTATGCATGGTTGCTAACATCAGGCACTGTCACAAGTCTAGGCATGCTAGCTTCAGTGCAGTGTTCCCGCCTGGTAGCACCACAAGGAAAAAACAGACTTTAACATCAATAATCCTGCTGCTTCGCCTCATGTAAGCTAGGAACTAGACAAAAAGGGCAAAGGGTCATTTTACTATTAATATTCTTTTTAATTTATAAATGTTATTAATGTTGATTATTAAGTGGCCATTTAACTGCTTATAATGCGTGACATTTTTTTTTAAGAAAACAAATCATAGCTGGATAGGAACCAGTGTTTTAAAAAAGAAATGTCAGAATGAAGCGCTGACAGAGCAGAAAACAGAACCCCAGTAGTCCTGTGGTCTGTGTGCTCAGCACCAGTCCGCAGAGCATCAGTGGACTTCAGTGGACAGTTATTTGTCTAAACAGTCAGGCCACCGAAATGGAGCAGGCCCAAAGTAAACACCACGCAGGAGAGGAACATCTTCTCAAAACAAAGTCGTAAGGTGTCCACTTGAATTAATCTCCTAACCTCATAGTGTTACAGCCAGAGGCAGATTTTGTGTGTTTGTATTTGTGTGGAGACTGGAAGCATAAACACAATGTTAAAAAAAGAAACTTTTAATGGCAACACTCGTCCAACCCACAGAACGCCTGACACGCCCCCTCCTGGTATCCAAAACAACAACAATGAATGTCACTACATAATGGAGTCGAGCAGGTGTGCTTGTTTGTTCACACAGTGGCAGCTGATAAAACCACCAATTTATGAGCTCTTATATCAAACACAGAGTGGCTGGAATATTTGTTCAAAACTCAGTGAAGCAGGATTGTTTTGGGAGCATTTATTTTACTTATTCTAGGGCTTCTGAGGCTTTTTCCTGTAGAGTTTTTGGTTCCATTGGGTGAAACACCTTGAGTATTTGACTAAAAGGGAAAAAAATCCACATTTCAAAGAATGCATAAGAATCTCATTTTAGCCTGTAAACGGACTAAAATGCCTTGTTTTGATTTGTGTCATTTATGATAATGAGGCAAGAGCTGTATTTTTTTTTGACAGTTAATTTTGGGTCTTAAGTGAAAATAATTGTTTATTCATATGGCACTTATCTATACTGCAGCAGTCATTAATAGACCTGAAACTCATCCAAAGATTTTAGTGCTAAACCCCCGAGATTCATCAAACCAAAAACTGCCCCTGAGCTGCCGAATAAAAAAAAAAACCTGCACTGTAACCCCCTCACATTTGTCAGACTTCTGCTTTGCAATACATGTTGAGAAAAACGCTTACATACAATGCATTATGGAATTATGAAAGTTCAAGTCATGAACTACTTACCAAATTGCAGATGCAAGGCAGTGGAAATCATGACTGTTGTTTTCGAATGAATGCCTCAAATTACAGTAAGGAACAGAAGTCAACCTGTTGAAGCCGTTCAGTGTTAAAGTGCTTTGTGCGTTTCAGGTGGAGCGTATGTGTTAGAGGCTTAGCTCGCCTCTAACAACAGATTGCGGTAAATGGGTGCACATTAGCAGAAGTGATCTGTACATGCTTGCAGTTGCCCAAACACACACACACAGACACACGTAAGCATGTAAGCACATATATGCAAAGACATATATGCACACAAACACATACACATAAGATATGAGCAACAGGGGTTTTGTCAGTGGGCTGTGCTTTAAATGTGCTGCAAAAACAAGGTTAGCTTCATTCACCAGAGTAAAATCAGTTTTCTCTCACACCGGCTTTAATTAGTTGTTTCGGGGTTTTTTTGAGCAGGATGATTTTTCTCAGAATTAAATACCATGATGTTGTTGATGTCAGACAGAGACAAAAAGTAGGATTAATTTTTCAAAAAAAAAGTGAATGTGGTTTCTTTTTTTACACCTGCTTACATGTTCTATATCTAACTTGTGACTGTTGGTTTCTAACTCTCCCTTCCTACCTGTGAGACTTAAGCGTGTGAACCCATCAGCTCAGGTGGACCCATGTGATACACCTTGGGTCCAACTATTTAGCAGGATTTGGATTATGCAAATAGGGTGTTGGAAGTGAATGCCAGAGAGGAAATGTGATTGGCCATGTGCTGCTCTTTGAGATATACACAGTGAGACAAAGCTTGGAGGTGAGAAGAGAGAGAGAGAGGGATGTGAGAAAGCTTGGTGACTGTGTTAATACAGTCTACTTATAAATACCCCAATTACAAGAGGAGATATTTACCCAATTCATAACAGAACAGATAGATAGATAGAGAGAAGGAAGGAAGGAAGGAAGGAAAGTGATTGGCGGGGAACTGAAGACTCTCTGTGCATTCATGTCTGTGTTTTTTAACCTTGAGGCTCAGGCACTAGAGATAGAAGCAGAGCACAAATGCATTATCTGTTCTGTGTATATGTGTGTGCTTTTCATTTCCTGTTTTAGTGCTGTGTCCCAGTTTGTCTGTCACCGTGTTTTTGCATTCTTTCACGGAGGAATTTTATCCATACAGTTTACAAATGTATCCAACTAGATATCATAATTAATAGTGACAGTCTTGGCAAACAAAAGAGATCTCTAATGGCCAAGAACCTCACTCACTTCATTCCTCCTCTCCGGCTCACAAAAAATGAACAGCGAAATTATTTAGAGCAAGCGGATTCCACTGTAGCTGTGCTTAATAATCACACACACATGCACACAAATTTACACAGTTTGAGGGTCAGTGAAGGCGAAGGGTAAACAGGAAATGCCTCAGCCTCTTTGCATGTTTCGTAGCTCATTAGACATGCATCACCACTGTGTGTAATCACACCTTGCTTTTGCTCTAAATGATATATATTTGTACCCAAAAGTGAGTCTACATTATTTTAATATACATCGGGGATAAAGTTAAGCCTGCTGGCTTCAAATGAGAAAACTGGCTGGAGTAATGCTGAATGTATAGTGTATTTTATTATTGTCTTATGTATCGGTATTTTGTTTATATGAATCTATTTAACATCTAAGCATACTTGAGTTAGAAGTTATGCTGATCTGATTGATGCAGTCTCGCATAATGAGGCACATGCATCCCAGTCATGTCACAGTAATGTCACGCACTGCAGACTGTATAGAGGTTATTGCTCGAGGGGCCAGTAAGCGCAGGAAAGCCACCATTGTTTGTCATGACACATACTGTACTGCCTGTTAATAATAGATCAAATTGTTCCTCTGAGATACATTCACATGTACAGGAAGAGACGAGATCAACCTGTTTGATAAAATACAAAATTAAATTAAATTAAATTAAACAAAATGAAATCAGGTTTCATCAGGCAAAGTAGTTTTAACATAAAAAAATATTTTTTACTAAATGTTAATCCATGCTAACTGCCAGGTTTAGCTAGCTATAGTTTGGCTAGCTGTCTTGTGGCTGACAAAGGTAAAGCTGGTCTGCAATATGACTGACATAAGGTAAAATATGATTAACACACCTGACATGACAGTTGATTGAAAGGGTGTTTGTCAGTGCTTTTAAAATATATATCTCGAAAATGATCCAATGTATCTGAACTCACAAGACATGAGGTCTATACCAATAACCACAATAACCAGAATTACCAAATAATGTTAAGTCAGGTCATCCCGATCAGATATTTGGTTCCCTCTGTGAACTGTTTGATACTAAACCAGAACATATTTCTTCATGTTTGCATATAAGTCATTATTATATTTATCAAGTATTGTCTACTAAGTTTAGTGTACATCTCTTAAAGCTGCAGGGGTGTTACAGCTTGATAGTTCAGTATCTTTCGTGGAAACGTTACTCCTTAATCTGATTGGACAGATCTGTTTCCTTGCAACAGATATACACGTTAGCCCTTCTACAGTGTAAACCGGCTAAGACGTTGCTTATATTCTAATAGTGCAACCCAATGAAGTAAAAAAAAAAGCAGTTTGAAACCAAATAATTGTCAACTATGAACAGAGGGAGGACTTTATGCACGAACTTAGATGCTGAAGTAATTTTTTAAAAAAAGCCTAAAATGACCATTGACTTCAAGAGCGGTCTCTAATGTCATTATTTTTCATGCCAGTAGTTTATACTGAAGTTTGGGTATCTTAATTTGGCATGAAACTCCTTCCGCTCACTCAAAGCTGTTAGCGTTATCTTAATCCTGCCATCAAATAAGCAAAGTCTTCATAATTATACTTTTTTTTTCCTCTTTTCCTTTGAACTGTGGCAATACACCTAGCTACTTTTTTATCTTATGTGCTGCCAGGCTCTTCCGTGCCAAACTTTACTTTGACTTAAATTTTACATTTTAGGCATGTTCTGTCACTTTCATCTTTCAGCAAGAGCCATAAGTGGGTCTCCCGCTAAGTGCACTAGATAGGATCCTCTCCACTGATTTACTGTAAGTCCTGTTAGGGTGGCTGGAGAGGCCTGGGGCTCTTTTTCTTGCACTCTCTCAGTTTTTTTAGACATTCTGCTCGGCCTTCCTTGGCTAGCTTTCAGCACTGCTACACAGTAAAGCGATAAGCTGAAGAGGAAGATTTAACAATGAAAAAACACAATGAATAAATGATGGGTAAAAAAAAAAGCATGGCTTGTAATAGCACGATATTGGAATAAATTAGTATCTTGTTTAGAGCAGATTACATCTTTTTCATCCTCTCACCTCTTAGTTCCCCTTTTTTTTAAAATGTTTTTACAGTATATGTCTGCCCTGTGTTGTTTGTGTTGTGGAGGGTGAATGATGAAGGGGAGGTACAGAGCTTGAGGCCTTTTCCACTTCAAAGCACCTTTGTGTGTATTTGTGTGCATTTGTGTGTGCATGCATGCGACAAGCTTGAGCAAGACAAGCGGAGCCAGTACAGTGAAAAAAAATCTCATATTTTTTTTCTGTTGGAAGTTAGAGGGGAGACAGCGAGGAGTCAGGGAAGGTAAGATAACCACACAATTAGCAGGGATGATCTGTGAAAATTGCATAAAGACATGCACATATAAAAAAAAAAAAATCAGTATGCACACGAACAAATTATGATGCGAGACAACTGAGCTGATTGCACAAATCATTGTGTTTTGCTTGTTACAACTGTAAGGGAGTGAGAGGGAAAGAGGTGGAAAGAGATGGAGAGTTAAATTGAAGAGTTGCTATTTTTAACATACACTCAGGAGGCCATTAGACCTATTGTTGAATTTTGGGTGTTCTGTGGTTTTTGGAAAGTGGGTGGTTGCATGTGCAGTGGAGTGCATTCATGCACTTATTTGATGTTTTGTAGTGCTGACAGATTCTGGCACTACAGTCAGTGTTGTGGTGATAAGTTTGTTTGTTTATGAAACTCTCTCTGTCTCTCTCTGTATGTGTGTGTGTGTGTGTGCGCGCGCATATTTGTGTGTTTCAATATAGTCCTGTGTGTATAGTGTGTGAGTGCCTGCGTGTGTGTGTGTGTGTGCATGTTCGTGCGTCTGTTGATTCCATTAAGGAATCAGACCGCAAGCACTTTTGTTGTCTTGACTAGTCTAGAGGGCCTGGCCCCCATAATGCAATGTTCTCATTATTCAGTCTTCATGGTCTGCATTGCTAGAGGGGAACCATCCTTAACAGAAACAAAAGTACCTCTCTATTTTGCTTTATCTTTACAAAGCTTTCAGTCTGTGGGTTTTATTCATATCGAGATTGGAATGTACTATGTGTAATTCAAAAGAATCAACAGACAGATCTGCTATTGAATTTTGTGATACTGTAATATGGACCTTTCTAGAAGTGCAAGGTAGAGAGAGGCCAGGGTGCAGTGCTACAGGGAGTCTGTAGTGAAGATGCATAGGGTCACAAAGGCCAGATAGAAAGGACAAGAAGGAGAAAATAACCAGAGTCAAGAGAAAGCAAGAGTTGACCCTGTTAACATTACAGAGGTGAGAGAGATGGAGACTGGCTGACAGTTAATATCATGCTTTTTGAAAATCAGCTACGATCTTGTGGCAAGCAGCATGTAACCTTGCAATGCGGCTGGACTGCTGAAATTTCACGTCTGAAATCTCGCAGGTCCGTCTTGAAAAACTCCAACCAACTGATTTGTTTTATGTTTATGTCCGATCAGAATACAACTAGACCAATCAGCGTCCTTTGAGGAGAAAGTGGTGTTAGCTATATGTGTGGTTAAATTCTGATGAAAGTGATAAGTGACTGCAGGCTTGTAAAGTATGGCAGCCGCCGAAGAGGTTAGCGTGAATGCTGCAATAGCGACAGTCTTATCAGAACTGAACAACATTTCATCATTAAAAGAAGAACAAAGAGCAAGACTTAAGGCTTCTCTTGATTGAAAAGATGTTTTCGTGCTTCTCCCAACTAGCTTCAACAAGAGTAATGCATATGACAGACAGAAAATTCATCCAATCACCTTCCACCTTATTTCTGTTATTTTTTTTAAACAATCTGTCCCTTCCAAACACGGTCTGTAATGTCAAATCAATCCTATGGACATGCCAAACATCCCAGCTGGTGTGTCAGGTTAAGCAGGATGTAGAGGTGTAAGGTTTGGGTACATACATGATCTGTACGTACAGACATATTCACACATCCAGACACATAAATATCTAAACGCAGCTCCATGTCCACAGTGCAGACCATCAGTAACACCTGCAGGATCAGTTTATGCTAGTTAAGGGATCAGTATGACTGTGTAAAGGTCATATGCAACCTCTCCAGTGTAGCAGCATTCATGTAGAGGTGTAACAATTCATTAATACAATTAATGCAATTTATATAAAAAATTGCAGATTCAAACGCTTGCTCAGCAACTGTTAAAAATGTTTAAGTCAATCACATAAAAATATATCAATGCCATGAAATGCAGGTCAGTAACTTTGCCACTGTGTCTATTTTCTGCACGGGTGATAATGCTGGAAACAGCACCTTAAAAACAAGCGTGGCACAAAAGACTGAGGTGTAAATGTGTTCTTTTTTTTCCCCTGCTTTTTCTGAAAAAGCCTGTAAACTTTGCAAAACTGCACAGAGGCTCTGCAGTAAGATGCACACATCTGAACCTCTCTTGCATTCTCTTTCTAACTTGTCAAGGGAGAAAAACTTGTAAGACACTTAAACAATTAAATATTTAATCCAGACTTTTTATGTAAGGCAGTTTGAAGAAACACGATAAATGTACAGTAATACTGCAGTTTTAAGAAAATACACATTCACCAAAATTTCCTTTTTTACTTTCTTGCCTTTTTAATTGCTTTACCTCACAGCACAATTATTACTAATAGTAATTGCTTCAGTTATTATGGCATTGATTGAATAATGAAATAAATAATGGAATCAGTGTTAATCCATCGATTCACTTGGATTCCAAACATTATGTGCCAGATTAAGTTCAGTTTTCTCATACGTTTCTTTTCAACACATCTTCCCTAAAGCACATTCAACTTTGCTAATCTTGAGTTTCTAACTTCATTGTAGTCATTAACTGCTTTTTAATTCATGTTACTAAGGTCATCAAGTGTCAAGGCTGATTTACAATTAATATATCTGCTGCCTGTACCACCCATCAGCATAATGAATCCATATGCTCAGATTATAGCCATACAATAAATCTGCTCTGTGCATGCGAGAGTGACTGGCCCATAGGAGTCTGTGAACCGTACGCCAGTGAAAACATTTGTAAAACACTCTTTAATTGAATTTGACACATCCTGTTGGTGGAGATTTGTACAACACTGGAATGCGCAAATCTACAACATGCAGCTTTATTTTGTCTCTGTTCAGCCTCGCTGTGGGATTTATGCTGATAACATTTTTTTTCTCCCCTGTTTCCCTCCCTTCCTATTTGTTCTGGCATATAGAACCAAAAGAATCACACCAACACACACAAACGCAGGCTGAGAAAACACACACACACACACACACACCAAAGATGACAGAGAGAAATGTAATTTTTTTTTGTGTTCAGTTTTAGATTGTATTTTCATTATAATAATCCACCATTAAATTTATTGTAATTATTCAATGAGTAAGTGTAAACCGTCTGACACAAAATTATTCATCTATTGAAATTTTTTTTTTTTTCATTTTTCATGGGAAATTAATTTTTGCATTTACTTCCAAAGTGGCATCAGACAATTAATCAGAATGTTGTTACAGAAAATCATTTGACACAGTCGTATTAGATGATACCCACAGAGTGATCATGTGTGTCTGTGAGTGTGTGTGTGTGTGTGTGATAAAAAGAAAGACAGATGTGACAGTGATTGTGACAGAATAAGATAGAAAACAGTGCTTTGGTGAGTTTGAAGGAAACCAGAGACAGAACAGAGTGAACACACAAAGATCTCTATGACTTAAGCTCCTTTTACATTTGCATCATAAGCCAACACACCCTGGGTGTGTCTCCTTCTTGTCCTTCTAATAAAAGCAAGCAAAGCAGTCACCTCTGCGCGATCCTTATTTAGACTGGTTAAAGAAACTGACGGGCAAACGACTGAACCTTTTGAGGTTTGCTGGTTTACTTTCAAACATTTTGGAAAAGAGCAAAGCACTTTTTTATATCGGAAATTATATTATTAATTGATAGAAGTCATATGCTGGAGGCTTTCTGTAAATACAGAGAGTTCTGCTGGTTTTCCCCTTAACTCTCTAAGTATCACATTTCCACAGGAAGTCTCTGTTTTACCAAAATGGCGATCATCCAGCTTTTGATTAAATTCATTTCTTATTGGATTCTATATTTAAGATCCAATCTGTAACGGCAATCTTGCAAAGCTGAGAGTCTGATTTAATGGATTAATGTTACAACCTTAAAATACGTTTGGTACAAAACGTGACATTTAAACAGAGGTTTTCTTTGATGTTAATGAAGACTCTAGGCAATCGGATGCATCATACAGTAAATTAGTTTCCTAAGATTTGCATGTATTTCTGCTCTGTAATGCAAATGTTACTGGCTGATCATAATTAAAATCTAAAGGGGCTGTTTTGTTTCTTTTCAAGCTCTAAACCCTTTTGTCTATCCATAACTTTAAATGGCTAAACAGTGTTTTTTTTTAAAGCATAATTGCAGTCAGCTATAAATTGCATTATCATGAATTAAATCTCAACCCTAAAAAGGTAAAAAATCTTTTTACATCTTTAAATTGTTCGATTGATGTGTTATTCCCCCTCTGTTGGGTGTGTTTGTCACATAAGGTGTGAATACTATCAGAGGATATGAGCGAGTGAGATCGTTGGCACATGCATGCACATAACGACACACGGGCCCCTTTTTAATGCTAATGAGCTGCTGTCATAACAGAACACCAACATTATCTTGGCTAGATAAATGCATGTTCTATGTATTTGCATTTTATGGCGTGTTGGTGTGTGTATGTGTGTTACCCAGATCAGTTCATTTCATTATGCAAAGTTTTGAAAGAAAAACCTAATCAAAATGAATTCCTCATTCTCTCTCTCTGTAATGCTTTCTCCTAAAGGAAGTGGAGGTTTGTATGAATGCTGAATAGTCTTGTATCTGTCATGTATTATTTATTCTAGATTTTATCTAAAAATTAATTTTTATAATTTTGTCCACTGGTTAACTCTGTTTCAGGAGCCTGGTACATGGACTCCATCCAAGCCCTTCGATCAAGGTGGGTGTGAGGACAAGAGCCTCGAGTCCTGTTTGCTTTTTGATAAAACAAGAAAAAAATTAACATTAGAACAGACAAAGAGAACTCAACCTCACCCAAAGCACAACTTTCAATTTTTTAAAACAATTTTTCTTGTTGTAAATGTTTTATTTCGAAACGTTAAATCTGCATATGGATGTGTATTTGCATAAATATGTACACAGGGATGAATAGTCAATCTGATTGGCTGAAATTTATGAGAACCAGTGAGGTATTAGAGTGTTAGAGATTTGTACAAGTGTTACAGAGTTATTCATATTACCAATAAATCATCACTGTAACCCAACCTGTTAGTAAAAATGTGGTCAACTTTTGCAGGATTGCTCCAAAATAATATGTTCATGATATTTTCACATGGTTGCAACACACTTTTGCTTACAGAACAGTAATTACTGAAACACATTAATACCTCAAGTGAATATCACTTATTTAGGGTCACTCATACATGTAACAAAGCATCTTCAGTGAATATTAAAGGATAGATGCAATGATGAAAAAAGGAACAAAAAAAGCCAGTGCCAATAGATGAACCTCAATGCAGGAGAGGAAAGTCTTGGTTTAGGTAGTAAAAATGAGATTTTTTGTGGCTGCGTATACTCGTGCTCTTCTCTCCAGAGCACGAATCATTCATTCCTTTATGCAAGGCCAAACTTTCCAGCAGAAAAAATTAAATTCTATTTGGTAGTTTATACATATATATTTATATATCCTTACCAACAGAAAAAGCAATCTGGAGAAAAACATAACCTTGGTAAAGGTAACAAACACAACAGCATCATTACAGATGTTCAATTCCTCATTTCAGCCCTGTGACTCATTGTGGTTTTGTTGACATAGTGTAACAAGAATGATAGTGAGGAAGGGTGATCTTGAAACATCACAAATAAAACTTACATCAAACAGAGTTTGACTCTTACAATACTGTACCTTTCAGTGCACATATGCAGTGGAAGTGTGTGTGGAGCGTTTTATTTCCAGCCTTTTTTTTTTATACCAGGATACAAGGATGCAAGAATACAAGGAAGTTTATTGGTCATTATACAACAGGTTGCATAATGAAATTAAAAATTATTCTGGTGGTACAGCAGCGGATACTTCTGTATCTTTTGCCTGATGGCAGCAGGGTGAACAGGCTGTGGCTGGGGTGGGTGTTGTCTTTTA
>JAQMCX010000043.1:8466888-8520675 GCA_029814765.1 Acanthurus leucopareius | reverse complement strand
ATCAGCTCTTTGGTTTTGCTGATGTTGAGCAGTAAGTTGTTTTCTGTGCACCATTCTGCAAGATGGTTGATTTCCTCTTGATATGAAAACTCATCACTGTTAGAAATCCGGCCGATGATGGTGGTGTCATCCACAAAGTGATCCCAAAGTCTTTTCACAAAACCAACCAGTTATTATCTGTTTTTTGATCATGTGATTTCCCATTTAAGTAACCGACAGTGATAAACTTATACACACAACCAGGAACGCCAGGACACTTTCACTCTCACTTATCACTGTATCCTCAAACACACACACACACAAACAGGGCATTTGCACGCACACACATGCACAAACAGACACACAGAGACATGTCAGGGAAACAATAGCATTAGATAGTGCGTTGGAGGATGGAGGCAGGATAATCTGCCAAAGCTGCTCAGGGATTACTGTAAGGTTCTTTTAGAGCAGAGGTCATTCATAAACTGTTCTGAGATCAGCTGAGGGTCTTAGATCCTGCACATAGGTGCCATGCTGAAGGCTGACACGCGGTCAGAAACAGCTCGCTTGCCTTTGCTGAAAAAGATCACACCCTCAGCCAGAGAATCAGATCCAAAATCAGCTCTCAACTTTAAAGCCAGATATGGCCCTCAGCCTGGAGATCTGATACCAGATCAGTTTGTGTGATGCTGTGTGTGGATGGTTGATGTAAGGTCAGAAGTAGCTGTAACCAGTTCCATCTGTTTTTAGCTGTAAGGATACTTAACAGTATTACAGCTTTGAGTTCAGCGAGAGAGACACACTGAATATACTGTAAGTGAGCAGGCAGTGGCTAGAATCAACACACACACTCTCACACACAGATCTCTAATACCTGTCCACATAGCTCGGATGTTTAAAAAATTAAAAGGATGAACGCGGTTTAACTCAGAGTCACTGATGGAGGATTTCAAAGATAAAAAGTAAAATGTAACATTGAGGAAATTTTCTCTCTGTTTATGCTCATTGGCTTAGTCTGTCCAAGACACTCTTTAGATAAAGAGGCTGTGTTTTCATTACACACACTTACACAACAAACATACAAATGATTAAAAGCGATTAACTCTATACCTCTGTTTTGTTTTTTAGGCCTTGATCCAACCAAAGACCCATGTCTTAAGATCAAATGCAGTCGCCACAAGGTGTGTGTGGCCGAGGATTATAAGACTGCCTCTTGTGTCAGCCAGAGGAGGGTTAGGTAAGAACACACACACACTCTCTCTTGCACATATGCACACACACTTGCCCTTTTAAAGAGGCGTGAGTTTCAAAGCTGCCCCTTAAATTTGCATTCAGATGTTTCTGCGAAGAAGCGAGAAATGAAAGAGCGGATTAGGAGCAAATCAAATCTCTTTATTACTTCCCATTTCTTTTCCTCCTCCTCCTCCTGTTTTCTTTCTTGTTTTTTTCTTTCCTGCTCACAAATTCATGCAGCATGATAAGCAACAACACCAGAGGGGTTGGCTGTTTCTCTGTTTTTTCAGCTGGTCTACTGGTTGCTGGGCTCTCTGGTGACTGTTGTGTGCGACATTACTTTTTAGTCCAATTACCCCGGCGTTGGCAACGCCTTACAATGGACACAAAGTCCTGCCAAGTGATATGAATGGGCTTTGAATTTGTATGTGTGTGAGTGTGTGTGTGTGTGTGTGTGTGTGTGTGTGCGTGTCTGTCTGGGACACTGCAGACTGGACAGAGGACAGTAACGCCATACTGACCTCATTCCCCATTCTTAGCAACAACACAATTACATCTAAAAAGTGTGAGCAAATCAGAAAATAATCACTCATAAATCCTAATCCTTGTCTTATTTCAGAAATGGATGTAAGAACAAGAAAATCCATCACAGATACAAAATGCTTGGAAAACATTCATTTAGAATGAAGCTGGCGAGATAAGCGGTGCATTGTGATGGAGACAATGTCAGATAATTGAAAATATTTTCATATGCATGCAGTCAAATGCTTAGTGGGTGCTGGTGTGTGTTAAGAGTTGTGGTTTTAACTCCTCTCTAGTTTTAAAGATGCCAGTTTGTACCAGAGTCCGGGGTCAAAGTGCAAACCCTGCCCTGTGGTCCACCCGTCTCCTGTCTGCGGAACTGACGGACACACTTACTCCACCAAGGTACTCGCACACACAAGTTTCATAATCTCTCACCCATATTAGAGACATCTGGACAGACTTGAGTCACATCACGTCTCAATAAGGCACACATCCTGATTTTACTTCCTCTTCTCTGTCTGTCTCTCTGTCTCTCTCGCTCAGTGTAAGCTGGACTACCAGGCGTGCATCACAGGAAAGAAGATCGCTGTGAAGTGTCCTGGCATGTGTCCTTGCCCCTCTCAGCCTGAACAGAGCTCCACAGAGAAAAAAGGTACAAGGTCGCGCACACATCAATACACACTCCAAGTTATGGTGCACTTCAAGAATAAACAGTGAATTATTGCTCATTTAAAGGTCCTCCGTGGTGTCAGTCAGAGTTCATGTTAAAGCCCCTCCCGTGCGAGCTAAAGCATCTCTGTCCTGCCAGTGCGTCTTGTAGCATGACAATGAATCGTTACAAGTTTTAGGCCAGCTTTTGTTCTGGCTGATTCTGACTTTGAAGACTTCACAAGGGGGACAGTAAAGAATCACTTTGGCATCATTAATAATTAGTGTTATTGTTCTTCAGTGTGCAGTGAGTCGGACCTGAAGGAGGTGGTGAGTCGTCTGAGAGACTGGTTCAGAGTGCTGCATGAGAACGGCAACCACAAGAGAGTCAAGATCCAGAAGCCGGAGAAGAACAGTGCGTCTCATGGCATTAACAAAAACATCTCTTCTTCATTATCATAGTTATTGTTACATGCATCTTTCCTTTCTCTCTTTTTTTTGACCTTTTCTCAGCAGAGTTCGAGGTTGGGGCGTCACCTATTTGTAAGGATCCTTTGGGTTGGATGTTCTCCCGACTGGATACAAATTTTGACCTCCAGCTGGACCAATCAGAGATCAAGAGCCTCTACCTGGACAGGAACGAGCCTTGCTCCGATGCATTCTTCAAATCCTGCGACACACATGCTGACAAAGTTATAACGAGCTCTGAATGGTGCACGTGCTTCCAGAGGTACACAGGTAAGCTATCTCCATGTGCTCACACGCAAAGAGGAAACCATTAAATTGCCTGAACATACACACAAAAATCACAGGTGACAGTCAGCTTCATTTTCTGTATCTTGTGCTATAAAATTCTAATTTCATAGAAGATTGAATCTTATTTTTGTATAAAATCAGAAATGTAAACATTTCCAATACAAACAAAGCAAGGCCCATATTGTAAAAAAACAGAACTTTTATTATATATAGAAACTTACTTCTATAGACATAGTAACAGCTTCCACTTACTCAGACTGGTTTATTCTTCCATGACTCATACATAATATGTAACTGCATTATGTAAAATACAATCAAATGCAACACAATCCAATGTATTACACTGCATGAAAATGCCACTGTATGAGACCAAGGATAAAAATGAGTTTTTTGCACATAAAGAAATAGTATTTTTTTTTAGATGAGCAAGTCTTTTAAAGGCAGAGACAGCAGGATAAAAAACATCATGTACAAAGCAAAAAGTACACAAAGGAAGCCAAGTTCTCACAAACAGATGCATCCCAGAAACGCAGACTTGTGCAGTTTGTCACCAGAGTCCCTTGTCTCTCCTCTGCAGATTCCCCTTGTAAAGCAGAGCTGTCCAGTATCAACAAAAAGCAAGCAGGGAAAAAGCTGCTTGGTGAGACTCAAACTCACACACACACACACATACACACACACACACACACACACACACACACACACACACACAAAACAATCAAACGCATTCAAAAGCACATATACTCTCTCAAAGAGCGTTTTACCCTAATCCATTGTGTGTGTTTTGGCTTGTGTGTGTAGGCCAGTATCTGCCCTCCTGTGATGAGGAAGGTTACTACAGGTCCCACCAGTGTCACAGCAGCAGCGGCCAGTGCTGGTGCGTTGATCGCTACGGCAACGAGGTGGCCAGCTCGCGCACCCATGGCCCAGCCAACTGTGGTAAGCAAAACCATGTCCGAGTATCAGAGAGCCGAGCTGATTTGAAGTTTAGGCATCATCGACAAAATGATTCTTAAAATATTTCAATCAGTTGCCACAATTTATTTGTATCATGAAACTGTTCAAGGAGTAGATTTACTTTTTTGGAAACAGGTTAATGCGCCTGCTTGCACATATATGTTCATTTAATGTAAAAATACCACCTGTAACTGGTCAGTTAAGCTGAACATAAAGAAACAATCACTCTGGCACAAAGGTAACAAAAGCCTTCCATCAACAACTCATAAAGTTCATAAATTGCTGATTTTGTGGATAAATTTCTAAATAAATATGAGTGTAAAAATGTAGTATGCAGATAAAGATTTAAAATGTAACACTTTTTGCCCCAAGCATTCAAAATTTGACTAAAACTATCAGCAAAATGTGAAAAAATAACAGTTTTTTTAAAAGTTTTGTGAAGGAAGTCTTTGTACTATGTTGAGGAGATATGTACTTAAGGTGCATGCTAGCATGCTAACCAGCTGGTTTTGGCCCATCTTAATGTGTTATACCACTTTGCACCTCAAAAGGTGATAGTATGATGGTACAGCTCAGATCTGGCCCTGTTGTTTTTTAAGTATGAAATTAACAGGTGGCCATTTCTCACATAGTTCCCCTTTAAGTGAGGATATGTTTTGTACTATTTTTTGGCTGGGCACAGTAACTTCATCAATTCCTTGTCCTTACCTTTAGATTCGGTTTCCTCATGTTAAGCTAAACTAAGCTATGCTAACCAGCTGCTGGCAGTAGTTACATGACCAGACAGACATAAAAAAGGCGTCAGTCTCCTCATAAAACTATGGACCATAAACAAAAATACTCCTGTGATCATAAGAACTGGATCATTCTTATTTGCAGGTGTGATTTTGGAGTCCTCTGGAGACCTTGGCAGCGGAGATTCGCTGTTCACTGACGATGATGAAGATTCCTTCGTCCCCAATGACCAAGCCCGGATGGATGATGAGGACGATGAGGACGAGGATGATGACTATGACAACGACGAATATCTGTCGTAATTTTGAAAAGAGAACAAAAAAAAAAGAAAAAAAGAGAAAACTGTTTGTTTGGTCAAACTGCACGTTTCTAGGTGACTCCCCAGGCAGATACTTAATCGTACTAACAGCCTATGGACTACTCTCTGTGTATTGTTTGTTCATTAGTAAGAAAAAAAAAAATACTCCTGGCAAACATTTATGATTTCTCTTCCTCTCTAAGTATAAAAATATGATTGGTCAATGGCACTTGTTCACTTGTGTGTCAGCGATCCAGAGAACATGACAAGGACTAATCAATAACCATTCCAGTGCTTTGGATATGGTCACATGTGCAAAGACCTCTCCCTTCATTGGACAGTCCATATTTTCTAGTGTGTCCTGTCCTTGTGCAGCACTCTGATGCTTGAGTGTGTTGATGCCTGAGGCGCATTGTTAAAGAGATTTACCCCCTGTCATCCCTTCACCCCCCTCTCACCCTTCTCCCCCCCTTATCAAATGTTCCTGTGTATAGGTGGGATGTTGATGATGTAGATAAGAGAATATTGCACTCTTTAGGTTTCTTTTGATCTTGATTTGTAACTGTGACTGTAACTGTGTGGAAAAACAAGATAAGATTTAGACATGCTTCATTAGGAGAATTAAGACAAAAAAAAAAAAAACCTTAAAAAAAAAACTGTGTAAGTTGGATAACAATCAGAACCGACATGCTAGCTGTTTTCACGCAGACACAAATCAAGTCAAATCATCTCAGAGGCTCAGCAACAAGGAAAGACAAATTACTGCTTGGCCGGTGGTGTTAGAGGGGAAAATATTATTATTATCTATTTTTCTAATCCATCGTTGGATGAATACAGAAGATGAAATAGATTTGTCGTAGCATGTCTAATACTGCGTGATGTTGTTTCAGTCTGTGGAACCAGAGGCTAAACCTTTGCGGAACTGGAAAATATAAATATAATGGAGCTTGAGGGTGTAAAATTCCCTCAAGCGTGTACAGAGGAAGCAGCACTTGCATAGTTATAAACTTCTTTAGCCACAAGTATATGTTATAAAAAAACAAAATATTTACTTACCTTTAATACGTCAGTGAGCTTAAAGAAAACTTTGTCGCAGCTCACACTGAGGATATCGACTCCAGAGAAACTGTGGAGTTTGGTGTTTTAAAATTCTTGGACTTGACATAATTTGAACACACAGTGTAACAGAATAAATCTCTTGCACAGTAATGAAACCACAGAGCCATGCAGACCTGTTGAAATGTCTGGAAGTGGATAAAGGGTGAGGTGTGCCTTTCACTGATGAGGACAGATGGAGGGAGTAGTGGGTGGAGCATGCTTACTGAGACTGACTTTAGCTCGTCTTTAAGCTGTGTAAGAGTGGCTCTGCTGTCAGCTCGGACACTGTTTGGGTGGTTTGGTATGAGCTTGTGTTCTGGGTCTCTCTTACTACGGTGTTACACAGGCCATATTTCAGATCTTTTGATTTGTTACATAGGATAGCTAGAATGTAGACAAGCACAGATATACTTAACAGTTAAGGCATTAAAACACTTAGATTTTGCTGGATTTGAAAATGGTTTATATATTAGTACACTGGCTAGAGGAAGCTTTGGTTTAGACAGCTTTATATGAAAAAAAAAAAATATGATCATCATACAGTGTTTTGCTTTTACTTTGTTTTAAAGCTTGATTTGTACTCGATCTGCTCTAACTACTTAAAGTGTATATCTGTCAGGGTTAAAAACTGAAACTGATCCCAGATTTGTTTATTCCTGATAAGTCCTGCGGCTCTTTATGCAGACCTGGGATTTGCCGAGTTCTTATGTTAATTTTACAATTATTAATCTTCCATTGCGCTTCATTTTGATTCAAACATCTGTTGAATTTCCATGTTAAGACTTGAAAAGTGCCATCTAACTGTCCGATAGCTTGTTTTTTTCATTTTGTTTTGTTTTGTTGTTGTTTTTTTTTTTTTTGCTCCCTTCATTCCTTTAAACTTGGAATTTCAATTCACTTTTCGAACTGGAAAATGTTAACAGTCTTAAAGCGTGCTGTTTCATGAGTGTGATGACATGCAAATTATTTTGATGACCTCAGACACTGTAGCCACTCTCAACCAATTACACACTGTCATCACAGCTCTGATAGCGTTTTAAGGTTATGATACAGATGCATTTTTTACAGTGTATGTATGATTTGCTGAAATAAAAAGCTATATTGACCAATGTGTGTCTGGCTGCATGGTCATGAGTGTTACTTGGAGGACAGATGTGGTGATGTGTGGTGATGTCTTGTTTCGATGTGACCAAGTTTCTGTTCCGTGTTTATTGTTTCGGTTCTGTATTATTGTGATTATATTTAGGAAAAGACAGACACGTCGCCTGTGTTTTGTGGTTCAAAAGTTGAGAATCTTTAATTTCATGAGTATGCAGGAACTGAGAAAACACGTTCCTAATTTCTAATTTTAAGGTGTTGGAATGAAACACCTGCTTTAAGTGGAAGTTGAATTTGCATCACTTGAAGTTTTAAGGAAGCAAGGGCTGAAATGACAAACCGCTTGTTTGTGGGCAATGAGTTTCGTGCTCAAAAACATCACTGCATTATGAAGGAGAAGAACAGGTGCATATTTTATGAGCAGCCGTCACACCTATACCATATGTGCACGCATGCACACACAGAAAAATACAGCACAGGTTGAGCCAACACACACACTAAATGAATTAGCACAGAAAAAAGGCATTTTCATTGACCTGGAAAAGTTTGTTTCCCTTTTTTTTGCTTTGAGAACTACATGTTTTTTTTTTGCATAGCACACCAGCAGGTTGCTGGAACTGACAAAATCTCAGATAAATCTCAATAAATGTGTGTGTGTGCATGTGTGTGTGTTGGCACCAGCACCTGTCGACAGCTCCAGATAGGGAAGTCACTGAGTAAATATCAAATGTTCATTTTCACACACTTTTTCCTCTGCCTGTACGCGCTGACTGAAGAAATGTGAAGAGATATCATCTAATTGCCACACAGCTGAGCCTGTTGTTGGAGACCTTCCAACCATAAAAAGGGATCTGCCAGCGTTTGGGGAGACAGCATGACTAGGCGCTGATGGGAAATGCCTCAAATTGCAGGAAGCACTTACGATGCTCTGAACCCAGGTTTCTTGGATAAGCAACACTTTGTGACGCAGGTCCTTTTTTTCACTTCCTCACTCTGCTGCATGATGAGGTATTGTTGCTGTGTGAGGTGTAATCACCCGCTAAGGTTCTGTTATGAGACATAGTGTGGTGATGAATTTAGCAGCAGCAGAACCATCTGGGTTAACATGTAAAAAAAGCTTGATCACATTATGTAATCTTCAACAGCAATTGAGATTTTTTCTCTGTCAAATATTACATTTTACATTTGTTTTCATCACTATAAAATCTCCTTGGTTATCAGTTTCTAAATAGACCATGTGTAGAGATTCTTGTCTCCACCCTCCAAAGTTAAGATAACCTTAGCATCAGTGTATATACTTTATGTGTGCTCTTGTATAGTTTGAACAGCTGTACTCTTCAGGTCGCATCCCTGCAGCAGCATTACGAGCTCTTTCACTGTTGAAGTCTTGTTAGTGTACTAAATGTAAGAGGCAATGAAAAGGCCTGAGCTGGGCTTCCAGGGCAAGCTGCTGAGGAGGCACTATGTCTCACCTTAATGGTTAAGTCACTGTTGGTCAATACTCTGTCACACACACACACGCACACGAGCTCACACACACTTGGCAGGCTCATGTTACAGCGTCTGAGTCAGCGCAAACAATAGACAATCATATAGCAGTGGCACAGAACAGGTTTAATGGTTGTAAACTATTTACTGTTTGAATCAGAGCTTTAGAGCTTCAGCCAAGAAGCAAATGATTATTTCATACACTGCCTGTGCAAAGAACACCATATGATGGTATATAGTACCTATCCTGCAAAGTAAATAAATAAAATGCACAGATACCTCAGAATACGTTAAAGACAGAGGTTTTAAAATATGAAAAAGGGCTGAAAAAATAGATGTGCCTGATATTCATTTAAAATTTATTCTCTGAAGCTACAATAAATATGCCTGCAGATACTTCCCAGTATGCTGCAAATTAAACACATAAATTTTGAAAAACCTCCCAGTGTCTTAAACGGTATATTTTAAAGAAATCTAGTCTCCTTAGTCCTTTTTAAATTACTGTCAAAAATGCTTTTAAGGATGTGGCTTTTATAGCAAGCGATTTGGATAAACAAACCCCAGGCATGCCATATTGTTCACTATAATAACCAACATAATCTGAATCATAATTATTCGAGTGACAGAGTTAGAAAATAAAAAGTGCTCCCATTCAGGCTCCAATCTGGCTGCAGCTTCCTGCCGAGGCAGCCTCCAGCACAACATGTTTTCCTGCCTTTCTATCCAGTGACAAAAGGCTTTCAAGAACAGTTAGTTTTACAGAAATCACTTAGGTGTGGCTCGCTACCAGCCATCGAGCTGTTTTCCTCTGGATTCTTGTGTTTTATGGAGGCGAACAGCAGTGCGCAGAGAGCTTTCCCATCAATAACCTGTAACTGCTTAGTGGCTTGATTCCTGTCTGGACAAAGCTGGAAAGAAACTGGAGGGGATGAGGCAGTAATCCATAAAGTAGAAGACTGTGGATGCACCGATGCGGAATCAGATTTATAGCAGGTCAGTGTACCTCCATGTAGATCTTCAACTTTTTCTACAATCTTTCATGATTTATTCACAAATTTCCCATCTCGAAGGAAAAACTACACATTTATATATATTTAAAGATCTAAATATGTTTAACATGTGCAAACAAAATCACCAAATTTCTATGTTCACACAGGCAACATTTATTTTAAATATGCACTGAACACCACTGAGTACTTCAATGCATATATATGTTACTGTATGGAGAAATTTGTTGCACTTTCGCTTCATATATTAATTTGGTGTTTTACATGTTTCTTTAATTTTCTAAAGTTGAAGATGTTAATCCTTCCTGTGAGGTTAATATGACATTTTTATCTTAATACTTTTGAAGGGCACTGCTTCAAAAGTGGATACACAATGGAAACAACCTATATTCTATGGGATCTACTGCCCCCAGGTGGTCAAAGTTAGACCTCACAGATGCTTCACTGTCTTAACAGGCAGTCTAAATTAGTTTTTTGTTTGTTTTTGTTCCTCTCTATATTTCCATTTGGGGAGGTCAGCAGGCATATTAAAATATTCAAGTTTACTATTTTACATGTTGTGGTAGACATGTATCTTCTAATCAAAGACAATGACATTTAACATATTTTTTTCAACACCATCTATATTGATGGTTTCTGATCTCAGAAGTTGATTGCTTGAAATTCTCCTAATTCATTTTCATTGATTTTTTTTTAATGAATTTTGGTGCAGTTTACATGCTTCTTATGTTTATTGAGTGCTTTCCAAAGATTTCAAATTGAATGGTTCATTTACTGCCCCCTTCTGACAAGTAGTAGGTTATGTATAGCATATCTGCCAGAATTTAATACTCTGTAGCTTATTAGATATGAATGCTCTGATATCTCAGCTTAAATTCAGCTTCAGCCTGTAAGAGGAGAGAGTTTATGTGACATGGTTACATTTGATCTGCGCTTTGCAGGATTGTAGGGATGCACGCAAAAAACCCCACAAACAAACAACAAAACTCTTTTAATTTATTTTAAGTATAAAATTTGACAAGTACAACAACAGGAACAGCCTTTGACAAAACAGTTAGCTATACATTTTTTAAAATGTACACTGAACTATAGCCAACAAAAAAACATGTTAGACCATGTTAAATCATTTATATCATTTAAAATAAAGTAAAAATAAAGTAAAAGATAAAAACCCAAGTTATAAAGGACAGAGAGACAAAAATAGCTTACCCGTCTTATTAAAAAACAAAAGACAAAAGACAAACCCCAATGAGATTTTGTCAAATTACACTATTAGCGTCAAAACTTTTCTTTAAAAAAATAAAACATATAAACCAAAGCATCTTTAGCGGAAACAAAATGTAGCATCTGGATGAAATGCACTGTTATCTTACTGATGTCCCTGGAGTGAACTGTTGATAAACTCTGAGTTAAGCTTTGGTGTATTTTTAGTGGTTTTAGCAGTTTTCCTGGAACTTGATCAAGCCAAAGTTCCACGTGCCTGCAAAGAAAGAGAGAGGAAAATATTACAGATGACAACCTAAAAATACAGAGTGTCAGAATCACACACAGACTATTTACATGAGGTTACAGACATGAACTCTGTCTGTATTTGCTTTCCAACTGGATTCAAACATCTTGAATGCAGCACAATGAGGAGACGACTACAAGGATTTCCCAACTCACCATGGGCTTCATCTCCCGTCCATCTCCTTCATCTTGCTTGTACCGACCTGTTTTTTTAGCGTTCTCAACATACTCCTGGAAAGGCAAAGACAGAGTTATACATCAGATTATTTCACCCAGTTTTATTAAAAAATATTGTTCTTGTGCATTGCTAAGTTCCGGTGCTTCCTCATCCTTTCACTCTTTTACTCTTTAAGCAAAGTTGGACCTTTTAGTTCATAAGAGTTGAATTCTGCACAAGCTTCTTAATATTTATGAATTAATTCACACAAAATGACTGTTCATCACACACTAGGAGCCTGTCAGCAAGTATGTATGTTAACTGAGCTCTGGATCCGATCAGAAGTATGAGCAGGTTTTTTTTTTACAGTAAAACAAGCCTTATAGCAGTGAGTGCTCCTGCTATAAGCCTCAGAGCAGTAGCACTCACAGAGTAAAACCTAAAAAAAAAAACCCTTGGTCTCATCCTAACCTTCCATTATTTGTTACAACACCTGTGCCCTCTTTCTACACACTGTCTTCTCACCATTAAGGCCTTGTCCATGTAGTACTCGCTTCCAGGGCTGCCGTCATTATACTTTGTGTCCACAGCGAAGCAGAGGAAGAGAACATCAACCACATTTTCAAAGACGGAGAGGAAGCAGTGAGCCACCAGGAAGGCAAACAGACAGACGATGAGGAGGGGCAGCACCCACACGGTGTAGTCCCTCTGGTAGTTCAGAGCCAGGACACCGGCAAACGCTGTGCAGGACACTACAAGCAACTGAGAGTGCAGATATACTTGTCAGAAAACATTAAGTTCCATTTGTTTCAGGAGAGAATAACACATTAAAACACTCCAGAATGAGTTTTTTTGTTGTACCTTCCCCAGGAAGAGAACAAAGTCGCCCACAGTGTTGATGGCAGCCACTCGGAGGGCGTTCTCTACCAGGATGAGGAAAGCTTCTCGTGCAGAGGTGCAGAAATTGGTGCTGTTGATGGCTGTCGCAGTGTATGCATTCTGAAAAACAATGCGACATGGGTATGTAAGCCGTGAATACCTATGATCTTGTTTCCACTGTGCAGTATACCAGATTATTTTCCTTTGCCGAGCTCGATGGACTTACCTGATTTAAGTATGCCAGACACTTCTCAAGACACCACAGACAGCAGACACAAGCTTTCAGCATGCAACGAGCACAGGCGTTTTCCTACGAAAAATAAAGAAAATACACAACTTAACAAACTTATCTAAATTATATACATTACAAAGTACTGTTAATGCAGGATCAACAGACAGACATGATGGAGTTTCTGGGTTTGTAGCATTTAAAATAAACTGTGCATAATTTCAAGGCTCACCTTTCCTTTGAGCTGGCTGTGGATGTAAGTAAGGATGAGACGAGGGATCTTAACAAGCGTGATGATGAAGGAGCCTTTGGCCAGAGTACCCAGATGGTAGCGGATGGTGCGTGCCATGGAGGAGAGGATGGGAGTGGCAGGCATCTGGGACTTATTCCTTAAGATATAAAGACAAACTTACCATTAAAATCATTTAGCATAAAAACTAAATTGTCAATAAATCCCAGCGTCCATGAAGCCTGTTTTTTCCGAGCACCCTGTTTTTCACAGTTGTTCCTGATAAGGACAGATTGTGTACAGCAGCAACCTGAGTAAATGCTACATAGACACGGGGCCCAAATGTGACAGCAAGGAACATTTTTGGCCATCCATAATGTGATAAAATGTAAATTATCTGCTGCTACGTACCTTGTGAAGTAATAGGTGACCACAGCTCCAGCAATGGTCATCTGCTGGAAGGCAAGAATGAACTCACTGATCCAGATGAGACCCACAACATGGTACCACACCAAATACTGAAAAGGTCCTTGCATTTCATATTCAACCACACCTGTGGAGTTGTTCTTTACCGGTGTCCCTGTAAGGAGACAACAGCTTGAGTTTGGGCAACATGTTTTACAGCTGAGTCAGTGTCATCACACAATGTTTACATCTCATGCATGTTTCTCTATATTTGTGAGTGTGCTACCTCAGAAAGACAAGCAATAACTTGCTGACTTTTACTGGCAAAGATTAAACAAATGCAACTAGCTAGTAACCAGTCAGCAATGCTCTTCATGAACTCAGAATTTATTAGTGAGTGCTGTGAAGGTTAGCACAATGTCCAGATTAACTGGGGACCATCAGTCAGAAATGATTATCAGTGTACTAATACTTAATGGCCATTCTTTCAAAGTAATTCACATCGTGCATCATCTTCTCTTGAATTTTTTTTTTTACAGTTTTTGGGGGGGGGGATGAGACAAATTAAAATATTTCAGTTAACAAATCTCAAAAAAGAAGTGCTCTAAAAATGGCATTTGCAGTACTCTAATTTTTGTTAACTGCAACCGTCATTTAGGGTTCTTTATGCATCAACTAAAAAAATTGTGAAGAAACTTGGGCGATGTATACTGACTTATGCATGCAAGAACACATACAGCTTATTTTCTCCAGTAACCACAAGAACATCTTACTAATTATACAGTCATGTGAATATTTATATACTGTATCTGCACTGCTGTTTGATTTTGAAGACTTCTTCCCCAGAATTAAAAGTCAACTGAAAAAAAGAGAAGTGGGAGGTGAAAAGAGAAGTACTTCTTCTGTTCTTTGACTTCATCCTCCCACATCACGAGACTGGCCTGAGATTCCAAATGTGGGAGTTCGGTCATGCCACGAAAGCGAGACAAAATGTCAAAAGTAACAAACTTAATATTCTGCTTGTTTGAGAAAGTTACAACTAAGAATTGATCCTAGAAAGTACTTCAAGAATAAAAACTATTCTATAGCATCCATACCAGACAACACCCTTTGAATTGTAAACGAAATTTTAAATGTGACACACATCCACATGAATGAACAAGCAGAGCTGAAGGTTTTGTTTTCACCTGAAGTCCCAAGGAAGAGAAGCACAGTGATCCAGTAGACCCAGAAGAGCATGAGGCAGAGGAAGGTCCAGAGAGGCTGCAGCACCAGCAGAGGAAGGTGGATGAACACTTTGCCAGCCACATGGAACAGAGAGATGGTGAGAGCCACACGCTTCCTCATGAAGAACATCACTATCAGGAGAATTACCTGGAGGGTTACATAGAGACTAGTGAGGCAATGAAATCAGTAAAATAAGCTTTACAATTTAATGCACACAATATACAGAAATCTTTTCTTGCACATCAAAAAATAGTTGAATAAAAACACAATCTAACTATCCTATCTGAGCCTGTCTAAATCCCACTGACTTTTAATTTATACTACATCGATGCATTTTATGGATTGTTAAACTGTAAAAATATGTTACTCTTTGTTGCTATAAGATATAATCTACTATGAAATGTTGCACTCGCACATACCGTGAAAACTGTAGCAACAATTGCATACACAAGCAAGGCCTTTACATTATCTGAAGCCACTTCTTTGCCAAATACTGTTAAGGCGTTATTATTAAGGGCGGTCCTGTGGTCCACATAGAGCCACCAGAGGACGCCCGTCCCACCTGCAAGAGATCAGAGCAGAAAAGAGTTAAAAGAGCCTGAACACAAGATCACCCCAACTCAAGCATATTTTAAAATGGCAAAATTAGTTGGGAGGACAAATATTAGACTTCTTGTAGATGCATGTTGCATCTAAAAGTCACCTATAGAGCCGATGACCACCAGAATTGTTAGGATCCAAACAAGCACTTTGGAGATGTAACGGATGACAACCATCATGATCAGGGACAGAACTGAAAGGAAAAGCAGGATGTGATTTCATATAAACAGCACTGCTCGTGTCAAAAAATGCAAATAAAGCTAAAGAAAAGCAAAAATTTCATAGTATTTCTTCAGAATAAGATTTGATACATTTGCTTAGTTTTAAACCTTAATGAACATATTGAAACATGCAAAGGGGGAAAACCATGGATTTGCTTTTTATATAAACAGGAAGTGAATTTATACAACCCACACGAGGGGAAACTTTATCCTGCTATTAAATATGTAGCCTTGACAATCAATTTATTGAACCCAGTCAGATCAAATAGTTGAGATAAAAGATGTCTAAATGAGTTCTGTTTTTTTCTGCTGTACCAACAGGAGGACCTTAAATTCATGCCTGTGGGCTAAACCTCAGTGGATACAAAGGCTGTAACCACTCAGACATTTCCTGTTATTTTAATGACAAAAATAGTTTCCACTTCCGAAAGTTGCCTTCCTACTGAATTCTCATGTGCAATTGCGGTTGTGCAGTGGGAGCAGCAGAAAATACAGAAACATACCCAGAGATTTGTCGATGGATACAAAGAATTCAATACTCACTGAATATATTCACATATATTATTGGACGATGGATATATTATGTGGTTTACCTAAAGCCAGCACACAGAGGCCCATGATAATCTCCTTGCTGGCCATCACCCCTGCGATGACCCGGCGCAGCACAGTGTTGTCACTGACGAATGTGACGAAAGCCTGCGCAAATTCAGCATAGCAGCCAATATCCACAGGGATACAGCGGTGGAAGAGCGGGACAGACTTACTGCAAACATGAAAACATGACGAGCATGGGTTTATTTATTTACAGTGAAGTCTTGCAAGCAGACAACTACGGCAAACTCTTTTTGTTATTTCTTTTGTTCCTCTTTGGTTTTTGAGCATGCTTAAGGAGGTTATTCTCCCATGTATGTGTGTGTCAAAGGCACTGCAAGTAACCACTGAAATATATAAATTTAAAAAATAATGAATGAATAAATGACTGAATTAATCTATGCGCAAATGAATGAGTGACAGACTTCCTGTGTTCATAATGTGGGTTAAAACTCACTAAACCTGTGATGTTATCCTTCCCCACATCTCCCTTCCCCTCCATTTACTTTTTCCCCATTAAAGATAATTATGTGGGGTGAGTAATAAGCATGTGGCTCAGGATAGAAAGATGGATGATACAGCTTGGGTTACATGCACAAGCAGTTCAACTCTGAATGATCATGCAGAACGTTAATGATTTTTGTGAAAGTTCTCTTTTAAGTAATTGAAAATTGCAAGTCAGCATTGTCTGAAAAAACAGACACTACAAGCCTTCCAGCTGTCATTCACCGCTGTCTCAAGGACTCAGCCAGGGAGGTTTACAAGGACATAAAGGCGACAGTAGGGGAAGGTGCCCTTTCTTCAAGCATGGTGAGGAAGTTAGATGCTAAATTTAACCATTGCAGAGAAAGGTAACTGCATGAAGACCAGGGTTGTCCAATTTCTCAGACAGGGATGACTTGCATTCTTAAACTATCCAAAATATCACAAATAGGGATTAACTTTAAACGTCCCACACAACGCAACAAGAGCTGTGTTACTCTTCTCCTTCTACCTTGAGCAAAAAATTGATCTTATTATAAAAATGAAAAGTAAGGGAATACTACAGAAGAAATATTCAAGTTTCACCTCTAAACACCAGAGTCATACACATCTCTTTAATTTTTTGTCATAGCTTGAACACACATTGCACCCATATCAGCTTCCTATATTCTTTGACCCAGCCCTGACATGATGTGTCCTTTCAAAGAAAAACTCAAATAAAAGAAGCAAACAGGCAAAAAAACAAGAACCATAATGTTATTCAAAACAGGGAAAAAAAATGGAATTACCAAGAATACAGTCCACTGCCTTGATAACTATGTGGCAATCTTGTTTATGAGTTTATATCTGACAAAATAAACATACACAAATGTTATACTTGGTTACCTGGGTAGAACAGGGAGTTTGGGACATTTTGTTGATCTTTCTGAACTGCTTGTGTATCTTGTAGGAGAAATATCATAGGAGCAGAGATGAGATCCTATTGAACACAAAACGATTACATATTTGGTTTCACTGATATATTTCTAACTTTTCTGCAAGCAACTGTAATACCATAAAATGTTTATCCCATTTCTGTAAAACACTTATCATCAAACAAGTGTAAATATTAATTAACTGAAACCGGTTCACTTTTTCTCTTTAACATTTTCATGTGTGTAGTTTTCTCACCATTATTCAGAGCAAACTGCTTTACATCGCTGTATGTCTTCAGTTCAGCAGATGGACATTTAGAGACACACAGGGCGATGGAATTGAGCCTCCTGTTGATTATGTCCAGGTTGCACGGGTCTAGAAAGAAAACATACCTAATAGGAAGAGATTAGCTGTTGAATAGAAAGGACTGCCAGAACTTTCATTTCGGAATGAACCATTTTCCCTTAAACAAGATATCAGTATATATATTTGGTTACAACTATGCCAGCTGGGACTGCTCTGTCTGGGCAGAAAATGAAAGATTGGTGACATTTGCTACTCCGTTGCACAGATCCTCCTTTGTAGCTGAAACGCCTTTTATTCAAAGCCTCCATGGGCAATCAGCCCATCAATAAAGCATGACCCATTGTTTCAGTAAAACCGGGCCTACAGGCCGCATGCTGATGGAAAGCTACAGCCCAAAAGGAGGAATATCATTAAAGACTTCTAACACAGATTTGACGAGAGGAGAATTTGTGACATTTTTGCCTGGACGATAAATTATCTTGCTCAGATTTTCTTAATAAGGAATTAAACATTAAATAAAACTAGTCATTTATATATATACTGAACTTAACCAGCTGAGCATAGTGTGATTGCAGCTCTGCGGTGGGGATGTTTATCTCCACTAATATTTTAACTGATGACATCTCATTTTCTTCAGTTCATGCAAATAAGGTTGTTCAAACAGATCAAATATGAGACTGTTCAGGACAGAGAAAACACTGAGCATTTTTTCTTAACATTTTACAACATTTAGATCTAAACACCATCAGCTATATGAGACAGAACAGAACTTAAATTGAAGTGCTTACAAGTACAGCAACCTTTTGTTTGTGGTACATTAAATTTGGATAACCTGATGCAATCCTTGCATGCAAATTAGCAATGCTGAATGCCTTCCTTTTGTGCCACCAAGAGTCAACTACAGAGGGCAATCGAGGTCTCGCTAGATTTACTTTGAAGTACTAATCTATGACTAAATCAGTAAAACAGAGCATATCAAATACTTAAAGGACAGCAGGGAACTGGACCTAAAATGTATAATCAGAGAGAAATATTAATTTAATGCAGAGAAAGCCCTGTGTCACATGTAAGGTTACAAATTCTTGAGAAATCAGACTAACTTGTTTTCTCTCATATTCCGGCCACTCAGGGGTACTCCTTCAATCTTGGTATTATTCCGACCGCATGTGTTTCCGTAACTGTCATATCCGGAGATGAGTCTGGAGGCAGCTCCTGTGGCGATGGGATAGCCACAAATACATGCCTGCAGATGACACAAGTTATATTAGATGATGCTAACTGTCAGAAAGATTACATAAATGACAGATAATTATTACCATTATAAGCATATAGCACCATGCACTCATCTTGAATTAGTTATTTTTGATCAAATCTAGGCCTGAGACACACTTTATAATTTGCCACAGTCTCATTTCTTGAAATGTTTGTAACCTGCAATTGAAGTTTAGTTTTAAGGTAGAGCTACAGTGGCCACGTTGCTGTAAGATTCAAGAGTCCTATAGTGAATCCTAATTAGTTTTTATCAGTGAGGGAACATAAATGCTTTACAAAACATGTTATTATGACACAAGATAACTCAACAGTACCACAAATTACAGCTTCATCGATGACTACATATGATTAAACTGCTCTCTGAATCAGTTTCAGTCAAATCTCAATCTGCTGCAGGGATGTTATGCAAAAGTTACAAATGATTTGCATTAAAGAGTCACTATTCTGATCTCAAACTTATTTTTAATGCTTCCATTGATTCGTCAGTATATCCTACAAGCGTGTAACAGACAGACATATATAAGTACACTTTTCTTTTTTTAATTTCTTTTAATTAAGTGCAGTTAGGTTAAAAAGATGCAGTCTAATGCAACAGCCCTGCAATACAACTCTTTTTGTAGTTCGTAATGATTTGTTGTTGTTGAAACTGCTTTAGAGATGCAGATTCATATTTTAGATTAATTTGATTTTTTTATATTTGGTGATGTTGAGCTGTATTACAATGAAATGTTATTCTAAAATAAATGGGGTGGCCAAATTTTTAGGAATGCCTCTTGCATATGCGAAACAACAGAAACAAAAACAGCAGTTCTCTTAATGACCCTACAGTTGATTAAGTACCTCTCTAGAAAAACTTTTCACAAAAACGGAACACTGTAACCCTCATAAAAGCAGATCTCCATGCATAGCTGCTGTTTTTGACTGCATTAGCTTTAGCCAGACGGACTGATAAAAAGGCAACTCAGTGTTGACGCGCTTTCAAATTGAAAACTTACCATCCCGATACAAAACAACGTGAATATGATGAGCCATGGGATGTCCGTACAGCTGCGCTCCTCCAGCGGTTTCCACTCACGTTTTTTCTGCCAAGGCATAAATGGGAAAATGATATTTAAAAAGTTATTACAGATACTCTCGGTGGTGTTTTGGTCGGTGCTGCTGCGGTGAAGTAGCCGCGCCGCTGCTCCTGAAAACTGAGCAGGCAAACACTGTTGGCGTGAAACCAGCTGCTCCCACTGCCGAAGAAGTGACGCTGTGGTGACAAATGTTGTCTCAAACTCCTCCAAATATGTTACAAGTTTTGCAAAAAGTAAAGACATAACTCTCATCGTGTTTTAGCTAACTCACCTCTGTGCTGTTACAACAGCCCATTGTGACCGTGGACGCTACAACTTAAGCGTAAATGAAACTTTACGTGCCTTCTCTTGGAGTAAACTTTGTTGCCTTTTCAGCTCATTTCCCTTCCCACCTCTATTTCTTTCTAAAACTAATGCAAGGACGCGAGTTGTAAGTTTGCTAAGCCTTGTTTAACTCAGCGGCGCACACACCCTTTTGGGAAACTCTTGTCGTCTAGCTCCGCAGGTAAACGCGGAAGAAGTCTAATAATAATACCTTATGCCGCCTTCATGGGCTGCCGTAAGTACAGGAATTTTGGCGCAAAGAAACACCTTAGAGATACATAATTGACAACTGTTGTCATCATCAAGGTTATAATTTGCATTTTTATTTTGTTTTTGCTTTAACCTTTGTCAAAACATCGGAAATTATGACAGAGGAAGAAACAAATGCTTTGTCGAAAGCAAACTCAGCAACTGGACCAGTGTCAACAGGAACCAGGAGCCCAGAATAACACAGTTTATGCTGGATCATCACAAATCACAGGTAATTTGTGATTCATCAGGGTATATTGTTGTGTAACATATTGAGCTTCGTTGGTGTATGGAAAAAAATCAAAGTAGTAAGTTGGGACGATGTGGCGAGGTCGACGCAGGACTTAGAAAGTTACAAGGTGTCCTGAAAGCAGCAGTAGTGACACTCATAACAGGCGCGCAGATAAGCAAGCATAAAGTTGTGTGCTTCCTGAAGCAATAAAATAAAATACTTAAAAAAAAAAGGTAAATATAGACAGTGATTCGTAGTGTGGCCAGAATGACTCTCCTAATGTTGGGAAATTACATTATAAAAGGGAATAGAGCTTATTTGACAAAAAATCTTCCTGCGGGTGCCATTTCACTATTCAAAGGTGAGATTCAGGTTCATAGACTGTCTTTGCTTAGGTTATTCTAATATATCCCTGTATGAACACTCTGCTTTTTGTATTGGGAAATTTACACGTTTAACCTTTAGCCTCTTTCCTTAAGCCGCTAAGGCCGTATCCAGCCTTTAAATTCATGTAACAGGGCGGTAAGTTTGAATGGCACTAACGTGGACCACACACTTTAGTCCACCTTAAACTCAGTACATCATAAAGTAGCAACAACTTTAAATGTCAGATTTCTTCTCAGATGTACAGCAGTTCCTCTCATGGTTAAATGTGAGGTTTGGTCGCCCCCAGCAGTTATATCGTGTTATTACAACCAGGCTTTCCCATCAAATCTGGGTTTATTGATTCATTACAGATACTCTCAGGTAGCCCTACTTGTGGGGAGCCACAATACCTAATCTCTCTCAGACATTTGAGATGTTTGCTGACAAAGAGATTGGTGCAGCCCCTCCAGCTGAAGGACGGTGTCCTGCCCAGCTTTACTGCTTGTAATGGGAGCTTTTGAGAGGCACACATTTACAAGTCAAAGGAAAAGTAAAGGTTAGTGACGTGTAGTATCTTTAAGCATCTTAATATTCTTGCAAAAACAAAAAAAACCCCCACAGTCCTCTTGTGCGTCGTCATGATTTCTGTCTTAAAAACAGCAGTTGTTTGGACTTTTTATTTAAAAAATGTTCCCGATGGTGTCAGATGTTTGAAGTAGCATATTCTTTTAACAGGCACCTCTTGCCTGCTGTTTTTTTAGGTTTCTTCTCCTGAGAGTGAATATCTCCTCACCTTTAAACTCACTGAGTGGGCTGGAATGTCAGACACTTTACTGGAGATGAAACGCCTTACATCTTATTTTCCATTTGCTCTTATTGCACTATAAACCCTGCTACCGCATTGCATAGAGGACCAGAAGGAAAGGCAAATATTTAGCTAGTGTTATCAGTGTCAATGTGGATTATTTGCACCTACAACAGAGTCATTAGTAGTTGTAGTCAAAGTGACCTGTAAGTTAGCCTGAGTGAAGGGATTTTATTTGTAGTGCTATATTGTCATCCTAAGCATGACAATATAACTCCTAGACCTCTCTGCACTGCACTTGATGTGTCATAAACAAAATTTGCACAGACAATTGAATGAGCACATATGTACATTTTAATTTAATATTGTTGGTTACATCACAGTACGCTGAAATGCCAAATGACATGACACGCTACTGTCAAATTACATATATGTATATATATATATATATATATATATATATAAATCATCTATGATGTTAATTTAGTCTGCAGTCCAGTCTATAACTATTCAGAATTGTTAGTTGTGATTCTGTTACATAGTTAAGGTGGTGCTATAAGTGGTATTTAAAGAAATAAGTGAATCAGATAAGTGTTTAAATAGCTCTGCATTCAGACAGCCATCACTGAGATAGTGTTTTATCAGGAACATGGGTCCTTGGCTTTGCAGTCTGCAGAAAAGAAATTTGCTGGTGTCTTGTTCCAACTTTTATCCAATCAGGAGAAACAGCACCACAGTTAACTGTCATGCTAACTGCAAAGCAGAGGGACTGGGAGACCCACATTAATAACCGTAAATTGAAAATGAATGATGGCTGTCAAAATTGTAGAGCTATTTAACACTTATTTGACAAAAAAATATTCCCTAAAGCACCTTAAGTTCTTAACATGTTTGTATTTTTCTTCTGCAATCTTATTTGAAAATCTGCATAGTCAGACTGTAACACACATTGTGACAGTTGTATATAAATACCAATTATTAACATAATAAACATCTAGCTATTTGTACTGACATGTCAAATATGATTGTAAAAATCTGGCAGGATGTCTGAAAAAGTCTGAAATTTTGAACAGGAAAATATGTCAGAGCCCTGTATTGAACCAAAATGCAAACATGGAGCAGAAACATAACTGTTAAAGGTCTAATTAAATGATGAAACAGCTCCTGGCCCCTCGTCTCCTGACTCTCTGTCTCAAGTATTTCCTGCTGATACTGCTGTTGCAACGGTGTCCAAGGACAACACGTCTTCCTGGATCTCTGCTGGAAGAGCTGATGCCAGTACAGCATATGTTCAGAGGAATCCTGGGTGGGGGGATGCACTACATCACTTTCCTGGCCCTTACAGGGACTGGTCAGAGCTCAAAAATGATCCCTAATAAACAACAAGACAAGAGGATAAATATTATATTGTGTCCAGTCTGTCCTCAGAGACTTTCAAGAAGCAAGCTGTTCAAAAAAAAGAAAATGGCAAGCCCTGAAGGATGTGAGGATGTCTACTTGAGTTTTGATCATTTAAAAAGTCTAAAACAACAGCAAAGTTAAACATGCAGCTTCATACAACTGTACTTGACTGACACATGTTTGTGATACCAGCCTGTGAAATATTTACCACATGCAACACCAATGCACATTAGTGATGTGTTCATTGTTAGGTTAGGCTGAATACAACCCTTTATGCATTATAAGGCCAAAGAAGTGTGAGAATGTGCTCAGGTGCAGGTGGTTTTAGCATGCACAGATGAAATCCAGCTGTTGTTGCAGCAAAGCCCTGCTTTCATCCATATTGAACTGTTTCTGTGAGATGTAGGCAGAATATCTGAGCACAGCAGAGATTGCACAGTGTATTCTGGACTTGTATCCTCTTTTAAGAAACTGCAACTTTTTTTCCCTATTCAGATGTAAAGCAATTTCCACAAAAACTGGAGGGATCTGGGCTGTGCAAGGATACTAGTCATATGGAGTTTGTCTTTGTCTGCTCGTCCAAGACAAGGTCACAGTTAAAGTTACACTGTTGGGATTTTCTTGGACATTAAAGCCTGTATACTGCGGTATTTCCAAGTTCTTGATTGGAATGGTACTTTAGTACCTTCATTTTGGAGTAGAAGGGAACTCAGAGATTGCAGACACCAACTGTCCCCTGTTCTATAACATTAATAATGTATAAGTGCAACAATTATGCATGTCTACATTTAAAAAAGCTCTTAGAAAAAAGCAGAGCCTCATTATCTTAGAAAAGTTCAAACATTTCCATCCAGAGACATTTTAGAGTGTGTACAATACTCTGTTATAATTAATATTTGGTTTACAATTGTTTTCCCACATGAAAAGTTAAAAACACTGAAACATAGCTTAAAGCTCCTCTACTTTTTCTCCCTAATTGAGAGATTTTGTATCTATGAATCACCGGCCTCGTGCCTCATCCACCCCCGCTGCTTGTGCAAGGTTGACCAATGAATGAGCAACGCTCATCAAGATGACCTTTCACAGAGAGGATACACATAGAGGTCTGTTGTGCACTAAAGCTGGCAACTAGCAGATATATCACAATGATAAGTGAAGTTAGCATTTTGGGTTTGTTTGTGTTTTTTGTTAGCTTGTTAGCTTGTAACTGGCAGTGGCTGTCACAGAGTTAGTTGTTGCACTGATGCAAACTCTAGCTCTTGGTGCTCAAAAGTCTGCTGAACATTTCAGGTTTCTTTGCCTGTGCTTAGCTTTTGAATTTGTGGCATTCCAATTCAAGCAGGAGAGTTTTGAACCTCAGATTTTAAGGAGTACAAAAAGAAAAACCTCTGCCTTCAGCAAAAGGATTTGAAAACACTCCTATAGTGACAAACTTTGCACAGATACAAGTTAATACAGTCAAGATCTTGCATTTTAGGGGACATAAACAAAAGAAAACCTAACCTAGAATGTTTAAAATCTTTGATAAATCTGTCTGAGTTGCACAGTACTTACGTAATTACATATCTAAAGCCCCACAGTGTTGTTTAAAAAACAAAAGCATTGTCACAGTTGTGTGATGCCTCCATAAAACCGCTGTCTCTAAGCACTCAGTGGCAACTGCTGACTGAACACAATTTGAAAAACTTTTATTTTGACTGCCTCAGAGGCTTTCTAGTGCCCATCAATGTGAATTTTGATATGGAGCCTTTTTTTTGACAAATGGCTACATTTTTACACTATTGAACTTAACTACCATTTATTCTATCAAAAGCCAAACATTGTGTCTCTGTGTTAGTAGAAGTAAAAAGTAATTTATGTTTCCGCCCTGTGTTTGCATACGCTCCATAATTTCATGTATTCTTACGTGGCCTATGCTACACCCTTCCACCAGGTTTCATGAAAATCAGACCTGTAATTCTCTGTATTCCTGCTAACAAACAAACAGACACACAAACTGATCTGAGAACAGAACCTCCCTTTTTTTGGAGGTGTTAAGCCTGTATGTAACAGGTTTGTTGATTTCAGCTGTCGTAAAAGCAGGAGAAGGGCTCACTCAAATATTTAGAAATGGCATATTATGTGTTCAAGCAGCAGTACAGAAACTCAATATTTCAATCCCCTGAATATTAATTCCTGTTTTGATGTGTATGGTATTTTGCTTTTTAAATATATAAGATCAGAGCCTTAATAGACCATGATGCTCTTCTCAAGCGAATGGCACTGGTGGTTTAATGTCTCTGTGATTACATCTGTTTTGTGAACTATACAGTCATCCCCAATAGATTTTGCCAAATTCTGCTTAATACAAATAATGTGACTGTCATGCAGGATGTTTGTTGCCTAGTGGGAGAGATGACGTCTTAAGTTGAAACGTCACCTTCAGTGTGACACTGCTGGTCATCAAGGCACCTCAAACCACGCCAGAGTACTAAAAAAACACAGGCCGGATGTTGCAACATAAACACCCAAGACATCTCTACAGTGTACGAGACAATATTTTCCATTGTTCTCATACAATTTAATACCCAGATGACACAAGTCTATCATCTGATATGACACACCACACACGTGTTTCAGTAAACAGACATACAGTACACAAACCACCCACACACACATACAGGATAACATTCTCTCTTGTTCCTTGCACCCACACACACACACACACACACACACACTCACAAACAGACACAGATCCTCTCACAAGTAGATTAGATAGATTATTTTAGCCTGGAGGTTGTTATGGTCTGTATCCTCAATAACTTGAACTTCCTGTTCCCACGGTACCAGTCATACTATAACCCATTTTCAGTGGCTAAGGCCCCCTTCCAGGTTTCTTCCATGACGGCTTCTTGTGTTTAGATCCGAGCAAAGCAAATTAAAAACCACAGATGATTAAAGCATCTTTTTTCATTAAGGCATACAATGAAACCCTCAACCGGCTCTCTAAATGCTTTTGTTGCGTCATCTACTCTGGGATGTTTCATTGAACAATATTGTGATTGCCCAAGTTCCCACCCAGACCTCAGTGCTGTTATTTAAACTGTCATGACTGCAGGCTTGTGAAAAAGGAGTTGTTAGCCACAGGGCATAGCAAGTGACAGCAAAGAATTGCGAGGATCTTGGTGTGGTTTGTTGATGTTATTTTTAGATCTTCAGACCAGATTCTGGGCATTTTGTTTGGTTTTCTTTTTAGTGTAAATGAACCCAAGATCCGTTTTTACAACCTCACATAACTACCACGCATATACAGTAGAAAATGGTTATTTAAGGAAGCCTTAAAAAGGGTGCAAGAAAAGTTTTCTCAAAGCAGTCTTTGTGTATGCAAAGGCTCAAAATGACTCATTTATAGGAGGGACAGGACTTTTTTTTTCTCCCTGCGCGTCACCTACATTTTCCCACATGGGCAAACAGTGTGTGTTCTTCAATGCCCATGATTTAGACTGGGTTATTTTTCCAATAATAAACTATATCAGTGAGGAATGTGAGGCTGTTTCCTTTGGGCCCTCACTGCTCCACTTAAGAAGTCGCGGGGTTGAACAGTGGGGGATTATAGGGTGAATCATGAATAGGTCTTTCTTAAGCATGTATGTGACTGCTTCAGACATGTGACTGATGATGCTGCATGCCTGTGAAAATGTGCACGCTCATCCTCTGTGATGTTTGACTAAGACAAAGCTTGGCCACCAACAATGACTTTAAATAATTAATAATAACAACAATTATAACTAATTTATACTATATGAATAATAAAGTTTATATACCGTGCTTAGTTATTTCCAATTTCCAAAATAAACAGCACATACTTCCTGTAAAAATAGTGCTAAAAAACACAGAGTTTACCAGTTTGTGTAATCTATTTTGTGAAATATAAGTCAAAAGTATGAAGTTTTGTGCAATAAGTGACAAATTATTCTGAAGTAGAATTATTTTTGGGCATTAGTCTTTGGATGACTGTCAGTCTGTCAGTCAGTCAGTCACTTTAGTTCAGACCCAAATATCACAACAATTATTGAATGGATTGCCATAAAATTTTACACAGACAGTTGTGAACCACTGATTTCTGTGGATCAATCAATGACTTTTTTATCCAGAGCCATCAGCAGTTTAAACTTTTCACTTATCTTGTAAAATATCTCAACATCTCCTTGATGGATTGATGGATTGTTCAGACACATGTGACTACCCGCTGATCCGCCTTTAATGATCCTCTGACTTTTCCTCTGGTGCTATCATGAGGTTAAAATTAGTTCTCTGAGTCTCAACTATATTGGATGGACATTTGGTTTATAGTATTCAGTCCTGCTTACAAAACAATGTAATAACTTTGATTAGCCCTTTACTTTTCCTCTAGTGCTGCCATTAAACTTTTATCTTGTCCAACACTGTGGTTTATGAGTAAATGTGGGCACAAATGTATATCATCACGTAGAATGCAAAATGCTACCATTATATATACTATAATGACATAATGATGTCATTTTACCATCAACATCAGCACGTCATTTTAATAGCGAGCATATTTGCATGTTTCCCATTTCCCTAGAAGCACAGCTGTGTCTCACAGAGCTGCTTCCTTGGCTGTGGCCATCTGCGACTCTCAGACTTGTTCAAGCTTTTTAATGCTTCAACACCCTTCCAGCACACAAAAACAAACACACACATCCAGAAACATGACTTAGAGGCATCTAGTCACCCACATGCTGTTGATGGGACATGTGTTTGCACAGTGCCACCGATGGATCAGATTGTGACGTCGACCAGTTTGCCCTGTGGGAACTGTGCAGGATGGTGGGATTGGCAGGGGGGAGGCTTAGCCTTTAAATTATAGGCCCAGTTTGGATGTCCACAGGAGGTAATGAGTGGATAGCCTGAGTCATGCTCTGTGCCAGCCTCTGCACTTCAATCACCAGCTACATCCACACTGAAGCTACTGTGACCGAAAAGATCTGCATTTTGTTACACTGCACTCAGCGCAACCACAGAGCGCATCATGTGACACGCAGCAGAGGAGTCTTGTTGAACTTGGATCCTTCCTCTTGAGTACGAACATCTGTGTCTCTGGAGAGCCAACTTTGACGGCAGTGTACAGTTTCCCAGCAAGGCCCCTAAGAAAAGACTCATCCAGAGCCTCACCTCACATCTGGATGACCCAGAGGTTAGAGGCCAGGGTTGCAGGGATCGTTGGAGGGGGCTTCATTCCAGCTCTCTCCTGTGTGTTGACTGTCCCTGTTGCTTTGGCGCATTGCTCTTTTTTTTGCAGCAGACCCTACTGAGAAAAACTCTTGACAAATTTGGTCACAGCTGGAGTTTATAAAATTAGTTGACTTTATGGAGCACTTGAATGGAGGCACTATTGAGGGATCATTATGAATTTATATTGCATTATTTGTGCTAATGTAAATCAGGAGGTTTAGATTTTTAGACTGGCTCTTGAACTGGAAGTCTGCAGCATATTTTCTTTGTTGTTTTACAACCCTTGTCTCAATCAGACTTTACCAAGAAAATTGACTAATAAACTGTCCTAAATTGTCTCAGGGACATTAAGTGTAAATATCCCGGGCTTTGCCTTTTTCTTTCTGCTGAGTGCCTCTGACAAATGACTATATTAGGAAATGAATTACTGGCATTTGGGTGCTTTAATGTTTTCTCTTCCATTAGGTCTATAATAAAACAAAGATAACAGGTTGACAGCAGCTTTAACATTGTGCCCATTGACCATACAACATTTAAAAAGTGATTTACAATTTCCAGATATTCTTACAGAATGTATAAAAAATGCAGTCTCAAAGTGATATCATGCATTGGTTTTTCCGTTGGTGTTAGTGTGTTTTTGGATAAGAATGCTTGTGGCGTTACAAGATGACAAATTTTTAAAAAAGCATGCCTTCGAAATAACTGCCAAAACGTTAGAGCAATCTCTCTTGGCCCGCAGCCAGCAGTCTTACGAGGCCGCCTGTCTGTTACTAATCAAAACCAACTGGTAGGAGCCTTGTCTCGCATGGTGAAATAGCAAGCGAAGGCAGAGGCAAGAAAAAGTCAACGGAGAAGAAGAGAGAGGCAGGTTTTTCAGAGAAGAAGCACAGAGGAAGTTTCTGAGAGCTTGTGAGGAGAGAAAGTACATGAGAGGAGGGTGGAGTGAATAAATGCGTATAGTGCGCTGTGTGAGCTGTGAGACGGGGGATGGGGCTCCTAGGATGTGACTCAGACTCCCTGTCAAAACCAGCGGGGAGGGGACCTGATGAGAAAAGGGAGAGAACGGAGGAGAGCAGGGGTGGAGTGGGGGAAAGAAAACCCTGCCCCTCTTACACCACCCCGACTCTCCAGCATTCAGCGTCAGCAAAAAACCCTAATGTGATCAAGATGGAAGTGGTCTTTGGATTTTTCTCTGCTCCCCGGCTTTCTGCCTGCCTTTGGGGACTTCTGTGCCTTTCTGACAGCTTTACAGTGGAACAAACTACTAAAGTTCAGAAAATGGACTAAGGACTGCTTTCAAAATAAAACAAATGTCAAGTTACATGGAAAGAGATGGATTCATATTTCCCAGACGTGGACGCATTGCTGTCGGTGGATGAATGACAAGGCAACATGCAAAACATCTCTGTACTCAGAGCAAATACTGGATTTATAACCCATTTGTTGGACTGTCATCTGAAGTTTAATCACTGAGCAAACAGATTCTGGATTGTATTATATAAAAAAAACTGTTTCACCACAGAAGAATTCACAAGACGTAAGCATTGAAATGTTTTGAGGTGTCAGTCTTGTTGTTGGTCTGAAGACAAGCAGAAGGAAAAACTACTTTGGGTCTGTTTTTTTCTAACTCCCAGCACTTAACTATTCATAATCTGGTGCAGGTTCATGCCAGAGGGTGCAGATGGCAGCTGGTACCATTCAACTCTTCTCCTGAAGAAACAAAAAGGTGAAAAAGTGGAGTAAAAGAAAAATATTTCTCATTTTAATATTACTTTAACTGCTTAAGAAACTGTTAGATTTGCTAAGTAAGAAGCAGCCCGGTGACATGCAAAAAACTGATTTCAGTGTATTACTCATTTTAAACTGACTCTTGTTGTATATGAGCAATGACTAAGACAGTACTGAAATTATAAGTCTATAGTTTCCAGCTGCTTACTATAAAATACAGTAGGGCATAAGCAGGATTTCCCATCAACTATATTTCTTTATTCTTAACTTTATCATGATGTTTTTTTCAAATGTAGCAGATGCTCAGCTTAAATTGAGTTCATCTCTCTTGTTGAAGCCTTCTGTTCCTTTACTTCTGTACATTGTGACCCAGAACAACAGGAACAAAAAGTGCGCAGTATAAAGCTTGGTTTGATTTATGTCACCGGACCCACAGTGTGTATCATGATAACGCGACCTGTGGTGGTGCGTGTGTGGATACAGAGTAACAGTTAACTGACATTCTGAATATTTAAGACAAGTTTAGCAGTTAGCATATATTGTATGAACGCAACGTTTGTGGTGTAAATTTGACAAGCTGGTTTGGTCACATTTCACTGATGTTAAAGATGTTAAAGAATAAACAAAACACCATCAACATTTATCTTGATGATTATCTTGATGTTTTAGATTCAAGTCAGCCTCGTTGGCTCTTTACCTGCAGGCTTCTTAACACTTCAGTCAGAAACACATGTTCCAGATCAAGTATATTCAATGTAGTTGGCATGCTTTAATATGAAATTTGGCACAGCTTTGCATAAAAAAAAACATGTTTACCATGTTAGATTTTCATAACTGGGAATCCTGTCATCTTGTGCTGATCCAGCTGAGTTTATGCTTCACAGGAAATTGCTAGTGCAATTTAATTACACCCCTCTTGAACATCCACTCACTACTCCCCAGCTGTTTACTTTAAAAGTGAAACATTATTTACCATATTGTCATCTGCGCATTCAGTTACTGTAAACACTTAACTTGGGAACATTGGCTGTTTCTTATCTGCATTTCTTTTCTCGATTGCAGCAGATCTGATCGTTCGTTTTCTCCTGACGTCAAAAGCAGCTGCATGGGATAGCACCGGCTGTCCACCATGCCAGTAGCCATACGGAAAAGAAGCTGGGAGGAGCATGTGACTCATGCCTCAGGATTACAGTACAGCTATGATGATTTGGACCTGGTCTGCTGTCATGGGGTGGACGGTGAGGGGCCTTGGATGGGAGCAGAGGCTTCCAAACAAGGTCGACGGACGAGGTGTGCCTCCATGCCAGAGGGCTGCCACCAACTGCCCACGGACGACCTGGCTCAGACACTTGATGTGACAGCCTCTGTTGTAATTGATGATACTGAATCAGATCAGTTGAAGATAATGGACAGCAATGTTCCAGTGGAGGAATCAGTTAATGGCCCTCATGAGTTGTCAGATGCTGACATTCCTCTAAAGGTCTCTGAATCCGATCGTCTTCAAACTGCAGACAGTGGGAATTATGGAGAGATTCACTATAACTTAAACAGTGGGGCGTCTATTGCAAATATTTCTTGTGTAGCTGGTAGCAGCAGCCACCGTGAGAAAACCGTCAGCGGGGAAGGTGAAATTGTCACACAAAGTGGCCAGAGTCGCCACATCTGCAATGACGATAATGTCTTTAAAAGTCCACATATCTCTCGTGAATCGCAACAATGCATCTCTATCTCTTCGAACAATGGGCCTCCACTGTCTGAATCTGCTGGTGAATATCCTGGCAAACTTCCAAATCATCAGGAAACAAAGGAGAGCCATACAGAGGGTTACAGCAGATCTCCTGAAATCTCTGAGGCCACACTCAACCAGTCCTCTGCCGCTGAACTGGAACCTCAAACTGACCTCCCACATGTAGAGGAAGAGACGATTTCCATCTCTAGCCAAGCTGATGCAAGCGTAACCTTACCTGCTGGTATGCTGCACGGCTCGGTTAATATGATGGAGAATGGTGATGTGGTATCACAGGCCAACAAAGCTGTGAAACCAGTTGTGACTTTAGTGGTACAGGAAGTATGTGAAGAAGGAGTAACTGAAAGCCGGAGTGCAGATTCTGCTAGCGAGCTGGATGGATTTAATGGCCCAGAAACACTAAATGAAAGTACAGGACTTAAACATCACTCAAGAGACATTCGAGGGGGCGAGAAGGATAATCATGACTGCACTGGGGTATTGGATCAGGCAAACGGTTGTGAAATATCCTACCAGACATTGTTGGAACAGCATGATGTTGAAATGACAGCGATGAATGGGCCTCAGGGAGAGGAAAGTGCACAAGCAGAATGCAGCGCGATGGCAGCAGAAGTCAGGCATGGGCCAACACCATCATCTGCTATTTGTTTCAAAGGTCAGTGTTGCTCTTCAACAGCAAGCGGCAATATGTCATCCGAAAAACTGGACACAGGATATTCAGAAGGACATCACACACAGACAAATATTACTCCGTGTGCAGACCAGGATGTGGAAACGGCAACCACTGTAAGTCGACCAACGGAAAACACAGATGAAAGCTACAAAGAGTCCGAAGGGTTGGCTTGTTGTGAAGATCAAACCATCGCTAAGCAGTTGGAAAATAGCTGCTCAAAACTGGACACTATCCCAGAAGTGAACCACGTCGATCCAGATGACACCACTGTAATGGATCGTCAAAAGAACTCCAGTTTCACCCAAAATCCAGATGTTGAGCACTCCCACATGAGTGATGAACATGCAGCTACTGAACAGCACATTGAAAAACTGCCGTCATGCTCTGCAGAGGTGTACGATGAGCTCTCATCGGGCAGACTCCATGGTAACCAAGAGGCCTCTGGCTGTTACTCCAGTGAGTCACCTGCCTCTGAGGTGGCAGATGGTCAGAGGGAACACCACAGACCAGGAGCAGCCGCCGCTAGTATGGAGGAGACAGATGAGGCCACGACCACGGTTATTTACAGTAAAACACAACATGCAGGTCCAATTTTAGATGGAGCAAATGAACATGGAGACCAGAAAGAGGACAACGTGGTCAAGGTTCGCATGAGGAAGGTAAGGCTGTATAAAATATAGACGCTGAAGGGATGCAGTTTATCATTATTAAAATGCTTTAAATTCATTTGGTCTTAAACCCCCGGAAATTAATGTCTTTTTCAAAAATGAAGTGACACTTACTGGGCACATACAGCCTACTAATAATTTTTGTCCCACACTCTGGCAAGTGTTTCGGAAAACAATGACTTCACTCTCACATGCTCTCAGATCTGTGAGTGGGGGATCTGTGAAATGTTTCACTCTTTCTCAACGGCTCATGGCAAAACAAGGTCCTATAAGGGCATGGAGACTATGAATACATAGGGGGCTGGAAACTCAAGTAATCTGTGGGGTGAAAGGCTTAAACTGCTTCCCACAGCAAATACTGTATCACGCACAATTTACAATCTGCAAGTCAGTCAGTGCTTTTAAGGTACAGCAAAGTGCCAAAAACCTGCTGGAATAAAGTAATGACCTGAGAACTGACACAGTATTTATTCATTATTGGTTGCTGAAGTGTTGGTCTTTTTGGAATGACAACAAGAAATCCATTATTTACAATGCAGGATGCATTAAGCAGGCTTGTTGTTTAGACAAGTGCCATACTGTGGAAAGTTAAATTCTTTGGCTATGTTCTTGTTTAAGACTGTCACACACTTGTTAACAGTGACTCTTACAGAGTTGAATTTGAAAAATCATATGCTTGAGTTGTTTTCACAGTTGCATCTTTGCACAGGTTACTGTTATGGTCATATTAGTTTAATGCCATGCTTTTTGCATTTATTAGTCTTATATTAACATGTACTAAATGTTTAAAACACACTAGTTGTGAGCAGATAAAAAGCATTTCACGGGTTTATTGAAGTACAGCTATGTGACCTGCTGGTGGAACATTGTTGGTTGTTTAGTACCAAACCTAGATCATTAAATATTTGGTCTGTCAAATAGCAATAACCCGAAGCATCCAGTGTGGCACTTAATATGTCATAGCATGCTGATAAGTGTGCTGGATGTGCAATGTTTTGATCCCCATGATTAAAATAATATGACAAAATGTTGCATCAGTGATGATGAGTGGTAACCTTTGTTGTGTTCTGTTGTCAACTCATAGAAAATGATTTGCTAATTTATGGGGTACACCAAGCTAAAATGAAGTCTAATACAACTGTCTTGTTATAAATCCTATTCTTGTAAGGGTTATTAAATTGTAAATAAGTGCTAAGTCAAGAGCAAAGATTACTTGTTTACCCGGTTGAAAGAAAATTAACCAGCAACTAAACAATGACTTGTTTTTGTTATTTTTCAAGCAAAAGTAGTTCAAGTGGTTTCAGCTTCTTAAAAGAAGACATCACTTTAGGGTCTGGAATTTATGATACGCATTTTTCACAGTTTTCAGACATTTTACAGACCAAAAGATTAATCCTGAAAATTATTTGCGGATTAATTGATAATGACAAATAGTTAGTTGAAGCACTTGTTGATGCAGCTGAAGGGTCGGTATTTATTGTTGGACTGCAAACTGAAATATTCTCAGAGTTGTAGCTCTGTATGTGTGACGTTACATTTTTTAACTTATCCTGACCACCACGACCTTAAAAAAATGTTTTTAATCCTCAAATGTGAAGGCTACAATCAGAATTGATGCAGACTCGGTGATATTTGCGATAAGTCATATTGTTTGCATCATACATCAGTTTGCATGCACGAAACAAATCATGCATGGAAAAACTGAACAAACTGCTTACATCTGTGTTCCTGAAAAATCTATTAAGTTGTGTAATGCCAGAGATTCCCATGTATTATCTGGTATGAGCCATGTATTATCACTTTAATCATAAAGTCCTTGTTTGCATAGACGCTTTGGAGTCTCCTTAGTCATGACCAAGGGTTGACGTGACTCTATCAGCTGCCAAAAACGAGAGCTCATTGTCCAGTGCAGGGACATGGAAAACCAATGCCGCATTTATTACCACTGGCTCCAGTTTCAGTCTTAGAATGACTTAAACCTTTGGATTGAATATCCCAAAAAAACTGGCTCCTAGAACTTAAAAACGGGACTTCAGCCATTAAAGTGGAAGACGCCATAGGCAATCCATCCACCATATGGTGATGGTTTCCCTTCTCTTTGACTGCTCCACAGAGTTTTCATGGTGGGGTGTGTATACATGTTGTATAAAGTGAGTTTGCTAAGAAAATGTGCTTTATGAAAGGAAATTAGACAGTGGAAATTAATATCATCATTCCTGAGCACGTTAACATAATGTATTTAGCATGAAGAAAAGGGAGAAGAGGCTCCAGGATGAATGGATTTACTGGCCTGATGCTATTATCACTAGGTGAACAATGGCAACCGCAACCTTGCATGATCCCTTACAAGATATTGTACTAATGATAATGTCCCTTGTGAACCTTGCAAACCTTGTTATTGCACATTCAGTCAGTAAAATGAACCCATCTGGTTTGCATAATGACTTCAGATTGAAGTGATATTGGGCTTTGTTTCTGTGTTTATTTGTTTTAGCAACAAGGTCTTATCCTAACCTCAGGGCCAAACTGGCTCAACTGTCGCTTATCTGAGAGCAGACAACTAGGCAACATCATCGTCTCACTGCTCCCACTGTCTTTTTTCTGTCCTATGAATTGTCTTTTTGTCTCAGTATGAGTATAATAACTGCATGTGCAGTATTTTGATGCATAAATTGTCTGCACACTATATTTTGTTTGGCAGAGGAAGAAGCAGTTTAGCGGGCAGGTCTGAGAGAAATAGGTTGCGGACCACCAAGTGGTAGAAGGAGTTTTGAAAAAAAAAAAGGGGAGAGCAAGGAAAGAGGAAGGAGGGGTCTGAAAGTTCAAACAGTGTGGGAACTGTCTCCCATCTCAAAAAACAGGAAGTTGAGAGGAATGTAACAAAAAAACCTCAAAAGATGAGAAAGAGAAAAAGAAACCTTCGGAGAACACTCAAACCACCAGAATGCCCCCTAAAAAACTCTGCCTCTCTGAGGCGCCTGACATTGCTCTGCACTTGTTTTTTACTCTGCCGTTTTGTGGTTGTTATTGCCATCTCGAGCCAGATGCTTTTGTTCATTCAGTGAGGCCTCGTAAAGATGTCATTGTTTTACCACAATACAATGTTTCATTGTGATACTTTGCCAAGGAGAAAGAACGTAGCGATGTGCACTGCCACGAGCGAGGAATGCCAATGAATGCATCATTCCGAGACACATTTCCATTAGACACATGGCCCTCGATGTGTTTTTTGCTCCTTCAGCAAACCCAATAGGAACAGCTTATTACACACTGATGGGGCATTAACTGGAAAATAAATGTCAGTGAAAGTCATGAGACGCTATTATGGATGGGAGCCAGGCGCTGAGTTGGAGCTGTAGCGTGTTTATCATAATGCAGATTCTTTTTAGCATCTATAAGCCTGTGGACCTCACACACATTAGCATTAGTCACATCCTAGCTCATCTGAACCTTGTCATCGCAAAACACCCACTGAAAACTTAACTAAAGCAAGATGGATCCACATCAGCCACTTCGCATGACTGTTTAAGGCTTGAATAAAGTCCTTTTTTTATCCTACAGAACCCAAAAAGTTGACTTTCTAATATATCACATATAGAAACAGACAAAGCACATGAAAATCAGGCTCATATTCAACATGTTAATGTGCGTCTATACCTTGGCACAAACATGCGATTGCAGTGGCTGTGTGTCCCATGAGCTCACCCTCATAAAGTGTTTAACAGGGTCTCTTAGCGGAGATTGTAAGGAGGTTTGTTTGGGACTAATGAGCCAAACATGTGATGTAATTTCTTGGGGTTCTTCTCAGCAGAGAAGCTCAGACAGGGAGCCACACCCGGAGCCGGGATGCAAGACGGAGGCAGAGGGAAATGAAAACATATACAGTGTGAAGAATTCCAGAGAGGGATTTTACAAGTTTCTAAACTTCAGACAAGGGCTTATATTGCATCAGACACAGCAGGATTGAGAGATAGCAACCAAGGACAGAGTGGTGGGTGGAGTATGTAGGTGGGTTGGATTGTATGTCAGTCAGCTTGTCTTACTGGAGACACACCACCTGAGGTCAGTGTGAGACTTGTTATCACAGTGTTAGTTGGGTAATTTAACACCGCAGATTAGAGGACCAAAGGGAAAACACTTAAAGTTTTAAGAATAAAATTGGATCAAGGATAGAATAAAGGTCAGAAACTGAAATGCAAAGAGTGAGAGGAAGAAAAAAGAGGAACAAACCAGGGCTATTTATGTGCAGTAAAAAAGAAGGATGTGGAGGAGCAGAAGGTCAGGATAAAAGATAAAAACAGCAGTTGAAAAGGAAGAGGAAGGAGAAGTAAGAAGCAGAAAAGGTTGATCATAATTTACAGAAATGAGCTCCTTAATACCCAGACAGAAAGGCCAAAGCCAGAGTTTGGATGGACACAGAACAGAGCTGAGCTGGTCTCACATTCATTGTTTTGAGATGTCACAAATAGTATAACATGTAGCTTGGATATAACTATTGGTTCTAAGAAAATTTGTGTTTTTAATGGGACGATAAAAATATGAAACATGTTACTGGTTAGGCCTTGATTCTGCTGAAAGCAAAGCCAAGAACCACCCGAGACCACCACACCACCACACACACTGACTGGGGGCAGGGCTGCCATGCAAGGTGCTGAGCCATCCATCGCCTAAATGTTTGGGTTCACTCTTTTGATCAAGAACACTGACATGAGAGTCACAGCTTCCACTGAGGAGTCACAAATAACCTGCTTTGATCATTTGTGCCACTGCATCAATGAGCTCAGTGCGGTCACGGTCACAGTTTTTTCTGATTTGTCTCTGAACTCAGCGGGATCACGCTCGTCTGGACTCAATGGTGTTGCTGCTGATGAAGCTGGACCAGTTGGACCAGGAGATTGAAAACGCCCTCAGTGCCACCTCCTCAATGGACAGCACCCCGACCCTCCATCGACGACAGCTCCTGGTACATAATTACATGTTAACTTGCTGGATTTTATCCATTTTTCCTCCAGTAACAAATTATTTCCTTCATTTGATACTGGAGTTGAAACAAAACTTTATTTAAAGTTCTGACCTTTATTTATAGACGTTCACTCATAGGATCTCATTAAAAATTTACTGCAAACCTGCATCAGTTTCCCTAAAATGGCCTGAAACATGCTTTAATACTAAATTTGGACTCAACATTAAAAGACAACAGTAAATGCCCTCATTGTGATCTGTGTCTCATACCTTTGCAGGAGTTTGAGTTAGGATCTGGCCAAGCAGCATCACAAAACCCCCCACAGCCTCTTGATCCTTCTGCCCCCACCTCAGGACCTACACCAACGCATGGGGCAAAACACAAGTGTGGGGTAAGTCTGAAGCTTTATATGATAAAAATATGCATCAGAACTAAGCAGGTCAGAGGTGAAACATTATTTTTATACCAAAGTATTTACAGCATGATTGGCTAGGGACATTCCGCCACCCATACACACACACAAACACACACATACACACAAATGACCATGCTTCAGTTCAGTGATACATACCCACATTCGAGTTCTTACCACACACACATACCATTTATCAGTATTTACTGCTATCTTGCCTCGCCATCGTGCATTCCTTTCTTTTTGGCCATTCCCTCCACTTTCCTTTTTTGTAGTTTTTTTTCCATATTGAAAGGGGCAGCTTTATATGTCTCTATTTTGAAAGTATGACTGTTATTCTTACAATTTTTACAGTTTGTCAAATTATCCCGGAAAGGAATCATAGGAATCATAGGAATTATAGGAATTATAAACTATAATGATAATATAAGACCTCAAAATATCATCTGGGGCTGTTTTATAGGTTTCTGCTTTCTCTTGTGTGTCCATGATTAAACATTTAAAAATGATTTGCGATGTTTTTTAGTTGAGCAGTGAGCTACTGTTGAACAACTTTTATGATTCCAATAAAACATACTTTTTTCCTCTTGGGATATAGCTGAACAAAAGTTTTTAATTAGAACCGCAAACGCACACACACACACACACACTCACACACACACACATGCACACACACTCACACACAGACACACACACATGCTTACAGGGAATCACCCAATTGTAGGAATGTCCCCCAGCACTTACGACTTAGCCAAGCAGACGTTAAAACTCTGTAATTAGCTTGTTCCAAAGATCCAGCCCGCTTCTCCCCAACAAAGAGGTCAGAAAGGGGGTCTTGGGGTGAAAAGCCAGGGCAGGGAGGGAAGGAGGGGGACACGCTTCAAGTAAGACGTGTGTCTTCAGACCTTGCTCACTTAATGACTTTGTCAGCCTTTCTTTGGTGTTGCCTTCAGAATGAGGTCAAAGTGAACAAGGCTTGTAGCCAGGAGGCTGAACACTCAAGAAAGCTTCTACAGTTAATTATTCTAATTGAAATTTTAAAGCATGTGTATAGTTGGTGCTTTAAAAACTTAATCTCATGATGTACTGATGCATAATGGGATAACCCCAAATACAAAACAGGATGTTTCTGATGTAGAACAGCCCTCTTATCAAGCCAGAACAAAACACTGCAACCTGAGGAAAAGTCACAATTCCTTGATGCAAAGGACTTCCCACATTCCTGAATTATCTTTCGCAATTCCGTCTTGATATTGCTTTGTCTGGTTAAATGTCAAAACTCTGTCTGATTTATTTGGCTCGTGTGACGGTTGACTTGAAGGACACAGAGCGACGTGCTATGTGATGTGTGATGTATTGTGTCTGTGGCCAACTGTTTCCACAACCTCCATTCCTGCAGTAACCCAAGGTAACTCGCTAAGCTTGAGTAAACAGTGCTTTCACTGCGCCTAATAGGAGGCTTTTTACAGTGGAGGCCCCGCGGGGTGATTGATAGAGGCCGAGGAGATGATGACTCCATGAGGGGGATTCTCACTGTTTAATAGTAATAGGGGACTATTGAGTCCTTTCAGACTCAAAGTGTTGTGACGCCCACTTAATCTTTTTAGTCAGACAATACAAATCCTTTAAATGATGTCAATACCAGGCACATGTGTGGAAAATCCAGGTTTGAGGTCAAAGAATCACAGTTGTGTTTTGTAAAATGACAACACGCATTGTATGATCACATAATACAAGAAGCAAAGAAAAAAATTCTCTTATTTGGTATTCTTTAAAAACACATCTTAGTTCTAAATAAAAGGGAAGGTAGTGTTCAGAACTGATAAAAAGAAAATTAAAATAAAAGCAACGATAAATAATTAAAACTTGGAAAGAAATTGCATATAAAAGACACATAAAACAAAACGAAAAATAAATCACCTTAAAAAAAAAGCATATATTATAGTAATATATTAGAATAACTAAATGAAAAGCAAGTAAAGAGTCAAAACAGCTTTATAGATTAAAATGATCATCTGTATCTTGTACCTTTTTTTTAACAGAAATGAAGTCCTGATTTAAATTTTCTTGACAGTTGTAGCAGACCTCAGGCTCTCAGGAATCTTATTCCACAGGCGAGGAGCATAAAAAACTAAAAGCTGCTTCACTTTGCTTGGTTCTGGTTCTGGAAACACTAAATAAATCTTTCCCAGATGACCTGAGGGATCTGGATGCTTTCTGATTTACATGCAAGTAAATCAGAGATGCATTCAGGCCCAAGACCATTTAGTGCTTTAAACATTAAGAGATCTCCTAAAATAAGAGTGCCAACTCATAAATAACTGACATTGCATTTAAACTAGCATTTGCATGTGTTGTCTCGAACGTGTCTTGACATCAGTCTCGACAACAAGGAATTTGCAAGTTTACACAGGACAGCAAACAACATATCTTTCCAACGAGGCAATGGCAAGTGTAACCCAGTTTAAATGTTACATCAACAAAGAAATTGCTACTGTACACACTCCTAGGATTTATGAGATGAGATGCAAGCTGCCAAGATAAAACTAACAGTATGTGGACCTTTGACAGCACAACCTCAATACTGTATAAGCACCAAGTTAAATATCGTCTTGCTGAAATCCTGGCAGACCAACTGACAGTTAGGTCGGAGCAGTTTGGGTGTGTGTCTTTGTTCATATTTTACCTTATGAGCAACTAGGATTGCTTTTTTTTTTTTTTGAGAGAGCAAATTATGTATGAAGTCACTGTAAAACACTATAGATCAATCTCTAGCTTTTTCCACTGATACCGCCCCCCAAATCTATAAAAAAAAAAAAAAATCAATAATAAATCATATAATTATAATCTTATCACTAGCTTAGGGATAGCGAGACAGGGATTGTGCTGCTACGACTTGTATTTATCTGCCAAAGCCAAGCTAGCAGTTTAAAAAGTGGCTATGACCACCATCTTGACCTTTAGTGAATGTTAAAACTTGGGGGGACTGAAGTCCAGATTTGGGGAAAAAGCACTTTGGAGTCATTAAAGTGAAACACAAAGAAACCAAATGTTTCTGTCCGACAAGTAGATTTGTATCTGGGCATTAAAAACGAATCTAAATCTCAGAAACATGTCAGTATAGAAAGTTAGTGGAAAAGGATACGTGACTCTCATCTCATGTCTTGTTGGCGATTGCAGAGTAGTGACTGATAATGTGTCTATTTTGACATGAGTGATGTTTGAAGAGACTAATTGTGAAGTGCTTATCACTATGTGTTTGCATTCCTTCCACCTCATGCTGGATTATGCAAGAGGTGGCTGGTATTTATGTTTTTTACACTGTCCTCCTGACTCCTCCTGGCACTCGGTGTAACACTTAGGTGAGATTGTACTCAGCACACTGGCTAACACACTGCTCTCTGATGAGCGGTGATAAGTGTGAAGTGGTGGTATGTGGCTGTGTATGTTGGTGATGAGTGTACATTCGCTTGTACAGTATTCACTCACTGTTCAGGACAAGGCATTGGGTTCAAGTGAATAGACTTTTGGCTCCTTGCTAGCTTAGCTGGTGGCTATTGTTAGCCTTCAGCAGGTGGCTGTTATTCTTGCATCGAATGTGGGGCTTAAATCTAGCGGATGCTGGGCCACAGCAGGTGTTTCTTTCTCATGGTGGAACTGCTATTCTTTGCCCAGAGTGTTTTTGTTGGCAGGTTTCTATTACTTGCTTAGTGAAGCAGGTGTCTTGCCATGGTGTTTTGCTTGCATTTTTGTGTTGCAACAGGTGGCTTTTTACTTAGTTTATAGACTGAAGTGTATCTATCGATTTGGCGGTATGTTATATTTAGGTTTGCAAGTAACAAATATTTTAATGTCAGTTAAACTGTGGATTATGTTTATTTGTAGGTGAATTAAATGCAGAAAAGATAGAGAAAACATAATGTTGCAGCTTCCCAAATCTCATAAAGTGTAAAATATTTATACTCATGAGTCTGAAAGAAATAAATGTTTAACATTTATGTTAAAAAAACATGCCTAAAATAATAATTTCAATCATGAGTAGTACTAGCTTTATTGATTGTGTAATTTTTTAAAATAATCTGTATAATTGCTTGTCATAGAAGTAGTAGCTGTCATTGGTTTGTCTTTCTATGTTTAATCTGTAGTGACAAAGTGAAGTTAAGGGTGTTGTGAGAGCCATTTGTTATGTGCCTCTATTTTTGGAGCTCAGTGGCTGTGGAGGATGTGCCAAGCCTCAGAGGCGGGTGGAGGCTGCTGACCCCTGACCACCTTCCTCTGAATGTTACAGTCGGAAACAACATATCAGTCACCCTCAGCGCAAAGTGTTCCCACCAGCAAGACATACTGAGAATCCCCTCAAGACCTCGGCCACTGAACAAGGCACGGACCATGGCTGTCTGTTAAATTTAGCAAAGGGGTGTTCTACATGTCATGCATATGGTGACAGGTAAGGCGCTGCCCCATACCAACCCTCATCTCCTCTGTCTTTGGTAAACATTCCTGAGCAGGGCAACCTTTGACCCATTGTTTGGATCTGTATTTTGTCTCCACAGCAACAGCGCTCCAAACACAACTTCTGTCATCCCCTTTGGGGGTTTTTGCCGCTGTTTGACAGTGAAAGCACCAGGCATCCAATTACTGGAATTTTAATGTCTATTTTCAAGAGATATTTTGGGGGAGATGATTGATTGATTAAGAGATAATTTTTATTTTAGAACGACGGAAAGGCTTTATTCCCTGTCAGTAGGTTATGTATGTGCATAGCTCTTTATCTGTCTGTGGTCTGGTGGACAATAGACGTGCTGTGGTTTGCGTGCTAAGGTCACTAGCAGATCTCTGCTCTGTCCTTCCTCCATGTTCCGGTTTGGCAACCTCACAGTCCCCAAACATCCTTTATCCAAACCGCACCTTCTCAATGTCTCTCTCAGAAAAAAAGGCTCAATATTTTTGCTTCTTTCACTGTCTTTTTTTTATTTTTATCACTGCAGTCGTTCCCACTCTTGGCTGTTCTTGTCCTTGGTCAATAGTCAACACCATGTGCAACTGGCATAATTATGTTTTCCTACATTCCACACACATATTTGGCTTAAAGACCGTAGTAGGTCATAATGAGTGAACCACCATTCAGTCAGACAAGGGGTGCCAGTAGTGGCTCTTGTTCTGGCCTTGCTAGCCCATTTGTGTGGTGTCATTGTGCCCAAGGTCACTCCTCTGCTGAGCACAGCTGTAACAAGGAGACAAACACAGACCTGCTGTGGTTTTTTTAAAAAAAAGAGGGTAAGAAAAGAAAAGACTTGTGTTTGGAACAGGATGTGGAAAATGAACTTCTGCTCAACCCCCACAAGGAAATCTTGTTTTTCCTGTCAATTCAAGGCTATGGTCCTTACATAAAGCACTCCAAGAACAGGTTAGAGAAGGATATACTGAACAAATATATATTTTGTTTTCTTTTTTTGTAGTTGGCAGAGCATTGTCACATAAAAAAATATCAAAACAAAGCAGAGCACAAACACAAAGTTTGCTACCATTCAGTTCATTGGATTTTCCCACATGTATCAGCCTGACTTTGTACGCAGACTAAACAATTTGCTACTGCATGCTTAATCGTTTTTCAGAATGAGTTTTCTGTTTAAGAAACTCTGTTGAAGACAAACACCACAAAACTCTATGTGCCTACACCGCAGAGCTCAATGGCAGCTCTTTCTGATTACAGCATACTGTGGCAATGTGCTTAAATTACATCAGCTTCAATTATCAATTTGATTCACTGGCTCCATATGGTTTTGGGTACCTTTTTATTTAAACTTGAATCATTAGTTTTCATCCAACATGAAAACATCACTCCTGTGTTTGTTGCTAACAAGCACTAGTTGGTGGTGTTAAGAACAGGCACAGTCAATGGAGCGAAACGAACATCGATTACGTAAAGGAGACAGTAAAAAGAGCAGGGAATAGTTGCAGGATGATGGTACTTGTTGACAGTAAATCTTAAGGATGACTGGAAAACGCAGGCACCTGGAAACACCCCCTCAGCCTGCTGATAATGATCCTCCATAAATCACAGGATGAACAAACAAACTGAATGCACTCTCAGACGTACATACACAAACACACTTTCAAAGATGCTGAAACATGTACACAGGAATTTATTGTAAAACCTGGTGCACTTAGTCGAGCTTGTGATTTAAGGCCCTAATTGGGACATTTGGCATGAACATGTGTTCACATTTTTGTTTCAAGTGTGTTTTCATTCATGTTTGCCTTGAAGTCACATTACCTCAGCTAACATACAGCTGAGTGTCTCTTTCAGTTATCATCTTTGCCCTCAGTTTGAAAACCAAAAGAAGGCGTAAGGCAAACACATTTATGGAATATTTTGTTATGCAAAACTGTACATGTGTACAAAATGTGTTTACAGTTAGGTTATCCAGCAGGCAATGCTCCATGGGCCAGTTAAATGCAGTTCTGTCTGAAGGAGACAGCGCATTCTTTTGTAAACTGTGACCCAGCGAGGTCTCGCCCACTCGTCTCTCTGGTAAGTTAGTAAGCTGTGTGTCTGCCGCACTCGTCTGCCATGAGGCCACCACAGTCTTCCAGAGAGGACGGTCTAATCCCTCTGTGTTGTTAACCCACCCTCTGCTCCCTCCCAAAAATGTCAGCGGCTAATCCACAGGCTAGCATTGTTGGTGCAGTTGGGATCATAGGACTTATCCCTATTAACTTTGGTCCTTAAGCCACAAATTCAACCTGGTGGTGAGCCAGAACAGGTGACACATTTTGTTTCCTAATCAGTGTAATAAGACTGGGATGGAATTGTGTGAATAAAGCAGTCCAGAGTGTTTCTGTCTGGCCACTTTTGGAGCAACTTGCGAACATAATAAAAAAAATCTGTAATGAGCAATAATTCGTTGAAATCGTCCGCGTGCACAACACTATTCTTTTCTACTTTGCTTCAACTTTCCATTTTAAAGAGTGCAAAAGCAGAGGAAAAAGTGACCTCAGTTTGTATAGACTTTACATGTAAAAACCAAAAGCATGTAGCATTTTAGCATTAAATTGCAATACAGTTTAAAAAAAAGAGGTCAAATTAGTATTGTGAGCCGTATATACATTGTTAATGGTTAGTTTAAACGGTGCTACTGAAGTTCAAGAATGTATGGCAGCATAATGAATGCTGACTGAAAGATATGAGACTGTTCCTGAACCCAGAGTTGAACTCGAGCTGCCTGAGTGGAAACCAGGAATCCTGACCACCAGAACATATGGGACCTTTACAATCTACACTATACTTTGTGACCCATCCATTAAGATTGGATCAAATGATGTGAGGCAGATTATTTTAGTCAAACAATAACAAAGTCAAGTTTCAAGAGACTGTAGTTTAACTCGTCTCGAAGTGTTACGCACAGCACATCTAACTTTTCGATTGCCTTTTTTGCTCTTTATTAATCTACTTTGAAACAAGAACATTGAAAATAGCCTTTTTGACATCAATTCTCTTTAAAACAGGAAAGTCATCTATTCTGCTGACCTTTATTTCACTAATATTTAACTTGGATTTTGACATTCAACGGTTATAATCAGTTGCTTTCCTGATCATTGTCTGGGCAGACTTTACTTTGGCTTCTAAAGAGGGTAATGCCAGAAAGTTTGAGAACAATTGTTGTAATAGATGATTCATGGTGGGTGAAACAGGCAAACAAAATGCAACAAATCAGGATAAATTATGTTACTAATTCTGCCTCTAATTAGAGAAGTAAACAATGCTTGTTTTAGTTTCCATTAAGCAAATTGTTCATCTAGTTTTATATGGTGGGCATATTTTACCATATTAAAAGACATTCAGTGCTGTTTGACTACTATTATGGACCTACTGCCATGTTGAAGATGTATAACTGTTGAAGCATTTTCTCTTAATGGAATGGTTCATTTATTGCATTTGAAGCATTTTGCATGTTTCGTACCCAACCAAATTAATAGAGTTCATACCTCGAACCCCAGAGTCTAATTGTGGACTTTGTCTTTTAAAAAAATAATATGGTGCATTTCATGTTTAGTGAGTTAGCACTTGGTAGATGTTGTAAAGTTGAACCGTTCTCATGTAGAAACACCTGTAAAAATGACGGAAAAGGTGGGTTTGGTGATGACCAGGTTGTTTTCCTTTTGGAAGGAAGTTAAGAGGTTTTGTCTCTTCCAGCGGTGGATTCCAAGGGCCAGTCAAAATTTCACAGTTTATGCTCCAGGGGCCAAGGGCTAAATCCTAGCAGACACTGCCTGAAACCAGAAGCCTGTTGCTTTGGCTTCTCTTGTAAACAAAGGCAAATAAGTGTATGTCTGTCTGTGTGTGTGTGTGCCTTTCCACTTTTCTCACTCTGTTTAGGTCAACATCACCTCAAACAGAACATATCTCATGACTCAAGTTTGAGGGAGAGAATGAGGCCTCAGCAGACAGTCAGTGTGTGTTTATGTGTGTGTGTGTGTATGTGTGTGTGATTTAGTGTACAGTGAGTATGGTAAAGTCATTAACCTCCTAACATACCTAAAGACTTTAAGTGCAGCCATTCATGTTATAGATTTCACCTGGGCTCTGAGAGTCATACAGGATGTCAAAACATGTTACTGAGACGTTTTCAAGTGTCACCAAATCTCGTTTGAAGTTGTTTTCTTTTAAATAGCTGTTAAATCCAACATCTGGATACTAATATACATTTTCTGCAGGAAATGTTCCAACGCATCATTACACCAAGTCATCTCATCACTTCCTGTTGACACACTTCAAGTGTGACATGTGGAAACTATTAAAATGTGGAAAGGGGATGTGGGGAAAAAAAGCATGAGGGCTTGGGGTTGGGGGGCTGGACTTTTCCTCAAGGAGAAGGCAAAAATGAAATTGTTTCCCACGTTTCCCTGCACACGTGCACTTTGGGGTCGCCAAAGCGTGGAGGATAAATTCTTGTATAAGTGCAGGGCAGAAAAGAGCACATTCATGCCAGTCAAAAAACAGAAATGAGCTCCAGATAACATCTCCAAAGGCCTTAGACAGGGGGTGTGTGCACTTACACACATACGTATGCACGCACGCACACACACACACAAACACACACAGATTGCCTCTCTTCCTACTACCAAAGTTACCTTATACGTCTAGTGCCGGAGCCATCAGGTTACCTGACCATAAGCCATCTGCACCAATTTAGCCATTTGCGTTAAGTGGTGGGGAAAGAGGTTTGGGTTAGCCTGAGCCCCCTAATCCCTGGCCAGCACAGACCATGGGTGGTCACACACACTCTCTAACACACACACACACACACACACACACACACACACACACACACACAAACACATGCACTGCAGCTGCAGTGCAGAAAGGGGGCAGGGGGTGAGAGTGTGGCGGCTGGGTTGAGAGAAACATGGTGGACTGCTCAAGTTTGTTGTGCAAGAGCCACATGCCAGAGGCTTGCTTAACATCTTTGATTAACTAAGCCATGAAAGTGTGGGAATACAGTTGTTCATAATGTAGGTCCATTACTGAAAGCAACAAAAACTATTCACTCTAAAAGGGCTGAGTATTAAATCACAGTGCAGTTTCAGGGGTATAAATGTGTGTCTGCAGCATTTAGTCTCAAAAGCTGATGAAACCATTTGGTAAGCATCAAACTCTTCTTCGCCACTTTGTTAAGTGATGAAAAAATTCAAAATATGCTTTATTTTGGTCCCACAAAGGTAATTACTTACCTATTACTTCAAGATTGCTTCCAAACTCTGCCTTTTTTGGGGATGAAAATGTTGAAAATGAGTTTCAAGGTTGTTGTTGTTTGTGACTGCATTTGAGTTCCACGTTTTTACCTCCCTGAACTTAACAATAATGGTAATAACTAATATTTAGGAGATGGATTTTTCATATTTGTAACTTGATTCCAAATAGCGTGAGAAAATAATAAGATTCTTACGTGTATCTACTTTTTTCACCCACCCCAAGTTTCGACCCAGGTTTTTTTTTATTCTCAAAACTCACACAAGTACCAACTTTTTTGGTCTGTGATTGTAAAGTCGATACTAAAACTGTGACGATTAGTTGTAAAAACTACTATAATAAGCTTCCTGCTAGAATACCATAACCCCAATGACAGTTTGACCCGACAGTGGTTAATCATGTGGGCACACATGCTTGCAGGCCACTACACACACACGCACACACACACACACACACACACATACATACACACATGTGTAAAGCAAACACATACCATACCCCCTGTGCCCTCACACATCCCACTTCCAGTAAATTAGTGGCAGTAAATGAGGCAGCTGACGCTTGTGCGCGCTGCAGCCTACAGCTCCCCGGTGGACACCTGACACGGCCCGGACAACCTCACACTGGGACAACCTGCGCTGTGGCATGCCAGGGGGTGTGCAGACAAACGTTGGGAAAATATGCGACCGTGGTGCTATGAAAACACTGGTACTTACTGGTACCCATTCATTCACATTCTTGTTCGGCTCTGTGGTCTCGCACTCACATTTATTCAACTGTAATTGCTATTATGAGGGAAAACACAGCATTGTGTGAAGGTGAGATTTACACTGTGTGTAAGTGACTTCATGGGTCATTGACAGGAACCCGTGGTGTGGTGTTTACACAATAGGAAGGGCACACACTGGTCAACTGAAATGTCTTGTTAGTGCAAAGCAGAGAAGCCACACAGACCTCCCATGCTGTTTCTAATATTCAAGGCCAATCGCCCCATGAGTTGTATAGTTTGTAGCTGATTATTAAAATCAGACAAAGTTACCACTGTGTCAAAATATAGAGGAGGAAATATTTTGCAAAAATCCGTACGTGAACAGATGCATTGCTGTCTCAATGTGCTATGATGATGCGTTTCAATGTAATCATACATTTAAGTGAAATAATTCTTATTCCTTTAAAAAATTCCTACAAAAAGACAATAGAGCATTTTGACATGTAATTGAATAAAATTGTATTGTTTTGGTTTGAACACATAAGGAACACAGCTGACCAGCAGAAAGTTCATATGCAATTGATAAAAAGACAAAAACAAAACATGTTGTTTGTGTTATACAACTGCATCTTACAGTGTTTTGCAGAGAAGAAAAATGCAGAAGGACACTGTTTTCCCTGAAAAGGCACAGCTAATATAGTGAAGTCAAAACAGCTCAGACAGTATAAATCTATCTCTGGTTTCACCTCACTGTTGTTGTGTGTGTGTGCTGGTGATACAGTGGCAGAAGAGTGTGCGGGAGTCTGTAACCGAGGCTTCTCCCAGGTGTCTTTTTTAGGTCATTAATCAGCAAAAGTTGTAAAGCTATTACTCAAAGGGGGGGATTCAACCCACTTTGTGTCCATAAAGTGTCCCATGTAGTGATTAAATGCTGTTTTTGCCCACACATTATGCACAAAACACACTTATATATGCACACACACATACTCAGACACACAGATACAGAGTGATGGACTACAGAGTGGGTTTTAGATAAGTCCGTATGTGCAGACAGCTCACCAGCTAGCTTCTAAAACATCTCAGTGAGACAGATTGGGACCAAGACAACAGTTTATCTCAAGTTAATCAGCCAACACGTTAGCAAAAACATACTCATGTATGAGAGCAGCCATTGTGCTCCCTCTCACCAGGCTGTGTCACGCTTGTGCTGCTTCATTTTTAAAATATAAGAGCCCCCTTGATATCTTGCAGGCGAAGGGCCTGTAGTCACATTTTTTGGTTTTGATGATTCATTCTGCCTGTTTGTGATACAGAAAAAACTCCTCAGTCTTTTTGTTTACAAGTAATAATTAATCATAATGAAGCTAGTGTTTATTTCTTAAATGTGGATGTGTTTATCAAGAAAGTGCATTGAGAGGTGAAATTCCAATATGAGCAACAGAACTTCAAGTTAATCAGATTTATAAAGTTTAGTCACAGTGGAGCAATTTTGTGGAAATAAAGCAAATTCCAAGGAATTTCAAGGAATATATTTACAATACTTGTTTGAACTGAAACCATTTTGTCAAAATGTTTTCTTATTTAAGGTTTTTATTCAAGGTGCACAGAACTGACTAAACAGGAGTTACTGCCAAATAGTTCTTGGCAGCGTCACTGCAAAGTCTTGTTGTCACTGCGAAGTTGCCAAAAGAAGACACCAGGAAGCACACAAGCACCTTTCTACCTTTAAACTGAGCCAGATTAGCTGTTTAACCCTGTTTCCAGTCTGCTCCATTTACCACACAGAAACTGGATCGGCTTCAGTCATTTTTTTATAGATCTCAGAGAAGCAATCAAATAAGCAAATTTCCCAAACTGTTCCTTATAGGATAATTGTTATAGGATAATTATGGCTATTCTGAATCTGCTGCCAAATGCTGAAAAGGCTCTAAAGCAGTCGCAGCAAGACACAACTAAATTGCTTTAATTGGGCCTGAGGGGACAAAATAAACAGGATGAATTTATTTTAATAAGAATATTAGGGGGATAGGATATATTCTGAACCTTTACACACTGAAGGCACTGTGGGCAAAGAGGATAAACTGTATTGGGAATTTTCCTTGTCCTCCTTGTCCTGTCTGATCTGTTCCAGGGGAGTTTGCATTAAAACAGGTCAGGGTGTGGAGGTCAGCTGAGGAACCTCAGGTCAAAAGTCAGAGGCAAGAAAGACCTCTCTGCATTCCAAGTGACTGCTGCCCTCCACACACGCACACCCACCCACACACACACACACACACACACACACACACACACACTTACCAATCCAATGACTGCTCTATTTTTACCAAAAACCCTGTGTTGGTGCAGTTTTATTGTCTCAAACCAAACACAGAGCCAAAGAAGGAAATTTTACGTGCACAAAATGATGATGAGGATCTACTACAGAATGTTTTGTGATTTAATCTGTAATGTCTGCGTGACTGTTGGATCAACATCGAATCAGAGGAGAGTGTGCCGTTTCCTCTGACTTCTAATGATGTGGTGTTTGTTTTCAAGTCTCGAGGGTTGGTTATCTGTTCTGCCCATTTGTTTTTACGCTTGCACATTGAGAAACTATGCATATGGCGTTTTAGAAAGCCCCTTCCTGGCATTTATGTGTATGTTTGTGTTTCTGTGATTGTCTTATTGGTGTGTGTAGCAAGTCATTACCGTAGTTTACAGAACTTTGAGTGCGAGGATTGTTGTAGATACACTGAGAGTCCAACGGGCACTTGAGCTTTTTTGAGTTGGTGTTGATTTGATCAGAAGATGTAAAACTTAATAGTTCCTTCATTACTTTTTGTTATGCAAACCCTCAATAACTTAAAGCTTAGTGCATAACACTGACATTTTAAATTTTCAATTCCCATTCAAATGGGTATTGTCCTTTACTCTGTGCTTTGAGTTTTGTGTGGATTGGACCAGGCGAAGCAGATAGACAGACATTAACAGACAGCTGCTGATAAGTGAAATCGTCTACAGCAGCAGGCTGCAGATTGGAGACATGTTTTTATTCTGTCTTCGTTGCCTGCTTACTGGAGATGAAATACACTTCACTTCATGAACATATAGAGAGACAGAGAAAAAAATGGAAAGGAATAACTAAAAGAATGAAAGTCTGGTGGAAGCTCAGTTCAGTTAGACGGCTTCGTGCCTGTTTCTTGCTATCATGCAGCTAATGCACAGTATTCTGGCTGCTGGGATGAATAAACATAAATTATTTCACAGCCAGACTGCTGCTAGTAACATGAAACAGAAGTTCATGGGGTGGAGGAGTGATGACAGACATTTGAAGCTTCATTCGAAAGCAACAACAGAAGCTTTAAATGTAAAGAAAAAGAGACACTTACAATGCTAAATGTTTAATACAACTGTGTTAAAGGTGCTAGAGAGAGGAAGGAAATTTGCTTTATGAGTTTGAATCATCAAAATGCATCCAACCTAATTTATCTCAGTTAATCCTTTTTCTTTTCTCTTTCCCAGAGCACCTCTGCTGTTCCTGAGAAAGAAAAAGCTGGTGAGTCCATTCACTTTTTTTTCTTTTTTACGCTCATGTCTTCAGTTTAGATCTTGACGCTCAAAATAATTGCAAAAGGTTGCACTGAGCTCGATTTCTCTTTCATTATTTTGTCATACCTGGACTTAGAAAACGTGTTCCTCTGTAGTGGATCTGGTCTGTGGATGGTCTGGTGTGGTGAAGAGATTTCTGATTGATAGCCTCGCCCTTGTGTTCACAACATGGGGCAAGAGAGGGAGGAGGGAGGGGGTTGAGTGGGTGAGAACAGGCTCTGGCTCTATGAGACGCTGGATGTGAGTGTAGATAAGATCCTAGACTCATCTTCTGAAACATCAAGCCAGCCGCCTTTCCAAGATAAGAGCCAGACTGAATGTCGTGTCTGATTCCCAGAACTTTTGACCTGAATTTACCTGTTGTGCTCATTTCTTACCTTAACTCCATCCAAATACACACATTCACATTTATGAGCTTTTTGACTGGTCTACAATTAACAATCCTCAGCCTTCACAGTATTGACATGTTATGTCATCACTTTGCAATGCTTGCCATCCACTTTTCAAACCTTTTTTTTTTCTGAATCGATCCAAAGAAGAAACTCAGTCTGTGCTGACTGCCCCCTCCACTCTGGCTCCAACCTCTCTGTCAGCAGTCGCCCAGTAATGCACAGGGTCATCAGGAAACTATGGATGGACAGACATACTTTCAAGCAGCCGGCAGGGGTGCAGTGTTCATTAAACACCCCCCTGTGTCGACAGTCCACTAGTAAACAATACCAGCGAGGTGGTTCGACGTGGGGACGAGGCTTTCATATTGCCCCCTGCTGTCTCAGTGCCAGCTGGGAGTCCTCGCTTACTCTCGCTCTGTCTCTCCCTCTAATTACCACCACTTGCTGAAAACCTCTCATGGGAAATGTGCAGTAGCTGTCAGTATGTTTGCTCTTGTGTGTGTGTGTGTGTGTGTGTGTGTGTGTGTGTGTGTGTGTGTGTGCATATACAATATATCTAATTTTTGTGCAAAAGGCAGCACTCAAAAGAGTTTTTTATAGTATGCTAAAAATAGAAAAAA
>JAQMCX010000043.1:8447753-8466788 GCA_029814765.1 Acanthurus leucopareius | reverse complement strand
CTCTCTCTCTGTCTCTCCCTCTAATTACCACCACTTGCTGAAAACCTCTCATGGGAAATGTGCAGTAGCTGTCAGTTTGTTTGCTCTTGTGTGTGTGTGTGTGTGTGTGTGTGTGTGTGTGTGTGTGTGTGTGTGTGTGTGTGTGCATATACAATATAGCTACTTTTTGGGCAAAAGGCAGCACTCCAAAGAGTTTTTTAAAGGATGCTAAAACTTGCAAAAATGCAGATTGCCAGCCTCAAAGGGGTCAACTGTTCTTGTTCATTTTTCTTCATTTAAATCAGTCTCTAACTTCCTGTAAGCAAGTTATGTAACCTCCCTGGGTCTGTGTGATGGAACCCAGGACTCTGGAGGGGGGATGGGGGTCAGATGGGAGTTAGCAGAGTTTTGGGGGACTTGACGGAGCACAAAGCCCAGTGTTCATTGTGATACTTCAAAGCCCCCCTCTGTATCTCCATCATTTAAGCCCCTGGGAATGACACATTTATGACAGTGTTACATCACACACCATGCCCTAAAGGCTCCTGCTGCACTGCCATGAAAGACGGCTCATTCATGGTTAATTTTACTATCCCTTTCACAACGGAAGCACACCACTGATCAACGGGAAGTTTCAGCAAGCCCAAAACTCTGTAACTGCACGGTTGCTGACCTCTTTGTGGCGCCTTGTATACCTCTAGTTAGACCTTAGTTTCACATCTCTCCTGTGCACAAAGAGGATGTGTCTGCATGCAGCTGAGTTACAACCGACTACCTGTTGTCTAAAATGGGTCTTTGTGTACTCACATGCTGCTGCAGCCTTGCATGAGCTTCACAGGACCTGCAGAATGCTCGAGGCCTGGAAATACATTAGTCATATTACACTGCATACCACCAGAATGTGATAAGGACAGTCATGCATCATCCATCACTATGGTCATGGTACAGGAGCTGACGCATAAGATGTGATGAGAGATATGATGTGTATGTTATGCAGTATGCAGTATGAAGCAGTTAAATGGGACATAAAGAAAAACCGAAAAAAATCTATTTCTCACTGTCTGCCCATTAATTATGAGAGTCTTTGAACATCAGGCATGACATTGAGTACATTTAAAAACCCCTCGAAAAGCTTGATACTGATATTCTCACTCATTTAGCCCCAAACAATTGACCCATTAGTTCCTGCTCCTCATCTGACTGAGCAGGTGAAGAACAGGGAGGTTGATTGTTGCTCAGATTGAGTATTTAGTAGCAGGAGAATGAAAGCAGCCACTGTGAATTGAGTGATTATGGGTTTCACCTTTGTAATGATGATCTTTTTTTGTTTAAATATCTTACTTGTTGTTGATTTCCTCATCCATAGTGAAAGACTTTTTTGCTGAAAATCCATGTTTGAATTGTTTGAGTAATGTGTAAGAACCAAAAAAAGGAAAAAAAATCATTAAAATTAAGGAAAATAAATCAGATAAAATGTTATATTGATCAGGCACATTTCTACCTTTACATAACCAACCATGGAGAGCCATTTAACTAATCTTGGCTGCATGACTCTGGTTTTGCTCAAGCTTTGAAGTGACTGAAACGGACACATACACTTAAACTCGTGTAGGCAGCAGAAGAAGAATGCTTCTCTGTGTCCCACCAGACTTAAAGCTTGTCAACAGCACACTTTAAAGATTCCTGGTTCAAAGAATGGTCTGTCTTTTTGTTTCCTTGATTGTAGCTGAGGCACCATACAGCGCCTTTCTGATCTAAATATAAACTAGTGGGAATATTTAAACAGAACACAATGATGGGCATCCAACCAACGGCGGGGTTAAAACTTGACCTTTTACCTGGACTCTTTAGCCTGGTAGGTTAGAGCAATTGTTGTAGGTGGAGGAAAGGAAAGCTGAGGAAAGAGGAAGTGGTTAAGCACCCTCAGTGGACTCCTGTATGGGTGGGGCACCGTGACATGAGGGAGCTGGTGGTTCCTGTGAATAACTTGCCTCATCATTTCTGTCTGTCTGGCTTTCCTTTTTGTTTCCTTGTCTCTCTTATCCCTTGTTTCCACCATAGTCACTACTCTTCCTTTCTTGGAAATCCAATGACACATTCATGTTACTGGTATTTAAAGCTGATGGTACTGATAAACAAAGCTTTGTTTCTTTAATTACACCTACCCTGAGAGTCAACCTTTGGGGTTTCCAGTATTAATCACCATGTTATTAGACACCTTGAAAGGTCCCCTCTGTCGGTAAATGTGCTTAGCAACGCTAAATTAATACATAACAAAACAATCTGTTTACCCAAAGGAAATTGTGTCTTTTGAACGTTAAATTTTGAGAGTAGTGTTTAAATTTGTAAGAGAAATACTTCTCTTGCTGATTTGGAAATAGGTGTATTTGTGAACTTGCTTGGAGATACATTAAAAGATCAGTATCACTGTGAGGTCTGTATGCTAAATGTGGACATAGAACCAGTATGTGATTAGCTTAGCATTGCAAAAAAATGGAAATGGGGGGGAAATAAATAACCTGCCTGTGTCCAGAGGCACATTTTTCCCCTTGTTCTAGTGCTATGCTAAGCTAATTGTCTGCTGTCTTAAGCTTCAACTTTAGCATACAGATATAAGACTGGTATCAATCCTAATGTTAAATCTTGTCAGAAAAAGTAAAGAAAATTCACCAAAAGATTAAACTATTTCCAGAATAAAAACTGATTTAGAGATGTGATTGTGTTGTGAAGAAAATCTGCCTTACAGCCTGTGACTTGATTACCAGAGTAAACAAATAGGTCTTTCAGCACAGATGGTGTCTAAGAATCTCTGTTCATCTGCTGATCTTGTGATTGGGCTTGTTGGCTCCGGCACACCACATCTACAGTCTGCAAACTAGCTGAATTTCCACAGCAATTTCCACTTTAATTCAGAGAATTTCACAGTGAAATCAGTTTGCATTCATATCATTTATTCCCTGCGGCACTTTGCCCTTTTAAAGCACGGCTCTCATCAGTGACGGTGCATTCACATATGTAATAAAGCTCCCACAACCTGGAGCTAAGTCAATAATACCCCCTGACTGATGTTTCCTTCTCTGTTTCTTGTTCCTGCTCTTCAAATGAGTCTGCCTTATCCAGCTTTTTTGCCACTCCTCCATACACAGCACAGGAGTCACTGTGTTTGTGCAAGGTCACATTCCTGGCCTCCCTCCATCAGTCTACACCAGCATAACTACCCCCCACCCCCTCCAAACAGTCCCTCCTTCCCCCTCCCATTTGACACACACTCACCCCAGCTTCCTGTGTGGAGACTTGTACTGTAACATGTTGGAGTCCATTTCTATTTACATTTGACACTTCCAGCTCAGCTGTGAATACATTTACAGGTACAGTCTGTCTCGGAAGCAAATATTTCTGCTTTTGATGTTATATGCGCAAATACTTCTGTTTGCCTCAATGTCATGTTGAATCATCTGAGATGGCAATAACTGCTCCTAAGTCATGCATTGTTAAAAAAAACTTCTTAATACTAGAAAAGAGGAGAAAAACAAAAAAAAACATACAAATAACTTTTTTTATATCAGTTTATTTCTTCAAGTTAAATTTCTGAAACTTTTTTGCTCCTATCTAAACTTTAATAGTTCTTTCTTAAGGAATCCATCTCCTCAGCTGTTGTACTCCAAGCAGGAAACCAGTGGATGAAGGGGAATTTACAACAGGAAGTTAGTTTGCTGAAGCCTCAGAGTAACAACAACAAAAGTCTCTCCAAAGAAAGAAACCTTCAGAGGGCGTGTGTCATTAGTCTCCTTTTAGCTTAAGTTTTCAGTAGACTGGTATGTGTTTCGTAACCAACTGTGCATGAAAATGGAATATTGCTTTTTATAGAAAGTAGACCAATGTGCATTTTGTTTGCGTATGGAACCTGGTCAATGATTAACTGTGGGTGGGAGGGAAAAACAATGAACTGTAAGTATTTATGGCAGCAGTATATTATAAACAACTGCATAGAGAATATGAAAAATTCATGGATTGTTTTCTCAGTGCTTTAACTTCATTGCCATCAAAAGATAGGATGGGATGAGGGACAGATGATGGATATTATTACAAAACTGTGCTTAAAGTATGATTGGGCAACAAAAACACCAAGGTTAGCAAAATAATGTGGCTATATTACTTGTAGGTCTACTACATGCTTTATGTCCATTAACTGCAAAGACCTATTCACTCTTATTTTTAGCCTCAGGACTATTTCCTGCAGCAGCATTCTGTGAATGCACAGAACATAAATCGTCAGATATGGAGTTGTCATACAGGCGTCATTTCTATAGACGTATGGTCAGAGGGCTTTGTAGTCAAACACAATGCTGTATAAGGGAGATACTAATGTGACCTGTGCTGTATGTATATAAATAGGTTTCCTCTAGTTATCAGTCCTGTCACAAGAATATTTTGTTTGTTTTTGTTTTTTCTCTTGCTGTATTTTGCCACAAATACATTTTGTATATTTAAATAAAAAAAAGGGAATGTGTTGGGAGCTAACCGAGCAAACATGAAGTGTTTTCCTGCACAGTTCCCTCCTCTCTCCAGTGATTATCAATTTTACTGGTGTTTATCACTGACCTGAACCCATGCTTCATCTGAAATGATCCAGCAAGAACTTTCATCCATAACCAAGGCATTTTAAATCTCCCAGTGTTGATGGGTTGAGATGCCCATGCTGTCCTGAGGCTAATGAATCAGTTCTGGCTCACCAGACTCTTTCACCCCTTTTGCTGGCTTTTCCCCCCCGTCTGGATGTCGGGGAGAGAGATCACACAGAACACGCAGGAGACTGAGATGGTGACCGTCTGGATAAACTGTATATGAGATATTTTGTGCTTTGATATCTTGGGGTGTCTGGTTATTAACTGGCACACACACACAAGGTGCAAAGGTATCACATAGTCAGAGTGGTGTAGTATGAAAGTGGGGCAGACAGTGAAGGTGATGGAGTGTATTTTTAATAGCAGAGTGAGACCACAGATGGTCACATCAAAGGGATTTGCACACAATTACAGTCACACATGGTGCACACCCACACATACATGCTTCAACATACCGACACATGTTTGGCTGTGCTGTAAAGAATAGAGTATAGAGCATTGTTTTGCAAAGACGTTTTGATGATAGACTCTCATACACTGTTTATGTACACACTGTTTGAAGTCGTCCCAGAACCACCCCCCCACCCTCTTTTTTCACCTCCCTTGTCTCATTTCTAGGTCAGTATGTTGGCAGGTAACACCTCTCGTGCCTCTGTGTTGTAAGTTAAGATGTAGGTACACACTCCTTGCCAGTTATAAACTTGTTTGACAGAGGGGACATTTTGCAAGACTTCCCTTCCTGAGGTGCCAGAACTCCATTGTCTCTGACCCCTCTCCTCCACCCTTAAGGACGTTTTCCGTCATATCCAGGTTACAGTCTGTGCATTGCCCTCTTATCACAGGTACAGAGACAGAGAGAAGGAAAGCACACAGATAATATTAGTTGTGATATGAATACTGACCCGAATGTTTTGCGTCTGTGCTTTTTCAGAGTATACACTCTATCAAATGCATGCATGACGACAAGTTTTTCATTCAGATGTCGTTAGAGTCTAACAACCGTGTGAGGAGGGGATAGTAAGGATGAGTTCCCTTTCTAGGATGTTTGTTTTCCTGTATCTCATCCTAACCCTCATTTACACATGGTACTGAGGTCATTTCACAATTGCAGAGTGAAGTGCAGACTGAGAGGTTGTGAAAACGCAAAGACGCGGGAATCTTACCTTATCAGTCTCAGCAAACAGTGAGGGACCATAAAGTCAATTGGCCGCGATGAGCACAACGCTATCAGCAGGCTGCAAGAAGCCTGCACTATGTACACCTTCAGTAGATGGATGGATGGATTAGCTGACTTTCTTAAGAGTGAGCGTAGCGTGGAAGGTGTGCTGCTCACAGGCACACACACATATAAAGCCATACACTGACTCCTCACAGCTTTCCGTCTTGTAAATGCAAATCCTGTTTGGGTTTGCACACTGTGTCACTGATCAGTGATGGGTGGGTTGGTAGGAGGTGATGAAATGATGCATAGGTCTTCAAGATGCAGGATTTTGTGTTAATAAGATGGTTGAACACAAGAAACTTGCAGCATCAGTTGTTTTTGCACTGATTTGCACTCGTGTTACAGCTGTTGTTATGTTGCTTGTGGTCTGTGACTGCTGCTCCAATGCTCTTCCTGCTCTTCCTCTCAACCACTTCCCTCCCCCAGCCTGTGTCTGCCCTATTTGGCTGCAGTTTGTTGTATGGCTGCGCGACCCATCCCCAACAAAACCTGATATTAGCCTGCTTGATATCATTAGAGCATCTGCACTGAAGGGAAATTGGTGTAATGATTTACTTGCAATACATATGTATGTGATCAATATACAGTATTTTTAAGTAAGGTAGATTTCAAAGTTTTGGCATCAATTAAGGCAGACATCACCTTATAAAACTGAAAGTGATGATAATAAAAGTGAGAAAATAGTCTGTTTAAACATTCAAATGACAGAGCTTTGGTAGCTTTTATTAGGAGTTCTATTTCTAGCACCCAGGCAAATTATATTCTCATTCTTTTTAACACTGATTTGGTCTCCACCAGCTCCAAGAAACATATCTGGCTCTTTGGCTGCCAGAGGTTCACTAGCTAATCACTAACTTTGTCTTCTGTTAGTTGCTTAGCAGATGAAGTACAGAGTTTTATCAGAGCTTTTTTTGCAGCACATCTTAGCTAAGAGCAGTGAGACTGAATCAAAAAGATAAAGCACTCATGCATACATGCACTCATGTTTCTGTGACTCTATTTTGATAACCCTGCACAAAAAGTTTGAAGATGATGTGTTAAATGATAATAACCCTAAACATAATGCACTCCTGTTTTTAGATTAACAAAGGTGCATGTGTTAAGTTATTTTCTAAAAAGTCTTCCAAAAGTTCCCATCAGTTATAAATACTGTTATTGCAGTGTAGCAGGAGCTAATCTGTCATTTTTGAATTTTCACCCAGTAAGCAGCCAGTGACTAAGCTTCTTCACAGACCCATGAGAGTTTTGCTTGCCTAATAGAAGCTAAATCGACATTATCCGATCAACTCAGCAGCAGTCTAAGTAACAGATTCCATTGTGTTGTTCTTGTGCGTCTCAGCAGCTTGAGATTTGTTACATAAGGTTTACAGTGCATGCATATTTCTTAATGGCTAATGGCATGCAGTTGTGTCGGTTTGTGTGTTTGTGTGTGTTTCCTACATGTTCTATTGTGATCATGATGCATTTACAGTAAAGTCATGTCATGCATCGGGCCATTTCCCACGGCTGAATGGCTCAGGAATGTGATTATTGACTGCCGAGAATAACTGAGGTTTCTGCGGTGCAAGAAGAACCAGTAAGAGCACAGCATTTTTAAACTCGGGTCATTTCAATGTCATTTTGGGAAATCCCTCAAAATATTTTCACCATCTACCATTTCTGGGAACCATTTTACTGTCCTACAGCTCTGTCTGACTGACTCATGCTTTATCCTGGACTCCTCAATCATCTCACTTCCTGTCTTTTGCCTTTAGTTATGTGGTGTTTGTCAAAGCTTGTGGACAAGGACAGGTGGATCTGTATAACAAGCAGGCCTCCTGGGCAATAGTTATATAACTGGCATTGATGCTGTGTGTCTAGACAGGGTAGGGCAGGTGTAAACAGAGCGGATAAGAGGAGGAAAAGTGACAGAAGAGAAGCAAAAAAAAAAAAGAAAAAGATGCATGATAAAAATAAGACAGGGAGTAGAGATGCTAGTCGTGACTCTAAAGCACTCAGTCATTCAGAGAGAGCGCTTTTACTTGTGTGAGAAAGCACTTACACACACATCTACACACACACACACACACACACACACTGGCAGAATACGATATGAGAGCATTGCAGCACTGGCTGGATGTGTCCCAGCAGTTACTGCACTAATGCTTGCTGCAACAGACGGGAGTGTACAGTCCAGACTGGAACAGAACAGACTGACAAGGAGAAGGAGGCAGAAACCAGAGCAGTACAGAGGATACAGCAGAGAAAACAGTCAGATTATAATTGAGTACTTGAACAAAGAAATTGTGCAAGCTAACAAATAGAGGCAGCGTTAAGAGGAAGGATTGACAGGGCACAAAAAGCACAATAGTCGACCTGATCAGGAGCAGGAACAGGTGTTGGGACAAGGTTGGGACAAAGAGTGCACGTTCTGGTGGATGCTAATAAGTCGGCATGTCTCGCTCCATGAGGCTGCTGCTGCTGCAGAGGTCCTTCAGCGATCACATCAGGTCCTCTACATCAAAAGCCCTTGATATGCTCAGCAAGACGGCTCGAGAAGGGCGACTAGCAGGTGAGTCACAAAGGCAGTGACAGATACTGCAGGTGTATGTGTGTTGGTATCTGTGCAGCTCATGCACATGTTTTGTTTCTCTCTGTGTTATGCATATGACTGTATGCATGTGTTTAATTCCCAGACAGACAGGTGTGATTTACTCCCAGCAGGTGAAGTTACGGATTCTTTAACGAGGTACGCAGGAGGATGAGAAAACTGCATTGTCATTGTCTCAGAGAGAAGACATGATAGGCTACAAGGCTTCTGTGCAGTGAACAGTGTTACTGACAAACAGATCAATAGGCTGCGTTTAATGGAGATGCTGCAGCTTAGAGAAGCAGGTGCTGACTAGTTCAGACATTTACTGGTCCATTTTTAAGATGATCAGGTTTGTGTCTTATTGAGATTTTTCTTGTGCTTTATGTATATTTTTGTTGATGGATGTGCATGTTACTCAGTGTTGGACTTTGAGATAGCAGTGGTGGCATTTTCCCTCTTACCTGCTTTAGCCACAGCTGCTTGAAAACCAGGTTTTTCCCATGTATAACTAATGAGCTAGATATACAGATGCAGGGCTGAGTGCACCAGAATAGACTTCTACCTCCATGGCTAGCTTGCTTTTAAATAATACAGAAAGTACTCTATCGTATGAGAGCAGCAGCAAAGAAAATGGATTAACTAAGAGCTTCTCACGAGGAATGTTGGCCAATATCATCTGCGGGTTCAGGGCCACTTCAAAGTGTTTTTAAGAGGCGTGTGATTCTCTGGAAGGGTCACGATTGACACGACGTTTGGCTGCATCATGTCAAAACTCTCGACAGCTTCCTTGTCAGTACAAGTGCTGTGTGCTTCTTTTCAAAGAGGGGAACACGGTTTTCCCATTGACTCCAGAGGTCAGCGCCCTCTGGCCTAACCTCTCCATTGAAGTAGAAAGCACCAGGTGACACCGTCTCACATGAAAGAGGGAAGAGCTGAAAAGTGGGTCAAAGAATTATGACAGGATCTGATTACAGCTGTACGGACATGTCACTGATTACTTTTCGTTTTCTCTCTTTCTTTAAGGTGCAGGTACAAGGTTGTGACTTTGAAAGGAAATGCATGTGTTGTAGAACCAATATGAGTATGTGTAAATTCCTGCATTGTGTGTGTGTAAAGTGCAGGAAAACATTCTACTGTACAAAAAAAAGTTGTAGTCAGCGTGTTTGTTCCCATGTGTCTTTAACCACCTCTAATGAAACTAAGTATGTAAGCTGCTTTAAATTATGAAACATAATCTAATTGTCCTGAATCCACCTTCTGAACTTTATCTCACATATGGTTTAATTCCCTGCTGCAAATTAAATATGATTCAGTTAGGCTTTATGTGAAAAAAAAGGGGAAAAAAAGACCTAACTGACTTTTATGGTTGCAAAATAATCTTGAACTCCCTTTAAAACTCAATAAGGATGTGGTATTTATTTTGCTGTAATACATGGTGTTGACATGATTGTTGTATATGAGCCTTAATGATGTATGTGCTTTAGTTAATAGCACTCAGGGCATGCAGCATCCTGCATCTTGAAACCCAATAGGTTTGTTGACATTTCCCATCTCGTCATCCCTATGATCACATCACATATTTAAAGCATGTTTACAGCTGAGGGGGACAACATGCTCCTGAGAACACCAAGTTTAACCAATGACAAAATCCAGCTGTCGCTCACAGTTTGTATGCTTACTGTCTATTGGAGACGTCATCAAAAAGATCACGGCTTTGTTGGGCTATTGTTCTCGGGAGCCCCTTAAACCAGCCCCCTTTCAAGACTGATCTTCTTCAGGCAGTTAAGGTTTATGAATAGGACTTTTAAGGGGCCAAAGCTTTAAGCAGACATCTTTTTTCTGATCCCTCCCTTCAGGCCAAAAGTATGAAATTCCAACAGGACAGCAACAGATACTGTAGCACGTAAGCTACAGTGTGGACTTCTAGTCTTTATTCAGGTCATGATTAATAGCTCTAAGAAAAACTCTCTTTTGCCTCAAACAGTAGCCTTTTTTTACACAGAGATCATGTAAAACCACCTATGAGCTCATCCTTATATGGCCCTGTTTTTACACTGAACGGACCAGTATGACGTGAAGTTCAAATGCATCAGTGTTCAAATGCAAACAATAACAGTGGCAAAACATGGCAACAACATGTCATTATTTATCATGTACTAAATGTTGCTGATCTCATCCTGCACTTGTATGGTGCTGAGCTTTCAGAATTTTCAGACATATTTCCTTTTTTTTGTCGCTGCTAGCTGCTTAAAAATCCCCCAGCTGCGGGTCACATGCATAGCAGAACATCAAAACATCACACCCCTGACCCATCCCACTCTTTTCAAATAGCTGTTGATTCTGCTTTGCTATTGTGCTTCTGACTTAAAGACAAAACAACAATGCTACCCACCAAAAATGTCTTTGTACCTTATATACAGAACAGCAAACAGGCAGAATAACTAACATTCCTAACTTGACCAATCTACATAAAAGGAGCTAGCTGACAATGCTCCACAGCCTTCAGTGCTCAACAGCCTTGTAAAAGATGAATACAGTGACAGATTGATTTGTTGGAGGTGGTATCAATATGAATATCTTCACTCAGCAGCTCAGAAAAGTAGAAAAGGGTCTGGAGTGAGTGTCATGCCCTCTGTTCTGTTTTCCATGGGTTTTGTCAAGCTTTAGACAGGTCAAAGGGCATCTGAAATCAGCTCAGATAGTAAAAAAGAAAGAGAGCAACAACATAATCTGTCATCAAACCTGCCTGCAAAATATTTCCTAGTCTGTACATCAAAGGCTCAATGACTTTGTAAAGTCACACTGTCATTCTGATTTAAGATAAGTGCATTTGAGCTGAGCTGTTGGTTTTAGTCGCACATAAAATAGCATTAGGTAACTTGGGTTCATTTTTGTTCACGGTTTTACAAAAAAAATCCAACGATCCAATTGAAAGTCTTTGTTTTTGTCATTCAGTGGACTCATATAAAATGCATCACAGTCATTAACTTACTGTTCCACAGCAGCACTCTTTCCGTGGTATAAGATGATAAGGTTTCCAGCGAATCCAAAGCACTAGACAATAATTAACACAGTAGGACATCTGTAGAAAAAGGCAGATGTTGTGATCAGAGACGCAGCACAGAGTGTACAGTCACTGCTGCCTGATTAGTTCAACAACACTCAGCACATTATCTGTCTTTCTCTTCCATGCCACTTATGCTGACATGTTCTCTTTTTGCCCTGCTGACACCTACGTGTGTGCTTGCTGAACCGTTTCACATGACCTTACTACTGTATGGCAGTTTCCATAAATGTCATGTTCACAGAAAACTCACACTTTGTCCAATGCACTACATGGTGTCCATTCTGCAGGCCTGCTTTGTGTGATGTAACCATGCAATCATGAATTGCACCAAGCTGAAGGTTATTTCTGCTCTCCTTTTGCACAATTTCTGGCTCGCTACCTGAGAGGTTTAATTAGTTTATTGTGCCTATCATAACACTACTTGTCTAACGCTATTGCATAACAACCAAAGATTTGCCAATCAATCCATTTTCCAAAGTCATTTGAAGGGAGGCAATGGGCCGATTAGGATGGCTAATTTCATCTTGGCTTAGAAGGTTTCAGCAAATGTCTAAATATTATGTTTCAGGAAACATGTGTGATGCTGAATGCACTGATGAAGGACCTTTTGGAGCTGTACTGTTATGAATATAGATATTAATTGTCTTATGGATTTACAAAAAAGTTTGTGATTTTTTGGCATGTCAGCTTATGGAAAAAGAAGCATTAAGCTCCTACATTAATATAATGTTGCATTGATAATTGCTTGTACTCAATTATTCATGGTTTTGCTTTGACCAGTAACATATCAAGCAATGTAAGATGAAACTACAGTTACATGTTTATACCTGGTATTGTGGCTTTGACATATTCTGTTGCTTTTGCATTGCTCTGTGGTCACTGACACAGCTTAAAAACAAGAAGCAAAACTAGCCTCTCTTATCAGTTAACTACCACGCATGTTGCCACATTGATTTTTTTGGGGGGGTTTTTTGCAAATGCACAAGCTCATGTAAAAATATCTTCATGTTCCTTGTATTCATAATAGAAACTTTATCCCTGTGCGATCCCTTTTTTCCTGTTATTGTAAAGCACTCTGACAGACACAAAAGCTCGCCTTGAAGGAACTCAGTCACCTGAGGTGTTTCCAGCTGATGGTTTGTTTCAGCAACCTTCAGGGAGAAGCTCCAGATGTGACATTGTTCTGTAAATGAAGGTTTCACATATAGGATTTTATTTGTTAATTTTTTTTAGATACATTTCCAACATCTAAGAATATAACCATATTTGTAACTTTATAACATCAATAACACATATTTTAGCAGGGACTCCAGGACCCACTTAATAGACCACCTGGGGATCCCCCTGATTCACCACATGAAAACCTGTCAACACCCCTGAATTTTCCTAATTACCTATGTAGTATAAACAAAGATCCAGTGCAAACAAGCCTATAGACTTGCTGTGTGTATGTATTTAATGCGCAAGCTTCCTTGTGGTTCTGTAGTCTACCACATATGCTGCGTAACTGCGGTGTCTAAGCTTCAGATCTGGCCAGGTATGGGCTGCAAAGTGCTGAACAAAAAAGGCGTACTGGTTCAGTAATTTGTAAGAACGGCATAGAAGTCAACTTTAATGAAAGAGGTTTGTGCAACTTCATAGGAGCCTGTGTGTGGCCCTTCACTAACTGCAGCAAAACAAAGGGCACAGACTGCCTGCGTTTGTGCTAAGTCTTAGTGGAGCCACAATTTAATACCAAAATGAGTACCAAAAATGCAATGCACTACTAACTCCGCTTACTACATCCCCCGCAACACCACTTCATTCATCTTTGTAAGCTCAAGTGGGTCCCTTTCAAACCACAAAATGACTACACAGGCACAGGTAGACAAAAACCCGCCTTGTACCAAATAAAGTCAGTAACCTGTCAGCCTGTAACCAACTGGACCAGAGTGATTCAGACATGAACGACCCACCAGTCCAAAAAATCTATAAAGGTACAAAAAAATACACTTTTGCCTTAACAAACTACAGTGAATAAAACAAAAGTTCTCTGCATTGATTTGTTAATATATGAGTGTGTTTTCCTGTCTACTTGTGCCTGAGTGTTATTTTTAAATGGCAACCAGGCCTTTGTGTTTGGCTTTAGGGTGGACCGGTGGGAGGTCTGCAGACATGCCTACTGTTAAACCACACAGATGTCCTCGGCCTATTGTGGCCCCATAGGACTCTACAGGGAATCAGCAGGACTATTTCACGCCTCAAGGACGTCCAAAGAGGAAGTCAGAAAGGGCGCACCACTGTGACATCTGCAGAAATCTCTCTGAATAAAAAGGCAGCAGGCATCCATGTAACAAATTAGCTTCAGCAAGATACTTTCACCCCAAGAATGGACAGAGCTACTGAAGTTTAATCAGGGATTTAGCATGAAAACATGAGAATTAACTGCTGATGAACCTAAAATCTCTGTACATGTGTTCTACACATTTTCAGGATAAAAACTACGGAGATCGAGCCACAATATATAAGAAGAATTGGCTCATTTTAAACATCCATGCATGCCTTCCTTTACTCATTATCTTTAGATGTCTGTTGGGTTGCGGCATTTACATCTGTGGTCTTAATTAAAGTGTTTATGGTTTTGCTCCCAACATGTGTTTCAAGTGTGGTTGAGCTTGTGGGTTCTCTGAACGCATTTCTGTCCCTTAAAACGAGACATTTTCCACCGTCTTGATGTCAAAGTGAGACCACGACGCTCCACTTCTTGGTGTCTTTCATTTCCCACAACAGATGTGCTTATGATGTGTTATCCAGAGAACATTCCACTGGCTGACTTTGAGCACCTTCAGTCATTAATTCAGTAGGACAGCTTGTGATGTTCTTTGTATTCCCCAATTCTCTGGATGGCACATCACGTTTCAGTTTGCCCTCACATTTAGGTCAAGCTGCTCAATCTGTACGTCTATAAATAGCACCCTTCTTATTATTTTATCAAGGCAGATGAACTGATCCACTGTCTACTTTTGCGCTTGCATGCCATCCTGGTCATGAGGATGCAAAAAAGTAGGCCAAGAACAGTGTTTCCTGTCATCTCTGTTTGTGCCAGAGATTTTATGAAAGTCCATGTGTGTCTCATGAGTGAAGCGTGCCGCACTCGAATCGCTGAAAGAGTCATAAAACACACAAAGTGTTTGTGTGTGTGTGGGTGTGTAAGTGAGTGTGAGTGATTTAGAGCATGCACAGACTCTTTTACTGTGTTAGCAGGCCTACGTGTGCACTATAAGATTACAGTCAAGCTCGACTAGGCATGACTATGGGATCCATGCCAGGAACATACTGTTTTTCTCTCTCTCTGCCTCACCATCCATATTTTCCTATCTCAGCGTGGTTTTCTTTTGGTCTTACTTTTATTTAATCCAGCACTTGACTTCAAAAACATGTCAGTCAAAACTTTGCTTGTCTTGTGGTTTTCCTCAGAGAGGAAGATGTTGAACTTGTGTTTGTAGCCATTGTCAATCATACAGAGCCTATACTGGAAAACAGAAGGCAGTATGTACTGACCATCTTTATATAGCATTAAAGTTGAGTCTTGGCCCTGAGCGTTGTATTTTAACTATAGAGTATGATATCACAGTCTGCATACTACTTTTTCACAGCCTTAGGTCATATGGCACCGGCTTGAGCTTGTTGTGGAGATGGATCTGTTGACATGTGAGCTTAGTGGCTGATATTTCATCCAGATGTCGTCTTCTCATCATTTCTGTTACTACCACTTATTACAACTCAACGCTAACTTATGAGTTTTTTCCTGAGTTTGTATTTATTGTACCTTGTTAAATTTAAGTACCATTTATAAAATATGTTAACCAGAATATGACCACATCAATCAGCGTCCTTTGAGGAGAAAGAGCTGGTTTAGTTTTGACAACAAGTGAGAAGCTGCTAGCTTGGAAACAATGATGGCTGCCTAAGAAGTTAGCGTGGATGCTGTAATCGCTTATCAGAACTAGAGCAACAGCACTGAAGCCTTCTCTTGGTTGGAAATAATGTGTTCTGCTCTTCTCTCTTCTTCTGGTTCAAGAGTAATAAATGTGACAGACAGAACAGTGGTCCAATCACTTTCCTTTATTTGTAAAAGAAAAAAAAACCCTGATCCTTCCAAACAGTGCCAATGGGCTGTTTCCCGGACGGACATGTACAATGTATCCTATGGATGAGAAACATTCCCTCTGGTGTGTCAGGTTAGAAATATTTATGGATTAATATAAACTAATCCCACTGTGCTCAGAAGAATTTATGCTTTTTTCTTGCAATGTTGACTCATGATGACATAGAAGAAGGAAATTACAAAGATGAATGGACTGTATTTTACATTCAGGTCTTTCATTTTTAAGAGTCCTCTGTCATCATCAGCTTCACATAATAAATCAGTTTCTTGAGTTCTTTCATTAGGTCTTTTACAAAGTGTTTGCTGTCTTGGTTGCTCTGTTTTTGTCCAAGATTTTTTTTTCTGGCACCAGTGAATTACTCTTAAAATTTGACTTCACTTTTGCAAATATTTTTTCAGCAGGTTGCCATGCTTGTTGTGGCACCCACATGTTAAGAGTCAACTAGTTATTAATTCACAGTGTGTGAGACTGCAGTTTGGCTCCACCAGTGTATGAGTGATGTGATTTGATGTATTGTTGGCTTCAGTCTCTTTTATCTTCAGCAGAATTGAAATAAGATATGACTCCTACATTAACCAGTTTAAATCAAGTAATAAATAAGGCTTTATGAGCTTTTGATAAATGTAAGTTTCCTGCCCTTAAATTTCATTGGAGCAATGAATTATCGCATTATTATTTTTGTGACTGTATATTTTTTTATGTAAAAAAAACATGATTGGATAAAGACTGTATATCATATTTGCTCCACTAGGCTCATGTTAGTGAACCATGTTGTCCTCTTCCAGTTTATTAGTTTTGGCCAGTTACTCTGATTGATTGTACTGCTCATACATAGGTGACTGGTAGTCACTTAACTTGACATTTCAGTGTTGGAGGCTGAATACTTTTGAGATATTTATGATTGAATTAGAGTCCTTCAACACTGGTCCTGTTCAGTGATTTAAAGCACCCTTGTTTTTGCCCCTGTACACTCAGAAGGCCACTTGTTTCGAAGACTCTGGAATGTTTTGCTAAACCCGGTGACTCCGGCGAGCTCACGCCAAACTTGTTTACTTTGCTTGTTCTACCATGCTCCCTCTCCTCCAGTCTTTTCTCACTTTCTCTTTTTTAACACATGAGCTCACTCAATGTGTCTTTTAACTGGCTTCTTATAAGAACCCTCTGTGTGTGTGTCATTTATGCAGCAATCTCTGACTTGTTCGCTCTTAAGTAAAAGTCAGAGATTCAGGCTGCAGCTCTGGAGCTTGCAAGATAAAAGCAGTGTCAGCCATCTTTTTGCATGAAATTCTAGCAATACAACAAATAATGACCATATTTTGATGTTGTTTTCAATTTTTTTATATTACTAGAAGGCAAGTTGTGTCAGAAAAAAACACAAAGCATTGGTCTTCAGCCAGATACGCTTTATAAACATGAAGCTGCAGCCTCAGTCTGCTGATTTGTGAGCAGAATCCTAAGCAGCCAATTTTTTGATTTCTGTGTCTCTTTACCCTAATTATCACTCGAGTGAGACGTCCAGCACTTTTCAGCGAGACTACAAGTGGCTCACTCGATGCACACTCTTGACTCCTCATTGTTCCATTCACTGCCCGTGCTTTATCCCTGCAGCTGGAAGCTGATGTGATTGTTCAGCACAAAACCTGGGCAAACACTTGTCTCTCTCATAGACTCCAACAACCAGATATAACTGGGCTGGCACAACAAGCCTGCTATTTCAAGTGCCCATTGACATTGTACAGAGATGAAGAGCAGAGCCGGCACTTACAGAGTTCCTGATCAGGCAAAATTTGGGATCCTCAAAGAGGGGTGGGCAAATATTTGCACACATTTTGGAATTCCCTCCTGTCTCAGCACCAGAGAATGCCTGATTTCACACCGCAGACTTTCAAGCCAGTCTGCTTCTACACCTTTCTTACCTCTGTCAGCAAAATGGTGTGAGTGCTGTCGCAAGCAGTGCTGCTTTGTTGGAAGAGGCAGAGCTGTCTTTATCACCTTGACTTACTGTGCGTGGTGTGCAGCCTCAGCTTTAATCAATACTACAGGGGTGATTGATGGTGCTGTTTTAGGAGATAATCATACGCTGTCAATGAGAGAGCCAGGGAGTGAGAAAGTAGATGATGGAGTGGACTTAACAGAAAATTAAAGACAAAACGTGTCAAGAGATTCAATTGACCGCCCATGATTAAAATATCTACGAGGGATTTTGCACAATAAAAGAATATAAAAGCACAACCGTGTCTTTATTCCATGAAAGACAGGGTTTAATCATCAGCACATCAGTCAGTGGGGCCAGTGAAGGCAGATTACGCCGTGATAGTGTGCAACCATGTGTTTTGATGAAAAATGCTCATGGAAATTACATAATGGGCATGCATTTATGTGTATCTTACTTTTGATGAATGTACACTTGGAATTTTAGGATGATAAATTTACTTAAACCCCTTAAGTGCGTCTGTGTGTCTCATGGCACCTTCTTTATGCACATCCATCGTCACCTGTGAGGTATGAGGTAGGATAAGATAATGTGAATATAACAGTAAATGTCTATATAGACTGTGTTGCAATTGCATAGAAAATATTTGTATCTATTTAGAATGGCCAAGCTAGCAGGTTATGATAGTTTCTTTGTAAGGCAGTCAACATCTGAAACACTTTAGGTTCTGGTACCCATCATGTTTGGGATGCAGTGTCTTACAAGACTGGTGATGTGAGACAAGAGGAAGAAGATGGCGTGACGACTTGTCACTGGCCATTAGTTGTAAAACAGTCACATTCCGGAAGAATCTATTCCAGATGGGTGCTTACAACAAATTTTAGTGCCCCATTAAAATGGTCTCATCTCTGGTGACTTAACTGCTTCTTGGGGTGCCTGATCTCATGGTATGTTGTTTGTTTACTCTCCAGTGGGCCTTCATTTCCTGTCAGTCTGCTGTTTTTTGTGGCTCTAGCAGGTCTCAGTGGGTTAGCCATCTTTAATTTACTTAGCCAATCCACATAGGATTTTGAGCTAATCCTGATGCTTTTGTTGGTATATTTGACCCTTTAAATGCCATTTACTGGGGACATCTAAATAAAATGAAGGAATATCCATCTGTTCTTTGATTTTCTTGACAACTCTTCACCCGATCATCTTTGCACAGAGAGGGTGTATTGCTGAGGACCCAAGGAAGTGTTGCAGCGTAAAGTGTGAATTAGTTTGGGTGAACTATTCTAAAGAAAACTGAGAAACACCCTGCAGAGCTGAAGAGCCCCTGCAGTTGTAGACACAGATGTTCCAGATCCACAGTTTGAGACGTACGCATGCATAAGGTCTCAACGAGGCCTCGGGTAGTTAAAATTGTATGCTAACTAGGGCCGGGACTTTAACGCGTTAATTTCGATCAATTAATTATAAAGATTTTAACGCGATAAAAATTTTAACG
>JAQMCX010000043.1:8423839-8438068 GCA_029814765.1 Acanthurus leucopareius | reverse complement strand
TCCTCTCTTTTTATCTCTCCTCTCTCTCTCTTTCATTTTTTCTCTTTATCCATCCCCCCCCCCCCCCCCACCCCCCACACACACACACACACACGCACTTTCATACAGAGTACAACTCATTATCTCAAACTGAATCAGTGAAAAGGAGGGGACACAGCTTCACTCTGGAGGCATTTAGATTCAGTTTGAAGGACAGTGGCAGCACCCTCCCTTTGAATGAAACAGAATCAAACACTAAACACTAAATTAATATAACAGCACTGTATTAAATGCACAAATGTCTCTTTAGTCCCTATTTTTAATGACTTTTTGACCCACTAAACATGACAAGCTTTTATTGCCATTTTGTGTAAAATTACCCCCTCAAAAAAATCATATATGCACACAAACAAAACACACACACATTTACACATCTAACATGTTCATCTCTGTTTCCAGATAGCTGCTCTGACCTCTGCAAACCCATAATTTGGTTATCTCCTCTGTGATTCTTTGTTAACATGGCCTTGGGTGTTTGTGTGTGTGTTGGACTGACACATCCGTCCGCTGACCCCCACCTGGCCCCAATGTTTAGGGTAAGGAGTGGCAGAAGAGAGCAGAGTAAACCCCAAGGTGCACCCAGAGGTGTGCTCTCCATGGCAGGGAAATCTTTCTTTTACTCGTTTTTTTTTTATTGTTTTTGTTTTTGTCTTGTTTTTTTTGTCTCTACATTTCTGTCTTTATCTCAGGTTAGTCTCTTTTTAAAAGTCTTTCTTTTAATGTGTTTCACGCTCACTTTCTCCCTTGTTTACCCCCTGCCCCCACCTCTGTGTCTCAGGGTCAGGGGTGACACTGTAAAGTTTACAACCTACAACAGTAGCTTCACCCGACAACCGAGCAGCAACAGGTCGATGGGCCGTACCAGGCCAAATTTATGCAAATCAAATATCTGGGGTTTATTTTGTTGCTACACCTGGGCTTTTGGAGGTTTAAAAGTACAGGTGATTCTTTAAAGCAACTACAGACATGAGTAAAAATTTACTATGACTCACGAGATAAGCCCTTAAAACTTCCCTCATGAAATGCCTTAAGGGTAAAACTGTTTATTTGTATTCCCTCTCGAAGGAAAAAGTTACATATAATACGGGTTTAATCCCATGTGTCTGCCTGCTGTAACGCTGATGCATCTCCTCGTTTCCTCTCTTTTGTCCAAAGCCCTCATTATGCTGGTGTGTATTTGATCTATATCTGAATCATAAGCCAAACAAGCGCTTGACTCTGACTAGCTTTGATGAATGAAAATTGTAGGCGCGCTTAAGAGACACACTCATTTGCCCCGAAGCAACTGGCAGCACAAGCAGTCTACTTGTCTAGTCTCTCACACTTTGTACCACACACGTTCATCAACAATTGCTGGTATTATTGTGTTTTTATCACCAAAAACAATTTGAGAGAGCGCACCCCCACCCCTCATTTCAGTGCCAGGTTTTTGACCCATCTCAGCTGAGGGGAGCTTCGGGTTGGGGTTTTGGGTGCAGCCTCTGGGTGGTCGGGTTTTGTGGCTCGGGGGATTTGGCCTTGTTTGGTAATCTCTCTTCATCTCTCCTTCCTCTCTTTGCTTTCTCTACCTCTCCTCACATTAACACACACACACACACACACACACACTATTAGACCATAATTATCTGTGTGCCTCCCTTCAGGTTACAGATTAGGATAGAAATTGCAAGAGCTTTTCTTGCGTTTATGAGCCAATAAAATCATTAATGTATTATTTACTATTTCAACACTGATGTTTAATCTGATCAGCTGATACAATGCTAATTGCTTTAGATAAATACGCTTATTGTTAGTGAGCCTAAGTGCTTTTTAAGTATTTGTAAAAATATGCACCAAAGGTTGATACTGAATTCTTCATCAGATCTTTTTTTTATTGTGTACTCACTCTTTCACGTATTGTTTCCTGATCTAAGGAAAAAAAAAGGAAAAAAAAGGCAGCTTTGTAAGTTTTTCTATTCAGCAGAAAGTCTTTTACAATGCTGCTAGTGTTAACCTTTTCTGTTGGCACTGGCTTCATTTTTGTTTGGGTTATGTAAACCAACCATAACGTCACCGACTGGCTGAGTATTACTGTTTTGGAGTCTTAGGTTTGGCATTAAGGCCAACACCATCTTCTTTTCTTTTATAGCCAGAGGTGATGTGTTTGGACTAGAGGGTGGAGCTGCCATAGATACACATCACTACGCCTCTATTCTGATTGGATTTGTGTGAGAACCACACCACTGTAGCAACGTGTCAATCATAAAGCAGTTGTGCCTTACAGCATGCTCTATTTTATCTTCTATTTTATTCTACAAAATGAACTTTGTGCAGTTTTGAAGACTTGCGACTATTGAGGTCATAAACTCTTAAGGAATTAGGATCATTTCTTAAAGCCTAATCAGACTTTGAACTGCAACCTGTAGAGGCGCCCACTGCTGGCCATTAAAAAGCCGTTCAGGTTTAAGATACCTCTGAACTGGCATCACTTTTCAGATAAGAAGCACAGGATTTGGAAGGTTTAGCGCTACTTAAAAAGTATCTGTCAACAACAATTATAGTCATAAAGCATATGAAAATCCACTGTATTCAACGAGGTTTAACAGCTAAAGACTCCACACAGCAGTAATGTGTCATTTTCCGTTGCAGACTTCTGACTTATGTCATCGGTTTAACGTTTATTTCATGTTTATGAGCTACTCTAATAAGTTTTGGAAAAGTCATGGAGTACCAAGGTGATGAAACAGTGTTAAGGGTGTTAGAAAAAATTCCCAGGATGCCAAAATAAAGCATGAAACACTGAAGCAATATGCAAGTTAATTTAGAAAACAAAGTGTTGTAAAATAAAACGTTCTTATTTTTAATGGTTAGATGTATTATATTAGTATACTGAAAATTTGATGCCTAGAATACCTAGAACTTGATACTTGAAGAGACTCCCACCCCCCCTTGAATGCCTTTGCTGTATAGACTCATGATTTTTGCTGAGTTTATTAGCTGGCAGAATGTCTTCTGGGTGAATCACATGTGACTCCTCAGTCAGCTGGGACCGAATGGCAGCCAACAACAGACTGTACTGTTAGCCAGGATTTTCTGCATCATCCTTTCCCCCCTCGCTGTCCAAGCTTTGGGATTACATGTATTTCCCTGCCACATGGTGACTTGTCTGGCTCTTCCTCTTTGCACCAACTCATCGCCTGTGTGTAACCATGGCAATATCACAAACTAGCCGATGCCAAACACTGACTTAGTCGAGGAATGATGAGAAGAGGGAGAAGTTGGAAAACTGGACGGGCTGTTTTGAAATAAAGCAGTTAATGTGAAATAAATGAGTAATACCTAACCCTTCCCTGCAAGCATGCAAGTCTTTAAAATATCACAAGACGTCCTCACTTTTCCTCTTCAATTGAGGGATGGGCTGTAAATCATTACTATTATTCAGGCAGATGTAGAAAGATGAAGAAATAGAGGAAGAAAACAAATTTATTATAGGCTATAAACCAGCCCTGTATTAGGAGATCCTAATTGAGATTAAACCTACTGATGCGGTAATCACTAGTTATAGTAATTATATCGACTTTATTTGTTGATATTCCAAAGTGTGGAGCTTTCAACGTTTACATCATCACAACTTTCCAAAATCTTGGGCTGCATTCAGGATTTAATGTGCATTTATTGTGGGGTTAACCTTAGGTGCTGTACGTGCGTCGGGCGCGTCATGGACGGGGGTAGGGGGGCAGGACCCAAAGGGCATTACCATACCTGCAACAGTTCTCTTTTCACTTCACCACTTACGCTTTTCAGACTAATCTCGCGTCACAAAAGAGCGTCTCTCAGTTGTCTCAAGTATTTTCCAATGATATGCAAACTGGGTACCAAATGCAGCCTGTTAGGGGAGGAGGTTAAGGCTCAGACGAGGCAGGAGCTCAATTGAATAGAGGGGCATCCTGGAGAGACAAGTCGATCACTCTCGCTTTTTAAAACATTTTAATACCGAGTATAATCGTTAAATGAAACTACGAACTAATAACTAAAGCTGAAATGTCTCGACAGATGTGAGCAGATTCAGATCAATCTAAAACTCAAAAGCCACAACTCTTTTTTTGGTCATGAGCTGTGATATTATGATCGTTGTGAACTTCTCCCCTTCAAATTATGAGCTGCAGAGGTTGCTCTGACTGTCCAGCTCCTTATCAGGTGGGGAGCAGCGGCGCGGAGCTGGGTGGGGGGTGGAGCCACGGCGGAGTGGCCCATTCCTAAAGCTTGAATCACACTACACTCCATTCACATTCCTGCTGAGGACCGCTCCATGCAGGGAGGCACAGAGCTGGGAAGATTTTGAAGATTGTGGAATTCTGATTATCACCAAATCTAATTAAAACCATGGATTTACTGTCATGCGCGATGGTCAGGGAGCATTTGCCGCCGACTGTGTAGTTTGAGTTTTCTTAACGTTGGATTTATCATGCGGGCTTCGACTTAACAGAGGACTAGACTTGACTGGACAGTCGCAGCCTGCCGGGGCGCAGCCGGGACATTGGTTTATGCTGAAGCTGGTCGCGACCGAGACATCAGAAAATGATATTAACACGTAAGTCAGTTTCAAAATCAATACCATACGTGATTGGAAATTGATTGTTTTCGTTGATTTTTTTTTTTTTTTTACTTGTCAAAATGTGTCCATACATTCAGTCAGTTTCCTGTCTGTCCAGAAGAAATACTGTACAGCTTACTTACAGGAAATAAGAAGTCCACAGTGTTCACAGTACAAGACTCTGTTGGTTTGCATGAGTTTTACTTTTAAGTAATACGCCAATTAAGTTGCCTCTAAGTCGTAACGCTGCGGGCTGTCAGATAAGACATCTACCCGCTTTGCGCACAACTCAAGTGTCCTCTCCCTCTGTGATTTTGTTGAAATCCAGCTTTTTATAAAAAGCAAATTACGCAGAACACCGGCGAGTCTGCTATTTTGAGTCAGGCAAACAGAAATATATGTTTAAAATCTGCGCTTTTACGCGCACATTAAAAAAAAGAGCAACTGGCAGAGGAGCGCAGACTCTACGGTTTAAATTTGATGAAACTTTAATCCGCGTTGTGGAAACAGGCTCGTGAACTGGGATGTTGAGTCATACTTAGTGTCTTTTAGGATCATCAGAATGTGTCCTACCACTCACTCATATTTCTGCCATCTCAGTGCGTCCAGTTTGTTTAACGGCCCGCGCCTTTTGCCTGACTGTCGACCTTTTGCTATCGGTGGGGATTTTTAGGGGGTTGTGTTGTGGCTGTATAAAACCCTGTTTTCGGTCCTGTGCTGGCAGGCTCGACTTGATTTGTGGGCTCTTTTGCTCTTTGTCTCAACTGTTGTAGCTGTTTGTTCCAACACATGGCTTCTTATCAGCTGCCCCAGGTCTGGAGCAGATATGAGCACTGATTCAGCTGAGCCATATAACCATTGAGAACGTGCTCACAGACACTTGGGCATCATAATGAAAGCTTTATGAGCATTACCCAAAGCAACCAGTGACCAGGAGACTGTATGACCCCTGACAACATATTTCTACATCCACACACATGCACACGCACACACACACTGCCAGGACTGACACTTTGCAGCAGAGGAGCAGTAAAGTTACAGAAACACTTGTAACCATCAGTTTTTGTTCTCTCTTCCACTGACTGCTTCTGCATATCTCATAATTCCTTGCAGTCAGATATGGAGGTAAGTGGTTCAGCAGTTGGTGTTTGTGGTGGGAGAGGAGCAAATGGAGGAAACACACTTCATCTGCACTCTTTGTGAAACAGGAAGTGAGCTGGGGTCTCATCTGAAAGATTTACTTCCAGCTGACACTCTGTTTTTCAGTGTCCTGTAAGACAACACATATGTTAAGTTTTCGCTCTTACCTTCCCACTGCTGAGGGTGCTTCGGCTGTCCTGGGATCTGTTTATGAATGGATAAAATCATGGGGGCAGTTCAGACAGGTAGAGTGTCAACCGGCTATGGGAAGCTTATTAGAGGCTTTGAATACAACTGGTCACCTGATCCATGGCGAGGGCCCCCTCTGTGTGTGAGCATAAATCTTTTATCAGGGAGCACAGGGGTCTTTGGGGTTAGCTCTGAGATGATCCATGTGGGCCAGCTGTGCGGCTGCATTCATATGGGTCTGTTTATTCGTGTCTGACCCGGCTGGTTGTGGATGACTAGGATGGACTATAGTAGTAACCTCATTATTCTTCTACTGTTTCTGTGTGACTGTGTGTGTGTGTGTGTGTGTCAACGGGGCATTGCTTGAGGCCGGCCAGATGGTGATATTCCTGGCATCGTCTCACTTAGCTATCAGCCAGACTCTCTCAGAGAACACCAGCTGTCTCAGCCGTGGAATCACAAAACCCAACACCGACCAGGAGGAAGATCTGTTATCACCCATCTTTGCATTCCAGTAGAGCACTGAAAGGATTTTTCATTGGTCACATCAAAAAAAGTTGTCCAGTTGTTCGGATGCTATTACACTGACTCAAGCTGTTAAACACCCAGTTTGTGATTTCTGCCACTAGGGGTCCCTCAATCAACCCAATGAAAACAGAAGATGCGGTTTGATGATGTCAGGAAGTAGCATGGGATCAGGGGTGTTGTTGGCTTTACTGTTGAATTGCAACAATCACTGATGAAAATCTATCAGGCTTGATTCAGACAGAATGTTCATAGAAGAGGCAATATATCAGTTAAGTTTGATTTACATTATGTGAAGTCAAGTTTGTACTTTTCTTCTTCACTCTCTAAAGTATCATTTGGTGTTTCCCATGTCACAACTGACAAGTGACCAGATGAAATGCACCATTAACTTGAATAAAAGTGTAGATTTCTCTGGGTTACATTGTTGAAAACAGTCAGGATAATATAAGAACACAACTCAGCAAAATAAATGAAATAGGTTCAGTATTTTTTGGCATTTTATTGCGTAAATGTTTCACATTTGAATGATGTATTGAAAATATTGACGAATTTATGAGGTAGTTTCATAAAGAGTCAGATCGTTAATAAAGCCAAAAAAATGGTCTTCAAGTTCATGGACACATCATTGAGTTTGTCCTTTGCTGCTGTTGAGGTTAAGGACAAACATCGGCAGCATCCGGCTCTTGGCTTTGCTTGTTGTAGATTACTGCTGAGCCACAAAGTCTGGCCTGGTTTATCACATCACCTGGGACCCACTTTGCAGCTCCTTCAAAACGACTCACTCAGACATGGAGTTGATAAGAAGCCTCTGCCTGCCTCTTGGGTTGTTTTACATTCAGCACTTGGAGACCCGGCGATGATCGTGTAATTCCAGATAAGCCACTTGAATTCACAACAGCAGTTAGTCAAACATTCTTCTCTATCTGCCAACTTCAAAGACGTAGCCCCTGTACAGAAAAAAAAATCTGCATTCAGACTCTTGACCTCCAGTTTGCCATGTATGTAGCAGAGCCTTTGAGGTGGGGAGCAGCATCCTTTGTTTGCTAGCTGCTGACAAACTCCCACTGGAGCTGAGCATTCAGACTCGGCCAAGCCAGACCCCGCTGCCTCCTGCGATGGAGGGGGAACTTTGGTCGGCAATTGTGAGAATTTCCTGTCACAGGAAAGGAGAGAGGAGAAGGGCCAGGCAGAGTTGAAATAAGCAAAGAGAGCAGCGAAGATGAGGGTGAGAGCAGGCAAAAAGGAAAGCAAATGAAAGACTGTAATGGATAATTTTAGCAGTCAGTGCAGCTGGTGACGCTTTACCCTGACTGGCAGCTGTTCAGTTTTTGCCAAATTCCAGGCAAAAGCTTATCATGAACTGTGTGAAATCTCTATAAGCATCTGCTGTACACTTATTTGTCATGTTGTCTGCTGATGTTCATGCTAATCTTTCCTTCCAACTGTGGAGGAGTTTCTCTCACTGTGTTGTTTTTGCTCATTTATATCAACCAGAAAAAATTAATGGCCATGCGTTACAACTTGTTAAGAGAATCTGTCTGCATTTCTTTCCATAAAGTAATGCATGTAGTTTAAAAGGGGGTCTTAATTATTGAATGACACTTCGTTTAGTTAATGTAAGTGTCCATATCCATCTGTCTATCTGAGCTGCCTGACGGTCATGTATCCCGCTGCAGGATCAGGAGTTCTGGCCTGGTTTCTACTCTGATTTGCATAACTTTTCCAGGTGTGTGTTCATCTGTCAGCCTCTGAGCCAACTTGGCTTTAACCAGTGGTAGTAGTTAGATGATCAAACAGGGGAACTATGTGCTGCTGATACCTGAGGTCTCTTCTGTAGCTCATAGTCTGCAGCCTTTGGGGTCAAAATGGCAAGATATTTACCTCTTATGGAATGCTGTGTATTTTAGAGATATTATATTGATCTGCATGTGCTTTTAATCATAACAGTTGTTACCATATGAAAAGAAATGTGTCCTTACCATGCTGTACCCTCCACATAAAGAAATGCATGGTCAGCCGTGGGATATTTAGTTTGCAAGGATATAGAGTCTAAGTTTCATACTATAGTGGGCTTTGAATCTTTGATGCTGCCATTACTTCTTCTTCATTTGTAATCTGTTGTACTTCAGAAACCTTGGCACATGTAGACCAAGAACCCCCATCATTATCAAGGAAACTTCAGTCAATTTTGAGGATAACTCAGTGAATGAACTTCACTGAAGTGCTAAGTGCTTGCGGTACATCATAGTTGTCCAGTGGGGCTTTGGAGCCGTCTTTTACCATAAGGACGTTTGGTAAATACACACAATCACCGGAGCCAGTGTTTGTCTTGGCTGCCTCTCAGCCTATTATCTGGCCAGGAACAAACGAAGGCAGGGCCTTACAGCCGGGTGGTCGGCGGCCACTGCAGCGCCGCTCTGCTCTCTTCCTGTGAGGGAAGCAGGAAGAGGAAGTGAGGTAGTTCCCTGGCGGGGGCTAAGGAATTGGCGTGGACAGTGAAGGAAGACAAAAAATGAAATACACCCATGAATCTTAAGTTATCAGATCAAATGGAAACGTAAAAGAGTGGAGGAAGTGTTGTAAGATGAAATTATAAAGACTGAAATGCCTGAAAAATTCTTATAAATCTTCTTCATGACCTTGCTGATCCTGCTTTATTTTGTTCCAGATACATGAGACTATATCTGTGTGCGGCTCTATTGTTAGGTTGTTTGTGCCAGATGCCCCATGCCCCTGTCCACTTCCTGCAGCCAAACAAAAGATAGAAAATTATTCTTGCTGCACTCAGTGAATAAATAGAGACGAAATGTGGTGCGGGAACAAATATTATTCAGTTTTATGCATCGCACAGGGAACACTGTCTTTATTTTGTTACCTAGGAGCTCCAAGGCCACATTATATCACTGTAAAGTAGATTTGACACACATTCTAGCCCATTGGGGTGTGTCACTGGATAGCTTCCCTCCAAAGGCACTTAATGGATCCCATAGCTGTCTTTTTGGGATTTGGGGGTGGAAAGCTAACCATGCGTTTGTATGTCTCATTTGCATATCAATTGCTTTACTGTCTTTTGAGTGGTTTGTCTTTAAACATGAGGTTGGTCTTTGCAAACACATACAAGCTGGCCTGTGCACACACAAACACACACACACACACACACACACACACACACACACACATAAGATACTCAAGCAAACACAAGAATCCCTAGCTCTACGCAGTGCACACTTTCAAGAATGTTGGTATAATTACCCTTTGGTTTCTACGGTCCTCTGGGTTCACTGCGCTCCAAAAATACCTAGCTTAACACACCCACCAAACACACAGCTTCTGAGACATTCCGTCTTACATCTGCAAGGAAAAATAGAACTCATTTGTCAAATAAAATGGCGTCGAAACATAGTTGTTAATATGTGTTATTTGACACTTGGGTGCATGCGGGTGTCAAAGGGGTTGCTTCAGGAGTAGTGGCCCCTGTCGTTGCAGCGGAGAGACCCTGTGTCTGTCGTGTCACACCTTGTTGTTAGAGGGGTTTGTCTGCCGTCTAGGCTTGTTGTTGGTATGTAAATACTCTTATGTGGTCGAGCCCAGACCCTTTGCTTTTTTCTGACCCCTCTGTTGGTCTGACAGTATTTTATGGTCACCTTTCTTTTGTCCAGGCTAAATGCCAGTGGTTAATGTCTCACTTGTTTGACATAGTTTAATGCAGATTTATCTCTTTATGATCTCTGTAGTTCTCCACCAAAATACTGAAAAGTCATTAGTCCCTTTTCAGGCACAGTCTGTTCTCCCTTTACGCCCCTGTTCTTGAGCTTGAGCTAAAAAAAAAAAAAGAACAATTCCTTGGTGTAATTTAGCCTTGAAATGAGGTGGAACTGCAAGACTAGTGTTTCAAAGATAAAATAAACTACTCTGCATCTCCTAACCGGTGGTAGCTATTAGCTTAGTCACACTCGGCCAAAAACAGCACCCCCATTAAAGGTGTAAAGGACATTACTACAATGTCTAAATGCATGGATTGTACTAGCTGAAGTGGAAAAATTTAACTTTTTTGCCTTAAATTCAGACTTCACACAGTTCTTGCAGTAATAACAGGATTAACAAGTATGTCTCCCAAGTGTCTCGCAGTCAGTCTATATGTTGTCACTTTCATTCATGGTTTACTGGTATCTTTTCCTGCCTTTGTTTCACTGGTTTTGGTTTACAAGTCTTTCTCATGGCTGTGTTACATTGGTACATACCATCATTCCACTACAGAGGACATTGTAAAGTCAGCTCTTAAAGGCCTGGAGACATGTTACTGTCTGTCTTCTGTCTACAGACTTCTGACACTGGGGGTGATGGAACAGTTTAGAAAGTTTGGGTGTTTGCAGCCATTTGGCACATGTCAACTAAAGGACTTTAGCAGATAATTGGGAGATGTAGCCATTGCTCCTGTGAGACAGTGGACCTCGACTCTCAGTCAGCACTTAGCATAACAAGCCCAAATGTCACGTCTTGTGTTTAAATGGGGTTTTGGATGAGTTAGCCTAACCATAGTATTGTTAGTCTTAGAAATGGTACTGGTGGATCCTTAAGAAGCCTTGATTTGACATATAACAAAAAGCTCTCCTACATGCATCATGCATCAACCAACAGGGGTTCTCCAAAACTTTCTATATCGTGAGGTAGCAGAAGTTAGGGGACAGTCCTGCTTTCACAGGACAAGACAAGATACAAAAGTCTCAGTGGCACACACTTGGTGGGGAAGTTAGTGATTTTGCACTGAGGATGCTTTGAGCTCTATCTTTAAAACAGTTGAGAGGAGAGTGGTGAGTGAGAGAGAGCTAATAAGTTCAAGAGGTTCACATTTGATAAGCTGCTAATATTCTGCTGTGCTCAGTTTCAGAGTTTTGTCTTGCTTTGATAGTTTGACAGTTGTGTATATTTCACATGGCATTTCATTAACAGTTAATGATAAAAAGCCTCTGTGTTAGAGAATTTCAGTATATTTTATACTCAGATTTTTTTTTAAATAACCCATGTTATTACAGGCCATTTAGTATGTTACTTTATGTGTACTTTGAGTATGTTTTCTGCTCAGGTGGCTCAAAGTGTCTTTTCAACTCCTAACATGTTCTTTCACTCTGTGTCCTGCAGAGATTGAAGCCAAAGAAGCCTGTACCTGGCTCCGAGCAGCAGGTTTCCCACAGTACGCCCAACTTTACGAAGGTAAGGACCCCTGTAGGCCATCCCCACCCACTTACCCTCCCTGAGAGAAGAAGATAGAAAGGGCAAAAAAGTCAATATTCTCATTGCTTTTGGTATGAGAAAGCCACAGTTATACTGGGTATCACAGATTAATCTGTAGTTCAAAACATATGTAGGCTGAAAAAATCTGAGCAGAAATCAGTTAGCACAATTTTTTTTAAATTTTGATTAAAGTAAAGGGCAAAACTTTTTTTTTTAGGTAAATAAGATAGTTGTGGTTATTCTACCAGATTGTGAGCTTATTTCCATCTGGGACTGTCTAAAAGATAATGTTTAGCTCTAGTGGAAGATCACTTTGTTATGCACACAAACACCAGCATGTCCACTCACTCCTTCACATGCATACACACGGCACATAGCATAACATTCCAGAGGAGTGAGGGCTGTGCTTTTCCTTAGGACCAGCACTTTGCTCTGCTTATGCAGTTAAAACCACACAAGCACTGGCCACAATATTCCAAACATTAACTATATGTATAGTTACTCTTTTAGGACCAAAGGTCTTTCTTCACTCGTTAATATAAACTAAACCTATGTTTTTTTACACCCTCTTAAGTTACTCATACATCAATAAATGGTTGAGAAAGAATTCCTGCGAGACCCTTGAGTTTAAAAAACACACTCACCAAAATAAATCAAACATTCTTTACGCTCCATATAGACACACCAACTACACGGTGGCAGACCGTGGGCCCACCAGTTGTCCTTATGTAACTACAGAATGATGACAGCAGGCCCAAGCTACCATTGTCAACAAGTCATTGCTTGTTGCCACTAAGCCGTGAAATGTTTCCTATCCGAACGGAAAGCTCGCTGTGTAACTGAAAAGGTGATGACACCGTTTTTATACATAAATGAAGAGCAAAACAGAAGTACGAACCAAAATCGACCATTGTGCAGATATGACACCCTCCCTGGTCTGTCACTCGCAGCCATCTCCACGCAAATTGGAATTTGTGCTGACGCATGACACATTTTTCCTTCCTTTGTATCCGTGGGACAATCTCTATTGTCTGTGCTGTCAAGACTATTGCCCCACTAAAGATAAGCAAACTGATAGGCCTTTTTCAGTACAGTGAGCTAAAGGTGTCTCCCTCAAAGAGCTTTTTCTTATCATTATTGCCCCACAGGGATTTAGATGCAAGATTCCCATTTTGGGTTCGGTCAACACATTCCAGAAAACATCTTAAAATCTGTTGATACATTTCTGCACTGGACAATGGTGTTTAGATATTCTTTATGATTAAAGTCCTATTTTATCTTTGCACAACTACTAAAGCTGCGAGTCGGTGGTTAAGTGATCCTTTTAATGAGGTAGACAAGGGGAGAAAGAGCAAGAAGGAGAAAAGGAAGTCGGACCTCAGAGCAGCGGTGGAGTACCTATTGTCATTCTTCAATCAATCCCCTGTTTTCTCCCTCTGTGCTCCACATCCCCCCTGCCTGTCGTGTCTGAAAGCTGCAGCTGTGTTTGTTTGGTCGGCTAAGACGCTACTTCCTCTCCTAGCTTTTCATCAAGGCTGTATGGGGGTAGAAGGTGGGACGGAAGGTCCTGGTGGGTGTTTTTTGAGTGGGTGGGTGTTTTTTAAGGCTACGGGTTGTATCTTCAGTTGGATCTGAACACATTGATCCAATCAGCAGAAATCCACACTAATCTGACTCTTGCTGTTTAGATGCCCAGTTTCCCATCGACATCTCTTCAGTCACCAAAGACCATGACTTCCTCGATCGGGATGCTATTGAGGCTCTGTGCAGGTGAGATTACAAGCCGTACTTAACTTGCTGCACTTCTTTCACTTTCTTTTGATGTGTTTCAGCATTCTTTTTATTCTTCCTCTTTTCCTTTCATGTACTATCTCTTGTTTTCCCCCCTAAATGAAACCATGAGGGCATGACTTCAAATGGAGGCGTGTTTTGGAAAGTTGCAGATGAGATGAAAGAATGACACGATAAGCACCTTGGAGCCATGTCCTCTTCATATTTCTCACTCCATTTGGGTTTCTATGCCCATACATTCTCTAGTTATTTTGGTCTTTCTCTTTGACTTACAGTGTTTACTTCAGTCATTAGAGTCTTTTGTGTGGTCCAGGCAAGCACATGCATCGCCCTTTCCTCTTACTGCAGCATTGCGACCATCTTACAATACTCTTGCATTCTGTCTTTTCTTTTAATGTAGCAGACATAAGACACTCCCTCATTTGTCTCTACAACTGGGGAATAAATGGTTTTAAAGCCTCATAAAGTTTCAGACATCTCGGTTGTTGTGTATAAGAAAGAGCTTAATAGCAGTAAGCATCATTGGAGGGGACTGGGCTTGCATTATAGTCCTGCCATATTAATTAGCATATGAGGAGAAGGTTAACGACTCTTTAATGGAGTCTATTCCTTCATCAAATTCAAACTCTCAGTAATAAACCACAGCAGGTGTCCCCTCCCTACCTCTGGAAGCGAGCGTCTCAATCTCCCGTATCTGGGGGGGGGGGGGGGGGGGGGGGGGGGGGGGGGGGGGGGGG
>JAQMCX010000043.1:8289946-8423739 GCA_029814765.1 Acanthurus leucopareius | reverse complement strand
CCTGGTGCCCCCCCATAAATTTGGTATCTTAACATCCAAATTCCCTTTTTGGGGCCCCCCCCCCCCCCCCCCCCCCCCCCCCCCCACACACCCTCTCAACTATCCCTCAGTTCCCATCCCATCAGCTCTCCATTGTTACATGATCTGCTCTAAGAGCTCTCCAGAGGGTGGACCCCACCACCGCCCTCACTCCCCTTCTCCAGGTGGCTAGGGGGATAAGCTTTCTGCCCCCCCCCACATCCAAGTTGTCGTCGCCACTCCAGCAGATTTCATTCTGCTGGCTCTCTCCTTTTCTGTCTCCCTCTCATTCTCTTCCCGCTCATGTGGGGATTATCCTTCAGCAGCTCATTAGCCAGCCTGGGCTCACCCCGAGCTCCCCCTCTGTCTTTCTCTTCCTCTCTTCTGTTTTTCCTTCCCCTTTCATCCTGTCCTCCATCATACAACCTATTCTATCATTCTTAGCGATGAGAAGGTTGTGTTTTAGGAAAAAAATCAGCAGACCAGAGCATTTGAAAGCCTGTTTTAAATGTAGCCAACTTTGCATGTGTTTTCTCTTTTTGTATTTGCAGGAGACTGAACACCCTCAACAAGTGTGCTCTAATGAGACTGGAGATATCACCACAAAGGAAACGAGTAAGTGCACATGCACACACATGAACTCCACTCCTTTCTGAGAAGCCCCCTTTTTCTCGACTCCTCAACCACAATTGCAGTTGCTGCCCTCAACCTTCGGTTCACTCGTGTCCACGGGGCAAAGCTGCGTTTTTTCTCATCTTGTTTAATGAGAAGGCACCTGTTGAGTTTATTTCTATATCAAGTGTGCTGTGAGGACCCTAGGGGGAAGGAGGATAGCTTTAATGTCCAAATGAAGGGGTTGCATTCACCAGGACCTCCCCCTACTCAAGGCGCACTCCCCTTCCTTCTCAAATACTTCCTCATACCTTCAGCTAAACCATAAAAGGAATTAGTATGCAGCTTTTGTTGCACTGCAATATGGTGTGTTTTAAAGCAGCTTTTAGGATAAACATAAGTCCTTCCAACAACACAATCTTAGAATTAACTTAAGTAACAGGTCTTTTGGAAAGTGTTTTTCCTCTTCGAAGAAAGGAAAATTATTCACTTGGTGTCAAAGTTTTAGGTCATGCGTGTTTCAACCTAACTAGTCTAGACTGACTTCCACTGGCACTATGTGACACAAATTGCTCCTTTTTACACAAATCCGACCTAATTCCCCAATGACCTTAAGTGCTACACAGTAACATCCTTGTTCTGTGTGGTGGTATTCATTAGGATGACCCTTTCTCCAGCACCTTTCATTTCAGGAGTCAACAGAGAGGAGTCAAAGAGGTTATTTGCCATCTTTGTGGGATGACAACCCTCCCACCCCCACCCCCCCTCCTTTAGACCACTGAGGAATGCATTGATCTCCTCATGTCTTAACGTCCCCTCTTAGGTTTCCATCTCCCTGTCTGTCCTCCTTTCCAATATGTTCGGTCTGTCCAAGTGTTATAATGAATAGTTCTCATACAGCATAATCCTGATCATTTTTAAAGTGGAAATGTTGAAGTGAAAGCATTGGTGGCTTCATGGTTTGAAGAATATGAAAAGCATACTACCTTTATAACACATTTCAACCATTTTAGCCTAAGAAAGAAACACTATGGCCTTTAAATTGTCCCAAAATTCTCTTTTTTTTCTCTTTACATGATTGACTTATATAAAAGACCTGAACAGAAGGGGGTGGTTTACTCTCTTTGCAAATCTTTTATTTTAAGTTACTTCATATTTCCACTGCAAAAACAGAATAAATAATATAAAAAATAACATAACAAATAATGATGCCTGTATGTAAAGTTCATGTTAGAAGGGACAGTCATGCTGTCGACTTGTGTTGCATGGATTTTATGGATTTTATAATTTTTCTCAGGGATTTTTTAACTCAGAGTGCAAATTTCCTGGCATCCTTATAAAGTGTGCGCAAATTTTTGCTGAAAATCCCCTCAGGTCCATCTCTTAAAAGTTTTTCTTTTGACAGATCTTAAAACGTTTGTGTTTTGGGGAGCTCAGATTACAGATATGGCTTTAGAAAGATGAAGAGAGGGAGGTGTTTAAATTGTGGTCTGTGGTTTGGTTTTATGAGCTTTGGTCGTTCACTGGGACTGTGAACTGCAAAGAAGTCTCTGTTGGGACCTCCAATTTGAGTGTGTGTGTGTGTGTGTGTCTGTGTGTGTGTGTGTGTGTGTGTGTGTGTGTGTGTGTGTTTGTGTTTGTGTGTCTGAAGAGTGGGGATATCTCTGTCATGGATGAGGAATAAGGATTGACTGTAGCAGTGTATGTTTGTACCTATCAAGAGACAGAGGGGATAAAGACTGTGGGGGGGGGGGGGTGACCCCAGTCTGGCCGGCTGCATTGTGAGCTATGGGGGTCATAATGGAATTTCCTGCACTCCCTCCGGGGCCTGAGGTAGATTAACCAAATTGGGGGAGGTGTGTGCGTTTTGGGAAGGTGCATACACTATATGTGATTCAGTAACTTCTTTGTCTTCTGTATATTCTCCATACAGTCAGGAAGTATCTTAGACTTGTTTACGTGTTGACTGTGGATATTTTAGCGTCATTAAATCATATGCGTAACCACAAGACCTTAGTTAAAGATAATGTTTTGCAGAGCAGCTGTTTTAATACCCCGTGGGCATGTTATATATTTTCTGTGAGGCACTCCTCATTAGATTTGCTTATGTAAAGGTTCCTGTGACAAGAAGGCATTTGATTTTTTTATATTCTTACTTAGATATGTGATTAATTCCACATTGCGTTCAGGCATCCAGTAGCTTATTCAGTACAGACATAAATAGTACAAAAAAAGTGAAGTACTAACAAGCTAAGGCAAAAAAATGTAAAAGTAAGTAATAACAACCAGACAAAAAGCAGATGAGACATGATAAACTGAACCCCATAAGAACTAAATGGAAACTGGATATAAATATTAAGAAGGCAATGTGCAAGTGCAACGGTTTAAAATAAATTCCATAACTCCAGAAAGTTTCCTGGACCAAGGTGAGGAATGTTGGCGAAGAAATGGAAAAAGAGCAGTACATAATGTATTACTCTAACTGTACCCTCTCTTTTTTTCTCTTCTTGCTATTTCCTCCTCCCTCTCCCTCTGAACTCCTCCCTCTCCCATTTCCAGAGTGAGGACTCTGATGAGGATGAGCCGTGTGCCATCAGTGGTCGTTGGACCTTCCAGAGGGACAGCAAGCGCTGGTCACGTTTGGAGGAGCTGGAGGTTTTTTCCACTTTGCCAACAGATGCTGTCCTGCCCCCATTCCCCAAGGACCAAATAACTCAAAAGAGCAAGCTTGCCCTGCGCGAAGGAAACAGTTCAGAAAGTGTGCTGACTGATCTAAGTGAACAGCCTGAAGTGAGCTCCATCCACAGCAGTGGGAGTGGAGGAAGAGGAGAAGAGAAGAGCCATGGTGTCACCCTGACAAATGAAGCTATTCCCGCTGGTGCAACTCGTGCCAGTTCTGTAGCCAGCATGTGTTCGTCGTCAGGCACAGGAGGGTCAGGATGTGCTAATGAGGACTCCCTGTCTGATGGGATGCCTCCATCACCTCTGGAGACACTTGGACAGTTCACGTTTGATGTGAAAGCAGGGATGGGCGGACGAGGGGGAAGTCTGGACAGAGGAGGAGGCGGCGGAAAGAGCACACGCTCAAGAGCCAAGAGCTTCCTCAAGAGGATGGAGAGTCTACGGCTGCGCAGTGGGACCACTTCCAAGAGAAAGAAGAAGGGGAGCAGTAGTGGAGGGAAGATAGAAATCAGTGGCCCTGTCATCAAAGAGGGTCTGGATGATGACAAGTTAAGGAGTCTCAACTGTGTGGACATCTCCAGTATCAACCTCAACCAGAACCTCAATCACCATCGCAATCCCACTCAGACTATGACACTTAACAGGAATCGCTCCGTATCCTACTCTACCCAGACCAGCAACGGCAGCACTGGGAGCACTGGGAGCAGCCAGTCCGAAGCCAGCAGTGGAAGTGCAGTCAGCACGCCAAGCCCAGTGACTCGTGCTCGCAGCCACAGCACAGCTGCAGGCTCAAGTAAGCGAGGGGGAATGTACTTGGAGGGTTTTGATCCTTTCAGCATTCCCCAGCAAGCTTTAGATAGACAGCCGACACCCCCACCTAAATCTGCTCCGCCCATCCCCTCCCAAGCCAGCAGTGGAATGACGGTTGATGAGCAGAACCGCAGGAACAACTTCAGTGTTGGAGACAATGGCAGACAAGTGCAAGAAGAAGAAGAAGAGGAAGAGGAGGGCATGATCTTCTTCTACTTACCAGAGGGTCACAAGCCTGGAACCTTCCCCAAAGCCCTGCAGGACGGGAGTTCACGCAATAACAACGGGAATGATAATGGGAACTCTGTGATCCTCAGGCAAAGCAGACGCCAGCGTCGCGGCTCCTCAGGCTCAGTTGACAGCCGTCTCAGTTTTTATGACAACGTCCCCTACACCGAGAGAGAGGAGGAGGAGGACGGGGATGAACGCAAACTGGAGCAAGTGCTGCAACACGTCAGCGGCCTGCAGCGGTTTGTTAACGCCTGGTCTGAGGCTGTGACCGGCGAAGAGGAGGAGGAGGAGGATGAAGAGGAAGAAGGAGACTCCGACTCAGCGCTGGACTCAGCCTCTCCATGCCCATCCTCTCCTCTGCAGAACCGTCTGGAGGAGACGGAGAACGGAAGTGACCAAGACAGCACAGGAAACCCGCTGGGCGAGGGAGAGGAAGGGATGAGAGAGAGGAGAGATTCTGGTGTCGGTGCATCTCTAACCAGAACCAGCAGGTCAGTAAAGAACATCGAAACCATTTTTGTACAAATGCAGTTTCCTTTAGCTGTGATTCAACTTGCAGCTTGCAAACATGCTCATACTTTTAATTGTGCTCCGTAAAACTCATTCCAAACATTACCTTAGTGTATGAGAAAGCTCCAGGGCAAAAAAACAATAGAAAGACAAACAGTGAGGTACCTGCAAAAGAGGAGTTGTCTAAGGAAGTGACAGCAAAGGATGAACAGGGCGACATGCTGAAACTTCTCTCCTTACATAATGGTGTTGAATACATTGGAATGCTGCTTGGTCTCCATGGGGATTGTTGCTGTTCCTTCAGGAATCCACCCAAAGAATTACATTTGGGGGGGAGGACATGGGTTTTTTTAGCCTCTCAGACAGTTGCTTGATTGATGTGTACATAAATCCCTGTAATTCCTGAAGCGATCGCTCGGCAGATAAAACTACAAACACTTTGTGTGGCTTTGCTTCGTTTATGTGTACACAAAAGCATGACGCAGATCCCCAAGATTTAAACTGTGCCTATTTAATCAACATTGTTCTTCCCACATCTCAATTTGTGCTCCCTCCTTTTGTCTCCCTGCGCTCCAGGCCGCAGAAGCTCCGCTGGCCGAGCTTCCAGAACTCCCATCGGCCCAGTTTGGCCTCGGCCCAGCTCCAGATCAGCTGTCAGTCTGTGCTACAGATGAATCTTCTCCAAAAGCTCTCGCTGCTGCAGCTCACTGCTTTGCTGGAGAAACACACCCCTACAAACAAACATGGCTTCAGCTGGTGAGTGCACTGGTGGTGAGGAATACAAAGGCGATTTTGTATGGCGATTGTTCGACCCTCACTCACACAGTGATTTTTGTAAAGCTTATTTTCTTGTAAAAGGCCTTCTGGGTCTGAATAATTGTTCCTTATAAGCAATGCCCTTGAATCTATCCATTCAACCATCCATCCTTCCAACTGCCGCCCTTCAATCCCGCCCATCTCCCAATCCCCTCCATCTGCAGGTTGTTGTGTAGTGTGCTGACGGCTGTCCGCAGAGGTTGGGTTTCACATTCTTTTCCCAGGCCTGTAATTGCTGGGAAGGGGTGTACATTGTCTTTTTCTCAACGGGGCAATCATGGCAGTTCACACGCATGGTGTTACAAGAGCTTGAGGCTGGAAAGATCTGTCGTCAACAATTATCCCTCCAACTCCACCAATTCTAGACTGTTGGTCTAAGTTCCCTTTAAATGTTACTCTTGATTATCCACTGGCATCTACTACCATCCCTGTTACCTAGAGCCTAATTTCTGCCTTTCTTTTCATCTGCCTAACTGCCTTTCTCTGTTTTGTCCAAAGGAAAACACTGGGGAAAAAGTCCATTACAGAGCAAAACTAAAGGCAGAGCAAAAGGGATGTTTACAAAATATAACAGTTTAGAACATTTTCAAAACATTATTGTTACAAAATTGTGAAAAAATTAAAGTTACCTTTAATTAAGCATCACTAAGCATCACTAACATCTGGAGTAACTTTCCCGTGGCAGTACACAGTCCACTGAACTAAAAGTGACAAATCACGTCATTTCGTTGGGTTTTTTTCCATTTGCGAGATATTTCCATCCGTCTCTTCTGCTCGAGGTCTGCCATGGACAGGAATAGAAAGTGTTATGTCCCCTGCTTGTCTTATGACAGGCTGAATGATCACTGAAAGACACTGGCCACTTGTTGGCCACTAGAGGCCCACAACATTTTCAGAATTCCGGGGCGGGATCATAAAATGTTCCTTTTCCATTTTTTCCAAACTACAGTTGGGACAAGGGTTCTGAGTCTTGTGACGCCTGCTCTTACAAAGACAAGCCTGTCCTGAGTCATGCATAGCATCTCTCCACTAAACACACTCATGCCCCTACAGATACACATGCACACAGGCACGCAGCCATAAATCTCTGGGTACATTCTTGTGAAATGGCCCAAGTTGCATGTTTCAGCTCTTGGGTTTGCGGTTAAAGACTTGGCGTTCACAGACACACGCACCCACAGAGTCACAAACAGTGAGACAGGACACTTTGAGCGGATGCATAAAACGGTGGGATCCTCCCCTTTTGACACCCCTGTGTACAAAACCTGCTCTCCCCCTCTATTCTCCACGCACTTAGTTTATCCTCCCCTCCCATAAACCTGGAGACAGGCTTCTGCAAAAGCCTGTTTTCTTCCTCACACACACATAAAACACGCAGACAAGCTAAGTATTTAGTAATTTATTGTGAAAAATAACTTCCTAATGAAAACTATTTTGTTGGTTGGTTGATTCCTCATTTTAGAAATAGTGAGAAATTATACATGATACAATAGTGGCTGTGGCTCAGGAGGAAGTGTGTGTCATCCTATTAACAGAGAGTTTATTGGTTCAATCCCAGCTTCTATAGTCGGCATGGCAAAGTTTGGAAAAATACTGAACCACGCATTGATCCTGATGGTTCTTACATTGGTGTGTGTCTGAGCACCAGGTTGGCTCTTAGTATGAACTCTACTGCTGTTAGCATGTTTGTGAATGTTAACACGCAGTGTAAAGTGCTTTTAGTGGGCAATAGAAAAGAAAACAAGCCATATAAATTTAGTCTGTTTACCTTGTTGACCTGTTCAAACAACTTCTTCTACAACTAAATAGCTCAGTTCACATAAAAATCACTGTCAAAATGAATCATGGATTGATGAGTTTTCTTGTCTTGTGTGTGTATGTTGCAGGGCTGTGCCAAAGTTTATGAAGCGGATCAAGGTGCGGGACTACAAAGACAGGAATGTGTTCGGAGTGCCACTACAAGTCATCGTTCAGCGTACAGGGCAGCCCCTCCCTCAGGGAATCCAGCAGGCCATGCGCTATTTACGCAACCAGTGCCTCGACCAGGTAACATAAAGGATACAGCTAAAGGATACATTTATGGACAGATGCATACACACATAAAGCTGTGCATTCACTTTAATCAGAGTGCATATACATCAGATTTCCTTCCTGTCTTGTCATGTAGCTTTAAATACCATTTTTAGTTTCCGCTTTTTCTTTAAGGTGCGGAAGTTATATAACACAACAATGACAGAACATCTGCAATCAGTCAAATACACATCCTTATTTTTTTTTTTTTTCACTTGATGTTACATAAGATGGAGCAGTGAATCGGAAAAAGCCTGATACCCACTCAATCAGTGTGTGTGTACAGTTTCTGTCCGTCTCCCCTTTTTCTCTTCTTTCTGTCACACATTCGCTGAAGCAGGGAGGCCTGGAGAGAGTCAGAGTGTGCAGCTGTTAGGTCACCTGTGACTGTCTGTATAATCTGGAGACATTATGAGAGATTTGTCTCAGGGTGTGTGTGTGTGTGTGTGTGTGTGTTTGTGAGTGCGTGTACATACATGAAGGAAAGAAAGGGGCAGTATGGAGAAAATGGCTATTAACGGAGGGCAAGAAGCAGAAAACAGACTTTTTGAAGCAGGACAAGGCGCCTCTGTTTGGAAGTGGTGAAGGCTCATGGAAAGTATTCCAGCTCGGACAAGCCAGCAGCCTTTTTCTCTTTTCCTCCCCAACATCGCCATTTCATACAGCCTTAAAAGGCCACTGATTCAGGTCCTACACAACATTCAGTACAAGAATGCCCACTGGGCGTCATGGAGCTTCTTGTAAATACAGTCAACAGGATCTGTTGTGATGTAACCCTATTGACTGTAAGCTCTGGATTTGGGGATAAAGCCAGAATATTATTTACAATGATCACAGCCTGCAGCTGTAGAGGATGCTTTTTCCTGTGTGATTTGGGCACATTAATTACCTCAGATATGCCTTTACAAAAGGATCAAACATGGTACTCATGGTAACACTGAGACTAATGAGGGAATTATGGGTTAAAGCTGACTTATCAGCTTTCTGGGCATGTAGCTGTGATGTAACTCTTTCTCTCTTTGTCCTTCACTTTATTTTTCCAGGTGGGTCTGTTTAGGAAGTCGGGAGTGAAATCTCGTATCCAAGCCCTTCGTCAGATGAACGAGACAAGCGGCGCAGACGGGGGAGGAGTCAACTATGAGGGTCAGTCCGCGTATGATGTTGCAGACATGCTGAAGCAGTACTTCAGAGATTTGCCGGAACCCCTGCTCACCAGCAAACTGTCCGAGACCTTCCTCCAGATCTATCAGTGTAAGAATGCACATGAACTTTCAAAGTATAAATAAAAAATCTTTCAGCGATACCAACATGCAGCAACACATGCTTTTACTTCACATACCCGGCCAAAAATCTGTAAGAGGATTGTACGAAGGGGCATTGTTTTGCAGCCATGGATGCATGCCTCTCGTGGAGCAACAAATTGTGTAACCGTGAAAAAAGAAAACAAACAAGCTAAGTGCAGGAAATACCTGAGGAATGAGGTGATTTATGTGAAAAATATTAGTTCCTTCTTCTGTGAATCACTGCTAACGTAATGCTAAAGATCTGCTCCTAGATTATTGTAATAGCTGTATTAGGAGCTGTTTATATAAGGTAAAACAAAACCAGTTCTGTGCATGAATAATCAGGCATGGATAATATAGAATACACACACACACACACACACACACACACACACACCTATGTAGGCTTATATAACCCACTTTAGCTCAACACATATCCCATCATAGCTCATTCCTGGCAGGCCAAGAGAAACCCAACACAAACATAAAAAGATGACATAATGCAGAATGACAGTGGTTATTAGTCTTTTTTTTCCAGCATACAATATTAAATATGAGCCACAAAATCCTCCCTTTTCCTCTCCAGACATGCCCAAAGAGCTCCGTCTGCAGGCGGTACGCGCCGCCGTGCTGCTGCTGCCCGACGAGAGCCGCGAGGCACTGCGGACGCTGCTGTGCCTGCTGAGCGACGTGACGGCCAGCGTGGCCGAGAACCAGATGACTCCCACCAACCTGGCCGTCTGCCTGGCCCCATCCCTCTTCCACCTCAACACCCTGCGACGCAAGGAGAGCTCCTCGCCAAGGTCTGTCCGCTGCCTGTGCGCCTCTGTGATGATTGGCATTGCTCTGATTGCCATCAGTGACACAGTTATTGTATTAGCAGCTTGCATAACGTATGTAGCATAATAAGCTGTACATTCTCAAAACAGGAAATTGTCGCTCCAAAGAAACAAAAGAGCAGGATACTGTAGATGGTGGAGAAGAAAGAGGAAGAGGGCAAAGCTTGTGAGCGAAGGAAGGGATAGAGAGACAGAGGAAATATAAAAGTTACATAAACATCTTTACTTAGAATGTTTTTTTTGTTCAGTATCTGGAAGAGGAGGGTTCATCAGGTGTACAAAACATGGCAGAAACTCTTGTTTCTTTTGCTTCTCCTTCCCTCTCTGACACCTTCTGTCCGGATGCTGAAACTAATCTCGATGCATCCACCTGTCTTTTCCCTCTTTTCTGGTCACAGGGTGATGAACAGGAAGCAGACACTGGGAAAGCCGGACCAGAGAGACCTGAATGAGAACCTGGCTGCCACTCACGGCCTGGCACACATGATTCAGGAGTGCAGGAAACTCTTCCGGGTCAGTAGTTACTGCAACACTAGAGCTGAGTGTGTGTGTGTGTGTGTGTGTATATAAGATAAAGTTATCATGAAAATAAAAAATGCCAAAATGTTCACACAGGTTCACTGACTCATGTATGTAAGCAAACTGCAATATGAGCTCTTGTTTGCTGACAGAATGAATGTCACCTCTGGCTCACTGTGTCAAAAAACCCTGTGTCCTTGTGTTCACCCTGTAAACAAACATCGCCCCAGTTACATAACGCCTTGATCCAATTTATGCTGTCATTTGCTCAAGCAGGGTTATGATTACATAAAGTAAATGTGCTGACCGTCCTTCTGCTCTGAATGCCCCCATTGTGCAGAAGTGGACTTAACTTCAGGTTTCTGTCCATTTAAACTAAACTCTCAAGCACTGTGAAAGACTTTAGTCCCAAAACCCCCCCCCCCATGAATCCACATCATCCGGTGGCGGTTCTGTGTCCACAAGGAGAGCACTTGAGTGAATAAACAGGAAATAATCAGGAAACTACAGTATTACTAATCCAATTTTAAACGCATTTGGACTGAAACTTTGTATCTCCCAGTTCTTCATCTCCTGACCGACCACAGTCAGCGGTAAAAGGCTGCATTCTGTGTGTCATTACAGTTCAGGGTTTAATTAGATTGTGGGATAACTTCCTGGCTTCCTTTCATGCTCAAATCAGACAACAAGCAAACTCAATTACCTCCTGAATTATTTTCTGTTAATTAGATCTCTATTTGCCTGTGATTTATTAATGGATTATGACCCATGATATAACCAACTTAACATTTCAAAAAAGGCTTTCATTATCTGATGAAAGTCTATTTTCTGGACAGTAATATCATTATATTATTATTATTATTATTATCGTATAATATTATTAGGCTTCTATTAAGCTTCAGTTAAAGATGGCAGGTATAAATAGACAGACATAACAAGCTGGGTGAACATGGAGATGACAAAAGGATGCTGTATTTTTCCATTTTGATTGTTTTGCATGCTCTTTCAAGCGGGTGAATCAGGGTGACCACAAAACATGAAGTTTCTGGAAGTTCCCTTCCAGACATGATTTGAGACAAGAAAATGGGCTGATGCTATTCATGCTCAGATGCTTAGGGTTAGAGTTCTCTTTGTTTGTGCCCTGAATATTTTAGTTGTCACATAACAAAATCATGGGCCAGGGTCGGTTTTCAAGCTACTCATGATGTCACGAAATCCTTCTTAATTTAAACCCTTCTTTCAGCAGGTAAATGTGAAAAAATATCAAACTCAGACTCTCAAAATGGTTCCTCATAGTATTCCCTCTCTGCTTTCTCACAGATCCCAGAGGAGATGAATCGCTGCAGGAACTCGTATGTGGAGCAGGCGCTGCTGCCGCGGCGCATGGAGGACCTGGCAGGGGAAGATGCCGGCCAAGGAGGCTACAGGGCTTATCTACAGGACAGCCTAGACGCCCTCCTCAAAGAGGCCAAGGACAAGTTCAAAGGTTATGACAGCTTCTCCACACCCGAGCACGCCGAGCTGGCCTGTAGGAAGGTAAGAACAACTTACTGTAGGTTATTTTCTCCACACATCATCTCTTCATGGCTGCTTTCACTGTGTTTGTTTGTGGCAAAAGATGTACGTTATATATTCGTGAGTCATTCAGTGGAATAAAGAAAAAAAAACTAACACCAGAGGAAAAAAAAAAAACAAAACAGATCATCAGTCTGTCTTAAGTGTGACGCACAGGCTGTCTTTTCAACTGTCTGTGTTTCCTTCCTTCTCCTTTCCCCTTCGTGTCTGCCTCTCCAAACTCTCTCCTGCTTCTCTAAATATCTTGTGGAAAACCAGCAGTTAAGGTTTCCTGAATAGAAACACATCCGTGTGAAACTGGCCTGGCCCTTGGCTTTTCATTCTCATCCCAGCACTGGACTCCATCCCAGAATGACATCAGCTTGACATAGACACATACACAACCTCACCATTATCCCAGGCCTACTTCCTGTGTCTAGTATGCAAGGGCCCTGTGTGAGGTTATCTCTTCTTCAGCTTTGGAGTCACAAGGCCCAGAGAGTGTGTACTTTATCATCTGATGGCAGAACGAAGCAGCTGACTTGGCTGAAGGGCACAGGGAGGTTTTCGAACAGTTTGACTGTTGTGCGTTCAATTATGGTCGCCATGTCTAATTTCTGTAAACATGACTGGTAGGATTAGATAACCGAAGGGAGACTTTTGAAAAAGTAAAACTTATCATATTAACCCCTACTGCCCACTTTAGAAAATATATGATGTCAGGTCTAAAACATGTGATCACAGATGTATATATAACACCTCACAATAGAGGTTGATCTTGTCATTCACTTGAGCCAAGAGCTTCCAAACAAAATATTAAAGCATTAGATTAAATTATCTTATAATGAGAGACAATCAAACTTAATTATTTCCTGATCTAAATTATTCCCAGTTCCCCCTCCAACCTTCACGTCATCTCCATTACTTTCTCTCTTCATTTCCTCTGCTTTCAGCTAGATAAGAGATAAAATGCACAAAAAAATACCAGCTAATTAAAAGAGAACTGTTAGTAAATATTTTTTATGTTTGCCCAGGTGCATGATGGTTTTCCACTGCGGCTGTGGAAGGTGACCGTCGAAGTTCCTGCGAGTCCCGAGGAGGTTCTGACCCGAGTGCTGCGGGAGCAGGGCCACTGGGACGAGGACCTGCTGGAGAGCCGGATTGTGGAGACTCTGGATGAGAGGACAGAAGTCTACCAGTATGTGAGGAACACCATGGCTCCACATCCCACCAGGGATCACCTGGTGCTCAGGTAGAGACACATACCCATTTTCCTCCTCTCCCTTCCCGCCTGACTCCCTTCTGTCTTCATCTCATTTGACATTTTGCTCAGAGTTATTCTTGATTTTTGATTTTTTTTTTTTTAAACCCAAACTCTTCACTCTTTCTACCAGAACATGGTTAACAGACCTGCCAAAGGGAGCGTGTGCACTGGTGTGTACATCAGTGGACCACGAAGGTTCACCTGTTGTGGGCGTTCGGGCCAATGTGCTCACCTCACGCTACTACATCGAGCCCTGTGGAGCCAACAAGTCCAGACTCACACATATTTCCAGGATCGATTGCAGGTGAGTGAAAGCCTGACTGGATTAAAGACAAAATTTGTGCTCAGTCAGTGTCTTGTAGCTGACGGCACAACGAGCTAACAGCACATATATCTAATTTCTTTTTTCTTTTTTTTCAAGGGGTCGTTTCCCAGAGTGGTACAATAAACTGTATGGACACATGTGCGCTGCAGAGGTGGCGAGGATACGGGACTCATTCACTGTGCCCATGGACAAATGAGAGAGCAGTGTGCAATTGGAGCACAACAGATCTAACGGCTCCTTTGAACCCGCCACTGGTGGATCATAATTTGGATCCTAAAGGGGACTCGAAATGACTCATTTCATCCATTCCAACAGAGAGGCAGATGGGATCCAAGCCTCTCAATACACATATGTAAAGGACAATTCCTGGATCCTGCATTGAAGGACTTTTTCTGGCTCTGATTTAGTCACAGCAGACTCGTTTAAGTCTGCTCAGTTGGGACTCTCAGTGAGCTGCCATGAGGACTAATGTCACATACACATTTATCTGGGCCAAAGGACATGACGTCGCTGATACGGGATGTGAGGTTTTTAAACTTTACTCAAAAGGGTGCTATTGCTTCTGAGAAGCAAAAAGGGGGATTCAACGGGTGCGTGTGTGTGTGTGCATGAGTGTTAGAAGCAACAAAACGGTTAATAAATACATATTCCTCACACTGGTTTCCAGTGACAGCATAATGTGTACATACAGTATTCTGTTCACAGTAATGGATTGTGTCTGTCTTGTGTTACCTCTGTCCCTTTTTTCTGTTACAGTAAAGCACAGGAGGAATAGTAAACAATATTATACTCAGTTGATTGATGAAGCCATGGGTGAAGAAAGATGTGAATGTACTGGTAATAGGCAGACTGAGAGGAGACAATAGACAGGATATGGTGTGACGAAAGGTGGCTGATAGCATGGAAGGTTTTAGAGTTTCGGTAGAGGGAGGCGGGGACAGAGGAGAATCGGTGGCTGGCTCACCAAAAACAAGGAATGATCAGAAAGGGCCTCAGATACTAACACACAAATAGATGATTCATACTCTTCAGAAGAATTCAAATTCACTGAGACTCAATGTGTCATCAGCTTTATTTAAAGTTTGAATAATACATCAGCAAAATGAGTAATTATGTGCAAAAAGCCAAGTAGACCAGAAAGATCATCATAAAAGATCATCGATGAAAAGTTTGTGACTGAGGCTCCGTGGTAAAGGAGGATCCCACCAACACGACTGAAATACACGACCAGCCGACAAAAATTGGAACTTTTTTGAAAAAGCTGAGAAAAGATGTTGTTTCCCCAGTTTGAGTTTTTCTTCACTAAAAAAATATTAGAGCTTATGTTGTTAAGAGCACAGTCATTTCACTTTTTTTTAATTGCTGTTGGCCTGATATCACATGTAAAGACTTAAAAATTATCTTCACAAGGCTTTCGATGTACACACAGAACAGAAAAAAAACAATGCACTATTCAAACTTGCAACAGAAACCTGTAAAAGATGAGAAGTAAACAGAAGAAAAATGGTCCTTTTATAAAGGTGGAGATTTTACAGGTTTTACTGTAAAAAAAAAAAAAGAGGGTAGACTGAATGTTTGTGTGATTTCTAAAAAAGAAGGAAAAATATCTTTGTGTATGCTTCTATCTCTGTGCTGTCATGTCATTTTTAAAAAGAATGAAAAGATTTAGGTCCTTATAACAAAGTCGACCTTCAAGATTTACGCAACAGTCACGCTTCAATACGACGGCTCACATTTGTCATGTTGAGTCGTTGGATTAATTCACTAAGCCATTGTTTCTATCGTAAATGTTTGTACCTTTAACTGTGTTTCTGCCAAATAATAACGCATGACAATGACAGTTTATTTAAAACAAGTATATTTATACCTCAGATATATGTTTGTTCTGTATCATACCATTTTATTTTATTTTATTGTAAATGTTAAGCTTTGTGTTACAGAAATGAACAAATGTTTTATCTTTTTTATTAATATTATTTCTGTACAGGTTAATCAAAGTGCACTATTAAATGTATTAAAATAAAAAAAACAAAGGTGTGAATTGAGTGTTATGTAATAATGAGTGTACAGAGAGACTTTTCATTCCAAAATGTTGTGGCTTCGCTCTTTAAATCCTTCATAATCTCTTCAGTCATTTGTTTACACTACACTTTATTACACCTTCTCAGATTTAGCTTAACTCTTTCCGTCCTTACTTCCCCTCGCGGCCACATGTTCGCCTTCTTTCTGCACCACCACAAACCCTTGATCGGGTCAGAAAGGCGTGAGCTGCGCGCAGTGGGGTATCACGTTGGATGGTGATCTCACTTGTTGCCTTGTTCCTTGCGTAACAGTCTCATACAGCAAAAGACAATGGGGTCTGTTGTACCACAGCTGGCCTCGTCTGGGCCCAGGAGACTCGAGGAGGAGGAGGGGGCCAGTCACATGGCAAAGAAAAGGGGGTGCAAGGGTCAGAGTGGGGACTAATGAACCCTTCTATGAATCTAATCACTCGACAAAATGAGAAGTATTCATCCAGAGTAGAAAAACTATCTTTTTTCTCCCAACATTTGAATGATTATGATCCATAGAGTTGTATTTGTGAAGATTTAAGTCAGGTACTTTCCACATGTTTACAGTGTGACGGCAGAAACAAGTGCCAACATGACTTCACAAGCTGATTGCCAAGACGATGCATACTCACATTTTTTTTCTGGTGGACCGTGAACACTTCATGTACTTTCTCTCTGAGACCAACACAGAAACCAGAGATGTATGCTGTAACCTTCAGGGTGCTTTTGTCACAAAATTAACTGATTATTGTAATTTCTTTTGATTAAGTAATATAAATACCTCGAGGCAAATTCTGTTTCTCTCTCTCAGCTTTTTCTATTTTCCTTCTCCTGTGGTCTTGACCATGTGTGCACTTCTAATGCTGGAATGTTTTTGCATGCACATGTGTACGCACTATTCGTTGGGAACCCAAACACCTCTTGGAGATTATGTAGGGCCAGATAAGGTTGACCAAGAGTCAGCACCAGGGCTGCATTCCTGCCGCGTTGTTTTAGAACAGAAGGTTTCCCACATTGATAAATGAATACAAATGTGCATGCAACAGAACAGTGTGAAAGTTAATACTGGATCCATAGTCGATGTCAATTTTGAGCTCTTATTTTTCTGTTTTTTATTTAGAATTTATTTCAAATGAACCATGGAAAGAAGGCTGTAACATGCCAGCAAAATGACAGCAGGCAGTGTAGAGAGGCAGCTAACATGAAATTATGCAGACAATCCTATTTTTTACAATGACTTGCACACACTTATTTGTCGTCATTTCACATATGACAAAGCCGGTGTATGCACAAACCTGCTGACGCTAACTGTGCTGACCCACTTATCGCTAATTGTTTTGTTTGTTGCATCATGTCTCAGGTAAAAACAGAGTTTTTCCCGGCATCCTTACTAACACAAACAGTTAGTTTTTATGTTTGGTCACAAATCCCACAGAATGTACACAGAGTCTGGGTCACATGTCTCCATACAGGCTGGAACGCTCTGATGGATTACTTGAGGTATTGTTATGGCAACAAAAATGGTATGTCATCACGATAACACCATGTTTAAAGAGTCAACATGGAAAAAAACGACACAGACTGTAGTCACACAGTGTTTTTACATTTGACCTTATATCATTCCCCATCATATCTCAATATTCCAGAAATTCCAAAGGCAGGAAGAAAAGTTATTAAGCAAGGAAAAACAGATCTCTCTGTCCAAAAAATTGGGTTGGTGTATACTTATGTATTAGCAGAATGTGCCACATTCTCACTGACACAATCTAGTAGTTATTTTAATGACTTACTCACTGGTGTGCCAAATGTGGCAAGGTCAGACACAATCCCACAGATGTACTGTCACAGTCTTGATATGGCATTGGTATGTATGATTGTGGTACATGAGCAGCATGAACACCCAAACCATTGGACAAAGAGGAAAAAATGTTAGAAAAAACAAGAAAAAAAAAGAAAAAAAATCATTGAGCAAATACGTATTTTGAGGTACTTAAAGTTTTTGCTGGTGATGACAGTTGTTTCCTGTGTCACCATGCACATCCTTCTCTGCCTGTGGTTCAAGATGTCTATATGCCATCTCTCAGATATTTTCCTATATTACACGTGTCACATACAGGAGATTAAAGACATGAAAAGCATCGAACTGATGCCTTTGTGAAATGTCTCTGACTAAACACAGGGAGTCACTGAACAGGATTGCAAGATTGTCCGTTGAACGATACAACACTGCCCTCTGGGGGTTGCTTATGAGACTATCAGGCTCACACATAACATGGGCATCTGTTAAATGAGTATTTTTGCAGTGAACATAAATTCAGAGAAACATATTTTTTTAAATCACTAAGAGAAAAAGGCAATTCATTAAAATCCAAAGCTTAGACGTGTACATTAGTAAAAACATGGTAAATCATAGGGCTAAAAAAATACAAATATCGTGTATTTGTAAAGTGAAATCCATGAATCCATAGCTTATCGCAAAAGCAAAAAAAAAAAAAAAAAAAAGAAAGAAAAAGAAAAGAAAAGAAAAGAAAAGAGAAGAAGAGAAGAGAAGAAATTCATGGATTTTCTATTTGTTGTTTCTCTTTTTATGATAGTTTTTTTTTTTTATGATAATGTCATTTTGTAATTTGTTACATTTTCCAAGAGCTCCTCTCCGCCTGTCTTATGGCTTTAAACACCTGGAATGACAACATCTGCAGGTAATCAGGGACGCAAATGGTGACATTCTTTAACTATGCGAAGACACGCTGGCATTTGTGAACACGTTGTCTAAGGCACCTGTTTTCACTTAGGTCATATCTGACAGCTTCCTTAGAGATTGTGCAATTTGAGGCGTCACTGAGAGAACATCACACAGCTTTATGAAACAACGACGAGAAGTATGAGTCATTTGTCCTTGTGAATTTGCCTCATGGCCAAGAGAGACTACTCTGAGAGTGTAAGTCTTACCTGCCGGCATTTAACAGCTGTTTCAGCTTATTGACAATTGAAACTAAAGTAATGCAGTTGTTTTATTATGGAAAAAATTACTGATAATTTATTATTATAATAATATAATTGTGCATAAAATATCACAAATACGGACAATAATAACCATAAGATATAGGCAAAATGTTTTCTGCCTCCAAACTCCCTTCAAGGTGCAACTTCAGGTTCAAGGTTAAATTTATTAGCTGCTGTATAAGTGTAAAATGTATTAAATCTATAAAATGCTGTCTACAACAACTTCTCCATTATCTTTCCTTTCTTGTAGATTCGGTTCATTCATGTTACACATTAATCTGCTTTTGTGTGCAGAAACGTGTCTGTTTCAACATGTTGGCTGCTGTTCATGGTCAGCCGATTATTAAATAGTGGAACTGGGGTGACCACGAGAGGGCAGTGTGTACCCACAGTATACAAGGGTGCAATGAGTTTACGCCCTCTTTGCCCTCAGGCGATGTCCTCATAAGGTGCCTCAAGACATTACGCACTTTATGCATCAGTAAATAGGAATGAGCATCAGTCACTGAAACACTTCCACCTTTAACCTTACCTGACTTTACATCACAAGATTATGAAAAGTATTTTTGAGGTCACAACAAAGCAGACATCTATAAAGTCAAACGTTGCTAATATTTGCAGAAAAGTTTTTGGCTTAGGACATTATTATTTTGTTGTTCTCTGTCCTTTGCATTGTTACTCTGCTGTGTGACCCACTGGTAGGCTACTAAATAAAGGTCTAGTTGACATGTTTTTGACCTCAATGGTCATAATCTCAAAATCTAAAGCAAAGGGGACACACGGCATTGTTTGCTTGTTTATGATCAAAGCTGTTCTGTGACCTCTACGACAAAAGGACAGAGGTGACTGTCTGTTATACTGTTTTGACGTCTATAAGTTAAAGTCTGTGACCGCTAGGCCTATTAAGATTAGTACTGTGCATATGTAAAAACTCTTAAATTGTTTTACTTTTGTTTGTTTTGATGATTAAACTCCAATTGGGCAACATTAAATACAATCTCTATTGGATATGACAGGTAGATGTATCCTCCATTTATCATTTTTTCAGCAGCACCAAGACACCAGCATATTCTTTAGATCATTTTCTACTTTGATTGATATATAACTTTTTTTAGTAGCGTTTGGATCCGAGGTCGATTGCGGTGACGGGTAATGATGTGAGGCGTCAGACAACGCAAAAGGTCAGCAAAATCTAAGTAAACGAAAACTAAGTTCTAATTGAGAAGCAATTCGCGTCTGAACAACAAGCCCGGCATGATTTTATGAGGAGATTCTGTACGTGGAACAATTAGTACTATTCCGTTAAGAATAGACTGTGGCAGCACGAGAATATTTTACAAATGATTAACATAAAAAAGTGGCTTCTACAGAATAAAGTCCTGACCTTTTTATATCAGTGCATATGCACTTGTGATGATTGAGTCTCATGGGGGATCCAAAAATATTCCCTATAATACCTGTGGAACCCAAGAGAAAAGGCAAATTATTCAAAGGTAAACTGTGACAATATCGTTTTGTAATGCATGGTTTGGAACAAAGTTAAAGAAATGAATTTAGTTAATGAGCAAGGCCTCTTTCATTTTTTACGTTGATAGTAAATGCAACATTCGCAAATCACACATTTAATAGGCTACTGGACATCTTCAGTCTTTAACTTCAGTCAATGATCTATTTATTCCTTTCCCCCCATTTAAATTATTGTGTGAAATGTAATAGCACAAACAATGGTTTCACGGTAGCCTGTTATCAGGGCAGAAAAATACCCTCTAACACGTCATTAAAAGAGAAAATAAAATAGGTTATATACTGTTAAGAGAATAAAAAAAATTACATAAAACCGAAACTGGCCGGTGTTACAAAATCTCATTACACAACCAGTTATGGAATAGTTTTTTGGTAAGTTTTCTGACAGCTTTCAAAAGGTCGAACCTTCAGACAAATATGTCAACAAGGAACTGAATTAATAGTGTTTTATTACATGTTATTGTTTTATGTCACAACAACAGTGTGAGTAAGCTTAAAAGCCACAAAGACATTTTCAATGGAACCGTTGTAATCTGGCACGGTCACTTAACTTCACTACGTCTCTTCCGTAGTTATGAAACTTTCGAACGCACGTTTTGTAACCGAGACGTACTGACCAATCACTGCTCGAGTTTGCTGTTCACGTGATGGTGTTTTTTATGTAACAAACGGGTGGCTATGAGAAAGTCTGTTCTTTACACTGTCCTAGACAGCGGCAGCTAAAGAAATGTATAAGCACGTTCACCGAAGAAAACATAAATCGACATAGCATTTTCTTTTCTTTTTCGACGTTACAATGTCGCTCCATCAGCAAGTGGAGGGCGCAACGGGAGAGAAAAGCGTCTTCTTCATCGGCGCTGACTCGGACAACGTCCTAGAAGAAGAGGATCACCATCAACTTCTACTACAGAAAGCTAACGCTTTAGCATCGGAAAACTGCCTCAAGAAAGCTATAGACTGGTTATCAGTGGCTATGCGGTATGGCCCTGTTCGACCCGAACAATTAAGCACTTTCGTGGACTGTATCGTCCGCAACTTTAAGAAAAATGCCGCTGGTTCAGACGCACTCTCAGGCCAGAGCCGGGACGCAGGGGACAGCACTGGGGACGATATGTTCGACTGTCCCAACTGTCATAGTTTTTTAGGTGAACCTGTGACCATTGCCTGTGGACATTCGTATTGTAAAAGGTGTTTACAACGACGGCTGTTTTCCAGCTGTAAGCTTTGCAGTGAAGCCGTAGCGGGTGAGGAGAAGGCGAATGTAATTCTTTGTGGACTTTTAGAGAAATGGTTCCCTGACGAGGTGAAAACGGCGAAAACACTAAATGAAGTGGACGAACTGTGTAGGAGAAAACGCTACCAAGAGGCTGTGTCGCTGGCGACCGATGTTATTCAATGTGGTAAGTGTCAACAGTGACATGTACACGAGGAGGCAGGTGTTGACCTGGTAGTACACACTTTCAGTGGAGATGGGAGGAACATATGAGTTATGGAGACGTTTCTGTATAATTTACTGCCACATTAATCTTTCATGGTGTGAGTTCGTCCCTATGGGATAAGTAGAGTAAGTTCTACTGACCAACATTTTGAAAATCGTTACAGTCACCCTCCCTAAGTGTTGTACTGTTTCTGCTCGTCTCCCATTGGCTGTCGCGCCACCTGGTACATCCTGCTTACGAAATTCACGCGCTGAGCATGCGCACTTGGTGCAAGTTGCATAAGGCAGGTCATGACACATATTGGGGAAGGTTTTGTAACTTGCACATGGGGGAGGGCATTTGTATTTTGTAATTGTTTAAGGTATGGCTAGGCAAGTTAATCATATATTTTGAATGAGAGTGAATATCCAAACTGTTGGTTGGTTCAGGAGACAAAGGGGAGAGGCTGGTGGTCCATATGAGCTCTCACACAGATAGCAGATAGCTTTTAAAAACAAGTCCCCACGTTATGCAATGAGAGAAGGTGGCATTTAATGTGTAGCCAACAGGCAACTGGTTTGGACCATAATGCCTACTGGTGCAAGCTCCAGTAATGCCTTCTAAAGCATGCATTAAGGAAGGGAACAGGATGTGCTACTTGTACTGTATACAGTGTTCTGATTGGCCCTTGAGTGAGGCACTGAACGTTCAGCTGTTCTGCGGAGAAATATACTTCAATGATATGATGCATTAATGACATGGCATCGCCTTGTAAGAAAAAAAAAAAAGATTCTTTTAACTTAAGAATCTCAATTCCCAAACCACCTCTTACCATACAGGAAAGGGCTATGGCGACTTCTTGTCATTGTTTCATTTTATGCCTTTGTAGGAAGGGCGTTATGAGCTTAAAAAGCCATTTCCAGTCACCGTTGTCTTAATGTGGTGAATGATAACCCCTATGTGCAGCAGTTTACATCAACATTTGACCTCGAAAACTGTGACTAATAGTCTAGTGGACTGAGAGTGTAGATGGAAGATTGTTCTGGAACTCCCACCTCCTCTATATCAGATGCGTATGGAAACAGCTGCGGTATGTAGGTCAAATGATATAACACTCATGTAACCTTGCTATATCCCTCCTGACCTCTGTTACTCAAACATTTCTTGCAAGAAGCATTTATGACAGAATGAACTTAAACATCTGCACTCTTTTAACAAGTTTATCCCTTACACCTGTGGATTAAGGTAATTTTAAGTTTAAAACAAAGGTGAAGAGTTAAACTAGAATTACTCATGTCCATGTTGTGATCATGTAATTCTCATCCTATGCTACCTTTGGAAAGATACATTTTCAGACTAATTGATGTAAAAGGCAGCTAAAAATGTTAAAACATTACTTTTCAAAACGTGGATGCACAACTCGTTGTGTCCTTGCGTTGTTTGAACTTAGGTGGACTGAATCAATAACTTAGAGCCCATCTACAACCAAATGGTTAGTGTCCAAAGATGGGTAGAAAGGGACCTTTGTCACTTGTCCTGCCCCCTCTCTCCCCTCTTGTCCTGTCTCCCTCTTCACTTTAGACTATCAAAAAAAGGCTAAAATGTGAAAATAATCTTAAGAAAAGCAATATCCTTGAGTTCATAAAGCTAACTGAGGATAACTAGTGGAGCCTCTTCTGACAATAGTTGGCTTTAGGTCAAGGTTACAGACTTGAGACCACCTGCTTTTGACATCAAGGCCCTCAGTATTGCAGAGAACCAGAGAGGCAGGCAACGTGTCTGTGGTCTTGTTCAGTTAAGCATCTACACCTGCATCAGAAAAATAAACTAAATCATACGTATCTCCATGATTTGAGTAATGCGTTCTTGGAGTTGATAGCATGTGATGTGTTGAAAAATGTTAACTCAGTGAAGAAAATTACACCTACTGAACCATTGATGGAGTGAAGGTTTTCTTTATTCACCAAAAGAATCCATTAGTCACTAATGTCTGCAGGACAGAGCATTTCAAAAGGCTGGGAAATGCTCACAAAAATTAACATAGCTGAGAGATGAGATAAATGTCAAATGCTTTATTTTAACTTGATCCATATTGACATAAATAAAGAGGCATGGTTTCATTTTAATAACTTTTCAACAAAATTGATCAATCCCTGAGTATTCAGAGTTGTCTTGGACTGAAAAAATTTGTTTTCTGTAGGTTTTGAGTACATGCCAGTATTTGTAGTTCTTGTGTCCTTTTTTGCAAAATAAATGTACTGATATCTTTAAGGCATTTAAGACTAACTGGTATCTAACTTGTTTTTATTTCACATTGTTTGTGGAGAATGCAGTGACACAGTATATATATAATCCGATCACGTCCTTATGTAATGTATGACTTGCAAGAAACTACTTATAAGTCATATATTACATTACAAATCCAGGCATGTTGAAAAGGCTGTAAGTTTGCCTATTAAGCTATAGAAGATTTTAATATTGTCAAAAAGAAAAAGCTTTCGTACTGCAAGTAAAGAATCTCCCCCTCTCACTATTGTCTCATGCCTCTTGCAGATCCAGAGACAACAGCGGTGGCACGACTGTCTCGAGCAGAGGCGTACATGGCTCTCAAACAGTACCGTCTCGCTCTGGAGGACACAGAATTTATTCCTGGGTCCAGGTGCTCTGCTGAAGTAGGTTGCTCACTCATGCTGCAAAAATTTGTCTTCCCATGCAACAGAAATTTAAGTGTGTATGAGAATGTTGTATTTTTTGGTATGTTGTCACCGTTGGTATAATATGATAATGAAAGTGTGATGAAGTTTGATTAAAATAAATAAATGCAAGGTATTTTGTTGGTGCTGTAAGAGTGGCAGTACTGCCAAGTTGTGAATGCACATTCCCACACCTTCCTTCACCAACTAGAATCTTGCATGCGTTCGGTCAAGTGTATATCAATCAGCTGAGCTTTACCAAGAAAAGGTTTATTGTCAGGCTGCTGATCAAAGCCAGAGTTCGGGAGCAACTCATTTGTCATGTCACTGGTTTATAGCCACAAGTTAGTTGGCCAGTTCCTCAGACTCCAAATATACATATTGTAATGTTCATTTGTTAATTTGATTAAAAATGAAAATGTCTTGTGAAGCACGCCTAATTTTGAATGTATAGATTGGCTGCCAGTTTAACTGAGTCATAGTCACATCCCTTGAGGTGACCCTGTTTGTTTGTTTACAAGTTTGTTTGGTTCTTTATCGCTACTTCTATTTTAAGTATCGTGTAAAAGGCTTTCCCCTAGGGTAAATATGTTACAAAAGAGTACCATGACTGAAGAAGGTTTTCTAGACCACAATTGAGAATGCAGGGATTAAGGTCAAAGCCAGTAATGACTATTACATCAGTATCACTAGTCAAATGTCTGGGTTAAAGCCTTTGATATTATTTATTTTGTTGCAAGGAATATCATGTGCAATTACTTGCATAACTGGTTAGAGCACACTGATTTATTGAGTGTGATAGAAAAACTGCAATTTAAAAAAGCTGCATCATTCGCTTGTTTATGAAAAGTAAAAAAAATGTTGTTTTTCCATGTTTGTGCACAATTTTGAAACAAGATTTTTGTGAAAAACTCTACATAAACTCATTGATTTATTGGTAAATGCTGCCACAGAAGTGTGACTCTTTTCTTTTGTTACGCCTTTCAGGCTGTGTTTAGAAAAGCGATGGTGCTGCATGAGATGGGCCAAGTGGACGAGTCTCTCCAAGTCTTTCTCCAATGCCTGGCTGTGGATGAAGATTTCCCATGTGCGAAAAGACAAGTTGAAAAGGTGAGAGGATTTAAGAGATTTCAAAAGGAAGGAGTTATGACTAGTTGCTTGGCAGCCTTGGGAAAGAAAAAGACTAATTGTAAGACACCATAGTCATCCTGAAGTTTTCTTAGCTTTTTTATGCAGTATTAATCCAAGTAGCCTAGAGGAGCTAAATAAAATACAGCAATGTTTAGAGTACTGTGAGAATTATGGTCTTTGTTTCACAAAGCCAATAGTTCAGTATTTATTGCCATCATCAGTTAATTACTGCATTGGCTCAGTTGAACTCCCTCCTAATGCCGTGGATCTTAAATTCCCACTTAAAATTTATAACCAGATAGCTGAAAAATTTACGTGGGATGGCTGATCGACTTACTTTGCCATTTAATTCTGCCCATTGATATCACTTTAAGACGGTCTTTAAACTGATTTTTAGATCATTTTACAGACAATGTGATCGCACATATAAATACTAAATAAAAATTAAATTAAATTCATGCTACCAGTTTCTCAGCCACAAAGATTGTCCACCCCCTTTATTAAGATCGTCTGTCATGGATTACATAAGTTGTTAGTGGGTCAGGTCTTGTGACTGTCTGTAATGACATTAGTACCACTTAAAAGACAGAACACAGCGTTGAAGTTACATAAGTGTCAGACAGTCAGCGTCCAAAATTAACTTTTTGGTCTATCTGCCAATGGCTGGTGGCTGAAAAAAAAGTTAAAATATTTTTCAACCTCCTACTTTTTAAGTTGGTTGGACAAAGCAAGCATTGTGAATGTGTCAATTTGGACAATAATGTTATTTTTCATTTTTCAGTTTTTTAACAAACAAAAAAAAAAGATTTGATAAACAAAATAGTCGGGAGATTAGAAGAAAATAATTATGGGTCGCCATTCCATACAAAATATTTCAAAAATTAGCTTCATGTTAAACAACACGTGAACGGGACTGCTATAAAATCTTTGATCTATGTTGTGATTCCAGATAATTTACCAGCAACCTCACCAGTGAGGTTTTCTACCAGTCCCTTCATTAAACATAATTTTGTGCTTGACTCTACATGCAGTTTTATGGCATTTTACATTCATTTTTACAACAATGTAAAAGTTCTGCCATTTTGAGATGAGACTTTTTTTTATTAGTTTTATTTGTTTGACCTGCTCAAGTTTGTCTGAATCATCACCATAAAATGAAGCATACATAATCCCATTAGTCACTTCCAGTTTTTGCTTAGTATGAAGTGTGAACATTGCATGAAACTGATTGGACCTGCTGAAAAGGGATGCAGGTTTTATTGACATCGTCTTATTTTTAATTAATTTCTTATCTTATAATCCTGTTAGAGATACAGCTCAGTCTAGACATCAATTTACAACAGTGATTGAGCCAGACACTGTGCATCAATAGATTGTCAGATTGATTTGTGTAACCTGTAATCACACTCATTTCAAGTCTCAGAGGCCATTTTTGAAAATGATAGCCTTCACCCAGGTTGCCCTCAGTAAGAGACTCAAGGCATCCAGCTATGCAGAGCATATGGTTAATTAATGCCCTGAGTTCAGAATGAGGTCGTGCTGACTACTATTCTGAAGCAATGCACCTATTTTAGCAAAGATTGCTTTAAATTTTTTTCCTAGCATCAAAATGGACATTCTCAAGTTTGTTCTCGGTCTTATGAATGGGATGTATTTTGTAGGTCTGTCAAAAACCTCTGTGCAGAAATAAAAAAAAAAAAATCTGCATTTGCATAACCATAATACTGTTATGTTTCCCCCCAGAAAACTCTTTGAAAAATATTGCTCAAACTTCTTAAATATGAAGACTTGATAGAAACTTATACACAAGCTGATACCTCTACATTTAACAGTTATGCCAATAATGATAGACTTCACATTCTGCAAGATGTTGTTTGGGAGAAAAAAGTTAAATAAATGAAAAACTCACTCAAGACTCTGCGCGCATGATTATTCAATTAAAGTACGTCAAATATGGACGCCAACATCCACATGTTTATCGTCTGCCCTCATATTTATCTTACCCCTTTAGAGATCAAGTATTCTTACCATAACTATATTAATTGTGCTGCTCACTTTGGATGATTGATTGAATGCTTTTTTGCAGATCCTATGTGACCTGCTCTCCCCAGCTGATGAGAACGTCAAGGTTGGTCTGAGAGAAACGACACAAAACACATCACCTCACTTACGCAGTAAAACCCTCGTGGCTGATGCACAAGCCGAACCACTGAGCCCAGTCCATAGACAAAACCAACATCAAGTCCGTGCTGCCTCGGCACACCAGCATCTAGACAACCTGGAGGTACTGGCACACTGAATATTAAATACATAACCTAATTTGCAATGAACTGATTAATTTCTTCCGTCAGCTCAGAACCATTATCACTGTCTCACCCTTCTGTCTCTTGTCATTATACAGAAACGCTGGGAAAGCCTGGAGCGGCCTGGTCTGAGCAGAGCTCATTCACTACGAATGCATGGCTCTGGCTGTGGTGAGGAGGGGCTGAAGAGAGTTTGCTCTGCTCCTCAGCTGGGGGACCAGGAGAAGGGAAGCCTGCTGAAGAGGAAGCTGTCAGTGTCAGACACAGAACCCTGTATTGTGGACAATGGAAGTAGCAAGCATAAAAAACAAGGTCAGCTGGAAATCCTTTCTGTGCATTACTGTTAGTTCTTTACTAAGCACTATATTTTATTTCCAAATCAAATCTATTTGGTTTCTGTCGTCACACCAAATTATGTATAAAGCTCTAAGCAGACAATAACAGTATTGGTGCGTAAAATTCAACTAAATCAAACTCTGTGACAAAGACTTTTTGCTGAAATAATGTACTAATGTGTTCTGCTGTGGAAACCCACCGTAATATAAATCCAACTTATTAATAGCCCATTTTATGCAGCAACAGAGTATAGAATGACCTACTTAGCACCATGTTTGTGTCAGAGATGTTTGGGAAGTATTCATGAAATGCTTTCTTCTTTCTGGTTGGTGTCAGGTAGGGCTAAAGGTTCCAAACAACATGCTGCCAAAGTTAAAACCTGCAGAAGTGTTCCTGAAGACCTGCGGGACTCCAATGACTTTGAGTGCTCTCTTTGCCTGAGGTACACCAGTTATACACCAGTTGACTGCATGCATACACTTCCAATGAATTTTACATGTCAGCGTGCGTCGTTCGCTTGTAAATGAGTCAACATCCTGAATTCATGTTTTATCTTTGTGGTCAACACAGGTTATTCTATGAGCCTGTGACTGCACCATGTGGTCACACCTTCTGTAAAAACTGTCTGGAGCGCTGCTTGGACCACACACCCCAGTGTCCCCTGTGTAAAGAGAGCCTGAAAGAGGTGAGCTGTCCTCACTCGTGATATATCTGGATAATAATCACCTGTCTTGGCCACCCTCATGCTGTTGAAAACATGTTATCTGTGCACCCTGTTATAATAATTCAACTTATAATCTGCTCTCTCCAGTATCTAGCATGTAGGAAGTACAATGTGACGGCTGTCTTGGACTCACTCATCAAACAGTATTTCAGTCATGAGCATGCAGAGAGGACTAAAACTCATCTGGAGGAGACCAGAGAGCTTTCTGAGTAAGTATTCTTTTATCTAATCGACTCATCATCAGACGTTCTGTTTGGAGACAGTTCAAACAGACTTACAGGGTCTAAAATGTTTCCCTTCCTCCCTGCAGCTTGACGAAGAATGTGCCTATCTTTGTGTGTACCATGGCTTACCCCACTGTGCCTTGCCCGCTGCATGTCTTTGAGCCACGTTACCGCCTCATGATTCGCCGCTGCATGGACACGGGCACGCGGCAGTTTGGGATGTGTATTAATGATCCTCAGAAAGGGTAAGCATGCAAGCAGACAAATACAAGCACACCAATTTACTGTGTATGAACTACAAAAATAGAGGACTTAAAGCTAGACATTTTTTTTCACATCTAGAAAAGAGCTAAATTATGTCAGCATGTTATCAGCTGCTTGCCATTTTTTTCATGGATCTTCTAAACTCAGAGGGATCACTGGATCCAGAACTGCTAAGTTTAGCAGACTTTAACAAACCATTGTGCCCATCCCTGCAGGTTTGTAGATTATGGCTGCATGCTGACCATAAGGAGTGTCCATTTCCTCCCTGATGGACGATCAGTTGTGGACACCATCGGGGGAAAACGCTTCCGAGTCCTGTCCCGAGGAATGAGGGATGGTTACAGTACTGCTGACATTGAAAACCTGGAGGATACCAGGGTATGAGTCACAATAACATTTAATGTAGACAATGGACTGATATTCTCAACAGTATGCTGTACTTCTGATAATAATGAAACACCAACTACATCCTATTAATCCAAACATGACTTATAGATTTATCGATTCTTTTTTGTTAGGTGGAGAACAGAGAAGAGCTGGAGAGACTACAAGAGCTGCATGATGCAGTGTATGAGCAGGCCCGTGATTGGTTCCAGAATCTTAAAATCCGCTTCCACAATCAGATCCTGCAGCATTTTGGACCAATGCCTGAACGAGAAGCTGACATCCAGGTAAACATCCAGCACAGAGTCCATCTATTGCATTCTGTAAAAATTTGCAGATTCCTACCCAGATTAGATTATGTAACTACTGTATTGTAAACAGATTTTTTCAAGTTCCATCTTAAATTGCATATCAAATACTAGACTAAATGCTGTTTAGTGTTTGACTCAGGCATTTACAGATCTGCCACAGACAAATGCAACTGAGTTAGAGAAAAGGGCCAAATATTTGCGCTGATCTTTTGAGTGTTTTTCAAACAATAAAAACATGTTTTTGTTTGCCTGTTGTGATGCACTGGCATTTACTTTGGTCTTACACACATATGTACACTTTGCTGGTGAGTTTAAGTGTAGCAGTGAATGACCAGCATTTGTTTTCTTTGTAATACTGTGTAGCAGGGGTGAGTGATAATATTTCCTGCCTGGCCACATGATACACCCATATTGTGACAGGAGGCCAAACAAATTTTGTTATGGTTTACCTATTATTTGATAAGTAGTTTAAATCCTTGAAAACATACTTGGACATAATCCTTCAGCACTGATTATTGAAAATCACTCCAAACATCTTACATGTAGGTGTTTTGGTCTGAATGTACAGGACTGACTGTTTGGGTAGAAATTATCCTATTGAATGAGCTACTTAAAAAAATCTTTCAGCATGTCAAAAGATAAATCCAGACAAACCTGTAAGGAAAAAGCTCCAAATACACCATTTCCTGACCTAAATACACACACACTTTGTCTTCCTACAGTTTATGCGATTATGAGTTTCATTGTTGGAGAGCATTTGTCGTTATGTGAGTCTTTTAGATGACAGCAGTAAGGTCTTCATTACATGCAGTTTTGTAAAAAGTCCTAACTGGATTTATAGCTCAGCTAGAAATGCAAATTCTCATCTTATAGATTTCTGTGTATTTCTGTATGCTGTTTTCAAAGTAGCAGTCCAGCTCTAGTCTTTCACACAGCCACATGTTCATTGCAAATTAAGGAGAAAAACTTTACCAGGTTCATGACTTAGAAACTCTTCATTCTTCATCAGTTTTATGTTTTTAAGCACTCACTCGTCAAAAAGGCATTTTTTTTCTTACTTATAATTTGAAAAAAGTGTGGTTTGTCTTAGACCTCTGTAGCTGGGCAGTATCATGTGGGCTGATCTTGGCCCGTGGGCTGTACAATGACCAGGTCTGTTGTATTTGTTGAACATTGTGCAAGACTATAATGCAGAGCTTTATTTGTTTTGAAAAAAGTAAACTAAATGAAATATGGTGCTCATAAAATGCTGCTCAGGGTGTTAGTGGTAGTACAATCGAAGTACTTTTATTTTTAAGTTTTGTTTAGCAGATCAATTTGCAAAAGTACTCAGCAGCAGTGAGTTGATAGTGTACCACAGCTAATTGTTGATGCAGAGTATGTGGAGACTAATAAGTAACCTTAATGCCTCCCTTACTATTCATGTCATTGCTTATGATAATTATTAAGTGTCTGCATGTATCTTCTAAAAAACTGCAGGGTATATTAAGCTGTTATTGTGCTGCAAGTTGTTAATCTAAACTAGATCATCTCATGACACACTTGCTGTTTAGGAAAATTCACATTACCATGGATTCACCTGCCTCAGAGGTCTAAATACCTGAACAAAGTTGTTGTGTGTTCGGCTCTGGCTTTAGCTCACAGCTTCCAACGCTGAAAGGGATTACAGATGCCCTCTTAAGGGTGGGGTCTATTGACAATATAGGCTAAAGAGCTTTATGGGTGCTTCATACCTAATCCCACTTGCCCCTTTTGCGTCATAGGAGTGTCATGAAGAGAATCCCCAACACCCATGTGCACGCTCACTTGAACTGCAAAGGATTGTCTCAGAGTTTTGGTGGTGTTATGTAATCTATGACAGTTATTCTTTGATTAATATAATGTGCAATGTAAAATAAATGACAGAAACCGGTAAACTTCATTCACGTCAAATTCTTCAGAGTGTTAACACATTTTGTAACTGGCTCATCTCTCTGTCTCTGTTAGTTAATTCTGTACATAGCTTCTGTCTGCAGATTAGTTTGGGTGAATGAACGGGTGAATGGATTTCATTACAGCTCTGACAAACCATTTCAAAAGAGGGCAGACAGGAGAAAAGTTGAGGCTTTTATCCCTGAAATGAATTGTATTAAACAAAGAACGTAGCAGCACAAAACTCTGCAAGTTACACAGTGGCTACATGGATATTTTTTGTTTTGTTTCACTCAGTATGTGTAGAAATTCAGATAACTTACACCCAGACTTTGCTCCAGGAGACATGTCTTACACAAAAGAAAAGACTCAGATTGAATTTCAAGTACTGGCATCTGCACTTTCAATTCTTACATAAACTAGAGGAGGCTTTTTCACTCTGAAGGTTAGAGCTGAAGTGAGACCCCTGTGGATTGTGACACATTTAAGCACACTTAAATTCAATTCAGTCAGATTTTACTGTTCAGAAATCTCCGAGACAGTAAGCTGCAATGTTCTTAATTAATATAACAGGAAAAAATGATGGATCTTGAGAATGATTTTTGGTTGTGAAAACAAAGGTCTTGAACTTTTCCTCCTCTTCTCCAGGCAACTCCCAATGGTCCGGCTTGCTGCTGGTGGCTCCTGGCTGTTTTACCTATTGACCCACGCTACCAGCTCTCTGTTCTTTCCATGACCAGCCTCAAAGAACGTCTGGTGAAGATCCAGCACATCCTCACATATCTGCAGAGCATCCCCAACAACTAGAGCTTCCTCCTCACACCACCACTAACATTTGTGGACTTAAAAACACCATGCAAACGACCTGGATTCATCAGCTCACGGACTTTTGTTTCTGTTCTCATCCAGTTCCTTCAACAAGACCCCTCGATGTACTGTTCTTTGTGCTCACGCAAGATCAGAGCAGAGCTGAATCTTCCTTCAACAGTGACTCATTGAAACCAGAGATGTGGCCAAACCATCTCAGAGATACTTCCAATGACACCCATCATCCATTTATGATGGATATTATTTAAAAGACAAGACAAATGTGTCTGCTCTTGTTCTTAATGCAGTACATTTTCATAGGAACTTCCCTGAATTTACGCTTCCATCTGGATGATATGTATTTGATGCTGTTGACCAACGACAGAGAATTAACTCTAACATCTGAGTGTACCTTACTTCTCAGCTGCTGATCGAGCTGAAGTAAAGAAACTATTTAAGTTTGTATCATCTCTGGCAAGACCGGTGAAAGGGGCATTGTGTCTCCTGGCTGTATAATTTTTGTTAGTATGGAGGAAGTGGTGAGATGATTCTGTGGAACAAAATCCTAAATGCTGAAAGACAAAAACAAGATATTAAGATGTGGTTAGGAGGAGCCACTGTGAAGAGAGGTTTTAAAAACAAAGGGTAACTAAAGGCTGGTGTCTGTGTAACAAACACTGATCGAAGTATTAATTAAATCTCTTCCTGCCTCTACAAAGGCAAAATAACCCTCCTGTTGAAAGAATGAGACAAGCTGTTTCTTCCCATCATTTTCCTTCCGAGTTTCTTCTAAGCTGTCACATAGACTTTGTCCATTATCTCTTAACATCCACTCAGACAAACACTCATGGCCCTGAACTCTTATCTTACTTCAATGATTTTCAAACACGTTTCTTCCTCTCACAGATAACCTTAAGTCGTATGCACTATTTTCCAACAGTTTTGTGTTTTCATTCATGGATCTTTGGAAATCCTAGGCGATAGTGAAGATTTTGCAAAGAAGTGTTTATTCTGTACCTTGTTTCTCCTCTAAACCAAAAGATTGAGTTACCCTCTGGATTAAGTTAAAACTGAACTAATTTATAAGTTAAAGTATATTTGTACATTCTGACCATGTGTTTGTATGAGAAAAGGGGGTCTTGCAATATTATGACAAATCAAAAGAAGACAAAGACAGTATGTGTACAGCCAGCTGGTCAGGATTATTCTTCATCGAAAGCTGCTCTCTGTCTGATCGGAGGAGGAAGAACGTTACCCGCAGTGCTGGAGTTGGGACTGCATTTGCCTTACACTATTTTGCATTGTGGTTTGAATAGCACGATGCATTGGCTTGGTTACCATTCCTTTTTGCCATTGTATGAAGTATGTTTTAATTTTTATTTTTTTTCTCTCAGTTAGTGTATAATGTGTATAAAATTCTTAAACAAAAAGTCATCCATTTGGAAAGATCTCGCTTTTTTGCTCAGATGTTTTAAGTTATCAATTTCAGAAATAAATGCACATTTTTTCAACTTCAGCCTGAGTGTCCACTGTTTGACCAATTAAGTGAAGGATGTTGAGCAATCTGTTACAGCTCACTGGAGCTTTTACCTCACAAGGACCTAAACACTAAAGCCCAAGAAACACAGGCTTCATATCCAATAGTGTTTCTTTTTTTCACGAGGGTTTTTAACACTTGAGATGAACCTATTGTATGAATGTGGTTTTAATGGATCTTTTTGACATTCACAGAACAAACTATTAACAGATTGCTGCATTTAACAAAAGAAAATGCTCTGTCCATTTAAGATTGGCTCAAAGAGCACAGAGATACACATATTCAACTGTGGTAAAATACCTGGAAGTGTTCAAACTTTGGCAGAAAACAGTATATCCTTGTCAGACTCCAACACTTCAAGCAAGCCTTAGTTAAGAAAATAAGTTTTCAGGGCCTTTGAGTAATTTAGGTGTAAAATAAGTTAAGACACACAGCACTCCCCTTCAAAACCTGAAGAGGGGCTGAGAAATCAGTTGGTAAAGAGAATAAATCAAGTTTTATTTGAAACACCTAAAGAGTCTGTACACTTCTCAACCTCAAGGGGGCGACAGTGTAGTATTATTGTGTTACATACAGTTTAGTGTTTCATAACTCACCTTTTACCCTCTGCACTTACTTAACTTATTATGAAAATATAAACAGTTCTCTTGTACACATTTACATATTTACAGTCTGACATTTCAAATACATGTTGACACGGAAAAAGTAGGAAGAAGATTGTTCTGAAGTTGAGATACAGCTCATGAATTCAGTGCTGTACGCTCCATCTTCTTCCATCAGAGGTCATCTTGCAGAAAGCATCATAACAAACTCTGTAGAGGGAGACAGAGACAGAGACAGATCAGGTGATAAGGGCTTGTGACACTCTGATATAAAAGACGACAGCATGTGGCGCAGCCTCGTCATCATCAGCAGACATGAAATTGTACAGGAAACTAATGTGACTCATGGTGTGATGTCGTGAAAAAAATATTGCCATTAACACCAAATTAATGAAAATCTGAGGCTGCGATGGGGTGATGAAGAAAAAAAGAGGTGGGATACAGGAGCATTTCAGATGAACGTCTTTTGACAGTTCAATTTTTTCTTATTATTGAAGCAAGAAGAGTACAGAGCTGCCTTTCTAGACAGGTTTTAACCCAAGACTTAGATTTAATGGTCAATAACTTCTGTTTTCTGACTGACTCAGTTTTCAGTGCTCTATTCAGCTCTTCTTGGAATGGGTAATCAGTTTGATAACCACTTGTTTTTTAACTCACCGAATCCATTATTGTAGATTTACTTGTCAATCAACACAGCCATTGATGTTTCCTGTCAGTGAAACCTTGCTCCAGACATAGCTTGAGGCAAGTTTCACTGATTCCATTCAATCAATCATGTCCCATTGACTCCCTCGCTTCCTGAAGCGCTTAGCTCTGAAAGGCGTCTGATTGTAGGTGAGAATTTATTGATTGTACTAAAGCTTAATTCGAGATTAACCTGGTAACATTATCTCTTTAGGTACTCCGCTAACCATTTTCTATAAAAAAGAATTTAAAAAAAAATAAAATAAAAAAAATAAAGGTAAGCCGAGCGGAAGAGCAGCTCAATCATACTCATCTTACCAATTGAGTTCGACCTACCACCTGGATATTTAGAACGACCTTCTCGCTGCTGTCACAGATGCTTGTTTCTGTGCACCTGGCTGAACTGGACAGATACACTCAAACGCTGCCCTGGGGGCTAATTGATGATAATGAGGAGCACCTGCTTATTGATCCCCTCTGAGACTGACACGCCTATTCATATGTTCCCAATAATTGTAATTGATTGGATTGCTAAGACAAGACAAATAGGATCACACCTCTCAAGGGCCGTCCACACCGAAAAGGATAAGTATGCCTTGCGTGTGCTACACCCTATTATAATAATAATAGTAACATTAAAATGCATGTTATGTGGTATTGACAGCACCTGCATTTGCACATGGATGTGAGTGTGTATGTGTGTGTGTGTGTGTGTGTAGGTATGCTGTATTGTATTGTTTGCTTGTGAGGAAACATGTGATAATGATATTTCTGCAAAGTCCTTGAGCTGTCCAGCCACTGTGTACTTTGTATAACATGTGACAGCTGTCCAGGCATGTGTATTGATTGGCTTAATGCACTACTGGTTTGATTAGACTGGTCCCTCCAGCCAACCAACCTTGACTTAGCCATCCTTTCCATCACACCTTTTTTACCACCTCATTTCTTACTCATTTTCTCCTTCTGTCTCCTTCCTCCTCAACCTATTCCAACTGATTTCACTGGCTCTCCTCCGTTGTGTCTCCTGTAAATCGCTCTTCCTTCCTTTCCATTAGCTTTTCGTTTGATGTCTGTTAAGCTAATCTTCACAACATCCATCTTATTTAAATGTATTCGTACGAGTGGATAATAAACCAGATGTTTCTGTACTGTACCATATGCTTTTATACAGCATTTAAATGTTTTATTTCATCACAGTTTCTGAATTATGATTACATTTAGATGTAATTAAATATTTTAGCCGTCATCATTACTTTTGGCTAACTATTTTAAATGTTTATCTATTACTCTTAGCTAGCTATTTTAACTGTTTACCCACTGGCTAAATCTTTGAACTGTTCATACATACCTACCATACATTGTATACAAAGATAATTAAAAAAGGCCTTCACTGTAATAAACCAGAGTTTGACCTTTTACATACTGAGTGTTTCATACTTTTTCCATATCTTCAGCTTCTCTGTCACTTTAAATTTTTAATCCAAGTATCCGTTATTTTCCTGCTTGTTACTTTCCACACCACAGCCTACTTGGGATGGCTTGGATAGCTGGTTAATTTAAATTCATCAGCTTTATACCAATTTATCATCCTATTTAGCACTTTATTTTCCTCCTTAACACAAATTTGTGGGTTTTTAATTAAATCATAATTAATTCTTTTAGTGGAACCCATCTTGCAACTGCAGAAGTGCCCTCTGGGGTAGGCTACATGTACCCCTGGTTGGAAATCACCACTTTAAACCACCCAACCTTGTGTCTCAGTGTTTCATTAATTTTTCATTTGTTTTTATTATTTATTTCTATACCCTCAAACATCTTGCCTGGAGTCCACTACTCACCCAAACATATTTACCCCCAAGTCCCACGATTGCTCACCATCAAAATCAATGTTGCCATCCTTGTTAAGGTCAATATCGGCGAGGATCTCTTCTAACTCCCCTTTCTTCAGCTTCTCACCCAGAAGGTTCTTCATGCCCTCCTTCAGCTCATCCATAGTGATCTTCCCATCACCATCACAGTCAAACTTCAAGTTGGAAATCCAGGAGGTTTGGACATAAACACACAGTAAGTGAGATGAGACAAACAAACAGATCACAGGTGAAAAGAATAACAGATCACACAAGGAACAGAGAAGAAGAGAACAACTTTATGTTTCATGGCTACTGTGGAGAATGAAGAGACTGAATACAGGATGATGTAATGAGTTGATGAGGAGAAATGAAGACAAACAGAGAGAGAAAAAGTTCTCAAAAGATGGAGTAAGTAGTTGGAAAACTGCTTCATAAGGCTCCTTGAAGTGTGAAAACAGCTCAACTCATTGGTTGTTAGCACTGAAGTGAGAAAAACTTTTGAAGTGACTGGAGTTGGAAAGAGTTTAATTTATTCTCATTTGTTCAGAGAGTAGACTTTGCTCTGAATTTACAGTGATGTCTGTTCAGAAGTGGTAGAGTTAAGAGCCAACTCATTATCTCCTCAAATGGATTCAAATGTCAGAACATCTGTTTATTCTGGCCTTCCACAGCATTACTGAGAACCTTGACGATGACGCATCAGTGGTGAAAGAACTCCTGGTGTAATGGCAGAAATTGAGACTGCAGTTAAAAACTTCAATATGTCTAGTTTAAGAACAGAGCAGCATACATCTTTAAAAACCTTTTATGGGGGAATGATTTGATTTAGTGTCTTGCCTATAGGCTTCAATAAACTTCCACTGGTTCAGGAAGACATTGATAGTGATAGAAATGTACATACATGTACATTTTTTGGGGTTTTCAACTATATTCTGTGTAACATTTTTTCTGTAAAAAAAAAAAAAAAAAAATTGCTCATCCTGTAATTGAATTTAAAATATCTATTTGCCATCAGTTAATAATTTCTGCAGTGGTAGCTGATGCCTGAAAACCCCTCGCTTTCCACAGGAGCCAAAAAGTATTCAATCTAAATGCATGATGTTAAAATTAAAATAAAGATAAATTATTCCCAGAGGCATTTTGTACACTCCAATATGTCGCCTGTTCTAATCATTAGGGGTACATTATCAATGTTGTCTGTTTTTTTGCAGTAACCATTAAAAACCTATCATGCTGTAGTGTGTTAAATGGATGAACCCAGGTGTTTGAAGCTGTGCTTGTAAATTACACGATCGCCTCATTTGTTTTGTTTGATGGGAGGATACGTCACACCGGGGCTTGTCTTTTGGGGGATTATCAATTCTGTGTACCTGCCTCTGTAGTGACATCAAGGAGAACAACTCAATAGATAACTCCTCCAAACCAATGAGGCACAACGTTATTTCAATAGGCAAGTCTAATGAGAACAAATTAACAGGTGAGACAAATATAGAATATAAATCATGGCCATTGGGATGACAGGAGCCAGGCTGCATAAAAACACAATCAATATGATAATTTTTCCTTTCCCTTAAACATTTTTCTTCTGTCATAGCACCTTTCTATTGTCCTTTTTTTTACTCACAAGCAGGAGTCATGCACCCTTTGCTCCCTCTAAGGAAAGGTCCTGTTGCAAACTTCAAAGTTCTGTCAAAGTACCAGTCCCTTTTCACCTGATCTGTGTCAGACTCTTCTAGAGTTTCTGGCTGGGAAGCTCTCACCTGTTTGAAGGCACAGCGGAGCTCCTTCAGCCCGACCATATGAGCTGTCTCAGCGAGCATCCTTGGCCCCATTAGCTCACAGAAGTCATCAAAGTCTACATGCCCACCCCCTGCAGGAAGACAAAGGGGTACATGCATTGATGCAGACACACAGGCACAGGTTGATTACCAAGTCATAGCTTTCATGCCTCCCTGGAGTGTTTACGCTTGACGTGTGGATTCATGCATTAAGGATGAGACTGTCAGAGGATATTGGCGCATCCAGTAGGTCTATATTGTAATTATCTACCCGGTAACAGGGCTGGAAGAAGTATTCAGATCTTACAATTAAAGCTGGATAAAATATTTTTCAGACACTATTGGGCAAAAAAAGCAAAGCACAGTATTGACATACTTGTAGCAAACAGCTGCTTTTTTTTACAACATCATGAATTTGGAGTCATGTCTATTTCGACTTGACAAATGTATGTCCTTTATTCACCCTTTAAATCTATTTTTGGTCTCCACCAGTTACAGAGAGAGTTACTGCTTCTTTAGCTGCTAATTGATGCACTGTGTCCAGCTAGTGGCTAACTTTGCTCTCAGTTTGGTGCTTAACAAGTCACATCAGTGAGTTTTTTAGAGTTTTTTTTTACTAAAAAAAAACCTCTGCATGCTGCAACTATAAGAAATTTTTATTAGAAGGTAACAATAAAACAAGAGATACCCTCAGAGGTGTGAACTGAGATTAATTAGGTAAGATTAATGGGTTAATTAGGTATGTTGAATCTGAATTTGTGTTAATGCCAGAGTTTATAATGCTACATTAGCCATGCCACTGAGCTTAAGAGCTCGAGAATACGCAGGTGTCACATTAGAAAAAAACTGAAGGCTTTGAGATAACAAATAGACACATTCATTTACAGGTTAACACAACTAGTTATTTTCTGCATTCATTTCTCTCTTGCTTTATATGAATTAAAGTGTTGCTTATTTCTGTGATTATTTCATCATATTTTTTACGGGCAACATATTGTTTCATTTTGTAGTGAAGTCAAATAATACACCAGATGCTCCCTTTAATGGAAATGCATATAGAACCTGAGACAGAAATCCTGGGTTAACCAAGCTGATAACTGAATTAACCAAGTTGATAACCACCATCATGGTACCTGTTATCTCTAACTGGGGTCTCGTCGAGCAAGCTTTTATCAAGACCTTATTCTATTACATTTTCTGACCTTATCTTTCTTTAAATGTACCTGCACACTTTCAGTAGGGCTATTACTAGCAAATTAATGTGATAAGAAAGGTTCACTATTTCCCTCTGGATTACAGGAACTGCTGAACTACTGCTTTGACCTGCTGAACCTCGGAGATGCACCTACATGCAGTCCTCCTCAGTAAAGGTAGTAGAACTGCACTTGGTGTTTCTGACTTCAAACCAAGCTGCTCTGTGAAAGGTTTATGAATGGCTTCAGGAGGCTGTAACAATACATTCAGAAACATGCTCATTATGCTTCCTTAACCCTCTTAAAACCAGCTTTGTTTTGTTTTGACCCCCGTGGTAATTATCAAAACAGGCTGATACAATGGGAAGGCTCATGTTATTAGCTGAACAAAAGACAGGCTTATTTGATAGTCGGACAAATACGCCCGTCCTGTTTTTGTTATCTCGGCCTCAGTGGGACTGAAAGACCACTTTCAATGAAGTCTTGCGGTCATTTTGTGGTTCAAAAGATTTAATCAGTGCTCAGCGTCTGGGAATGTATTAATCATGTACTAGTTACAACAGCAGCTGAAGGGTACTGAAATTAAAGACTATCATTTCTATGATTTCTGAGTTGGCAATTAACAATTTTCATACTTGCCTCAAGGTACGGTATATTTTTTGGCTGACTGGCTTTACCCTTGTGGAGCAGAAGTCCATGGGGGTTTCAAGACGCTGCCTTGAAGAATTTCTGTGCCTTAAGTGGGTCAGTCTATAATCATGGAGTAGAAAAATTCTCCAAAAAGTCCTAGAAGATTATTATTATTTTTAATTGATAGCGCAAAGCTGGAAAAGAGTGGATTTCATGGTATTAATGGCTCTATAGGGATTACACTACAGAGATTAAACTAGAGGTGTCTGACTCCCATTCTACCTTATGGGTCAAATTACGGCATCACTGAGCAGATGAATTATTCATATTACACAATATGAAACATAGCATTAAAAAATTATCTGTAGTAACCTTCAACAAATCCCCGATGCTCTGCATAGTTCTCATACTGTTTCCCTTTATGGCAGAAATGTATAATATCTTTATACAGAGGTGCGCATATTGTTTATTTGCTTGTTCCAGATTCACTTTTAAGTTATATAATTTTTAAAAAGCAGAAGGTTGCAGTTAATGTGAGCCATTTCTAAATATTTCAGTGTAATTTTAAGTCTCTGCAGGCTTCCTTTCTGTTGTCGTTTTTGTATCACCTCATGGGAAAATTTCTGTGATATTAATGCAAGGTTAATGTACCAGTCAATGCAGCTCAAAGCTGGTTTTCAAGAGTCTTGCTGTTGTCTTTTGCAACATCTAACCAAGAGCTTATTTACACCTGGGACTACAGGTGAGTCTAATTAAGGATCTGGTGCAGAACAGACTCCAGCTGCACTCTGGTCCCTGAGGATCACAGCTGAGGAACACTGTATCCAATGTGATGTAACTGTAACCGTTGTTGTGACCTAACATGCAAACTGTGGACCCAGTGTCCAATATATAGATTATTATTAGTGTTTTTGTCCTGGAGGATAAACCTTATGTTACACATGTGAGTTATTTTATCCTGAATACAATCTTTTTCTCAGAGCAGGTACATACATGTGAAAGTCTGTAATAAATACTAAATTGTCTGCTTTTAACAACCACATTCATTACACACAATGATTAAAGGGATGAGCCAATTACAGAGTACATTAATAGATATAAACTTACAGATAAATCCTCACTGGTTTTACTTGGTTACATTTTGATTGCTCCATATTGGAGATTTTTGCCTCCAAACCAATATGACAGAGGTGAAAGAATTTTTGTTTGTTTGTTTTGTGGCGCTGCGGCATTGAAAAATGACATAATGTTCAGCAGCAACATCCCTCTCCAAAAACAATGTCCCATTATTTTTCTGCAGAGCATCTTGTCAGCAGTGAACAAAAGGACTATTTCTTCAGTAGAAAACAGCAAATAAAACCTAAACTGTCTGCAAGGCAAGATATCATTAGGAGTAAAATGGTGCTTAAAAAGGGACTAAGACTTAATCTGAAATCACGATTAATCATCCTTTTTTATTACTGAGAGAAAGATCTTTTGATAAATAGTTGAAAGTTTCTGTTTTGCTTCAGTGAGCTGGAGGGGCATCTGTGTGTACGTTTGATTGACAGCGGCTGAGCTCAGGTCCTGAACAGCAGCAGGAGTACCAGAGACAAACAAAAGTGCTCTCTGGTCATGCGAGTGAAGAGTTAGAAACACACCAGCATCTAAATGGACTGAAGTGACTCTTGCAGGTATGCTTACACGCTGTTAAATGTGCTGAACCTGTGCAGCTAATTAACCATTTAGCCTGCAGACTGATGTTAGCAATGGACTTGTCCCAGTGAGTGTCCGATGTTTCAGCAACCTGAGGTGTAGGACAAGATGGGTTCATGTTTGCAAGTCAGATAACTAGCAGATTTAACTGGATGTGGTTTTCAAAGTTTCTAGCTCTTCGTGTAGCAGGCTGACTGTAAAGAAACAAGTTCTCCAACCGAGTAGATGAGCACGGTATTTTGACAAATTACTGCAAAACTAGACGGCGCTTTAATGACATCAAAAATCCATACCTGGTATTTGATTTTAGACACGTGTGCTGTAGCAGATGAAAGAGGCTATTTTATGTAACTTTAGTTGAACTGTTAGAGCAGGTATGAAGCAGTTTTCCACTTCATCCTTTGGTTGTAATGTTTAAGTGTGTTTCACCTCAGATGTGTGACTTGGTGTGGTCAGATGTTTACTCTTTTACCCATAGTTGATTTGAGTGTGGGTGCAAAATATTGCACAGGTTAACATCTAAAAAAAACAAAAACACTTTCCCCATGCACCGTGTGTTTAAGTCCTGAGCGTCCCGAGAAGGTTTATGTAAAGTCTTGGCAGAGGCTAAGGTTTGTTCAGATTTTCTGGCTTCGCTCTGAGGGTAGGTGGGTGTATAAAAACTGCATCTCTCTTTCTGCAGAAATCAATGCAGTGATGATTCACCTTAAACAGTAAACACTAACCACACAGCGATCTATACTTGATCATTCAAAGAAGACAGCAACAACAAACACACCTCCATTGAAAGGAGAAAGTTAGATCTTAACCAAATGCGCTTCTTCATGCAGACTCACTCTCATGCACACCTGCACCTGCAGGGTGAGGACCATTAATCAGTCTGCTAAAATGACTCCAATGTCCCCAAACATCTGAACTTGCACGTATATGAGCAGATGTGTTTGTGCAATACACACAGACTCATCACTCACACATTCACACCTACTCAGGTCAGAGAGACCCATCAATCAGGCGCGTGTGCTTTAACCCCTTTGGAAGAAATAAAAAGCATACACACACACATGCACATATCCACACAGGTATGGCAAGTACACACATCTCATCTTGATTTGCTGGATGATCTCGATGAGCTCCATCTCTGTCGGCATGTAGCCCATGGTCCTCATGCAGTCTGCGATGTCTTTGTAATGGATGAAGCCATCCGCATCGTAATCAAATTCCTTAAAGGCCTCCTGCAGCTCTGTTAGACAGACAAACAAGTTACAGCGACGGCAACAAACCGTAAAGTGGTTTAAAACATATTTTTCCCTAGAGTCAGTCAGGCACACATACACACACAGTGTGCACTGATACTAACAGTTACACTTTAAACAAAGTTTCAGCTTATCTGGAAGTTGTTTACTTCAGCAGGCAGAGCTACAACTAACTTTCAAGAGCAGCAAGTTATGCTGTTTAAATTGATTTTGCAGTTCTGTGTCAATGAAACACATTTAAAGGGAGTTTGGGCCTTCAATCTCTTACATGAATCAAGAAGAAGAGCAGGCTTAACAGGAGAAAATGTCAATGCTATTGATGGAGCTGTGCAGTTGACTAGTAATTTATAATGTGTTTACAACTCACTGCAATTACACCAACGACATCTTACCATCCAACTCCTCTGGCATCAGCTCCCTCTCCTGTGAAGCAGAGATGGAAAAAAAAAAAAAAGAGACAGTGGAAATAATTATGAGACAGCGTTGGAGGACGGGATGTAAAATCAGGGTGGCTTTAAAACAGCAAATTCTCCTGAGAAATGCCCCGGTGATAATCTGTTTCTGACTACCAAATTAGAATAACATGCATATCATGTCAACACTGCTGCATGCTGACAGTGAACTCTAATGGGATTTCACCAAGCAACATGTCTTTCTAATATGCAAAATGACACAATACAACACACTCAGTGCACGCACGCACGCACGCACCCACACACACAAAAACTCTGTGTGTGCAGAATCCCGAGGGAGACGTAGCATAAGCCTCATCTGTGTGCATACAAATACACACCCACACACGAGTTTATGACAGTGAGTTGCAGGAGCCCCCCGCTCTTGCAAAGAAACACAGTTAAATGTAAAATGAGACACAGATACACACGCATATGTGTTTGCCTCCTCTTGACACAGGACATATGATTTGCATATGTCCTTGTGTGTGAAACATTTCGTATTCTCTGCCTGTTTTTGACATTTACTCAGGGTGATCTCTCCCTCTCCCTCTCACTTGGGCTCCTCCTTTTTCAGATGTTTTCAGAGAAGTTGAGGCAAAGGTAGACACTTGGAACAAAACATCGATAATCATTCGAAATAATGCATCACAGACAAACTAATGTGTGCTTAGGGCTTGGGAATATGTGAATATATTCCATTGTTTGCAGACAGACATAACTTAGATTTAAAAAATAATAATTTGGTCATCAGTTCAGTTAGGGCTGCACAATTTATCCCGTATTGATCACAAATGCAATTTTGGTGATCTACAGATAAAGTGCTTGTTGAAAACACTCTGTACATGCTGAGCATCAAACACTAACTTACAGCCAGCCACTAGGGGGCGATTTTTTTTTTTTTGGGCTACACTTTTTGTGCACAAGCACCCTGCAATGCTAATGAGAAAGTCCAATAAAAATTTAGTTTTCAAAGGATAAATGTAAAGGAGAGGTTTAGAAGCTCTGCACATATCCATCACACAGCATTTTTTTCATGGCTTATAATTTGGCAAACCCCATCACACTGCATCAATCCTGTAAACAATGTCCAATTAGCATATCTGAAAACATGTTCTTGAATTAACATATGTAATGCTTTGAGAACAAAAGATGAAAATAAATTATTCTTTTTTAAATAGCAATGAAACAAGCAAGATGCCTTTTTTAAGAAATCATGCTTGTACCAACATCTTCTTGACTCCAGGGCTTGCTAACAATGAACAAGTCAACATAGAAACTTCATCACGTCCACAGGGGAAGCAGAAGACATGCGAACTCAGTCATCCTCATATAGAGCAACTGAGCCTGACATATGGAGATACCGCTTAGCACAAATACTGCACAAGCCTGGGGAAAGCTATAAGTTCAAAGAAACAAGATTGACACACAAGCTTATAAAAGCTCTTATTATTGCGAGCACATATGTGAAAAGATTCGCTATGGGCTTTTTCCCTCATTTTTATGCAGTAAGGAACAATACTGAGTCTCGATGGAATTCCAAAACTGAGATAAAATAGAGGTAGATGTGACAAATTCTACCTATCCAGTGACAGAACTGGCATATAAATGCAACATTTCCATTGCATTAGATGTTATTTTGATTCTGCTTTATATCTATTCATACTTATTGGTCACAGTCAAAACTTTTTTTTTTGAAGTTTCACATGCTAAGTATAACATAAAGCCCCCAATATATTTCATTGTTTGAGAAGCTCTGAATGATACGTTGAGTGCACATTTTATTTTACCTCACTTCTTAAGTCTATTCAATGCTAAGCTCAACTTGCGTCCATGCTTTTATACTTTAATGTAGGCTCTATGCATTTAATTAAGTGTCTACATTTCCATTACTTTTATTGAGGATTTTTCAGCCTTTAGCTGTTCTTTTTACGGCTAGAAAAGTGAGAGATAAAAAGGTAAATCAGCGCAGCGGTGGAACTGAAATGCAAAGAGGGGTGCAATATTTTCCTCCTAATACATGTTGGCACTCAGGATGGCTAATACATAAATCATACAAGGTCATCCTGCTCAAGTGCACAATAGCTTCAGGAAAAAGAACGGCTTGTTTGGAAGCTGCACCACATGGCAGCCGTTCAAATGATTATTCACTGTATAATATTGCCAACAGAGTCGAAACACAAATGCAATGCCAGGATGCAATTGCATCAAGAGTTATCTCACTATACGTGTACTCTGCCTCAGATACTAAAACACTTTTGATTTATATAAACCCCTTAAGTTTTATTATGGTTTTTGATGCTGCATCATAAGGTAAAAACATCTGTTGTCGAGTCCAGAGCCATCGCTTACCCTGCATAGGAGCCTCAAGCCTACAAGGGCATGTTTAGATTGCAAGGTCAACACATTAATTGGATTTTTTTCTTCATCCAGAAAGGATTAGACAGCATCCCATGCAGACTCTCAGTTCATCCATCAGAACGAGGCCATTAACAGTTAATTTCATTCTGTCTGCATTCACATGGCCCATTGAGCAGTCTACTGCTTTGTAAGCACGGACACATAAACTCAGTGTTACGTGGACACAAACACATATGGCCCTTAGCTAGAAACGACACTTAAAAATACAGTTAATATGCACATATATTGCCTGTTGATGAGTTCAGTCCATTTTGCTTCACAACCATCCGTCTCCTGCCACGGCACTGACATGTAAATGCATCAATTGTTTTTCTTTCGCTGTTTGTCTCTGCTAGCCCCTTCTTGAGTTGGATCTAATGAGGTCTGACAGGGAACCTTTGCTAAGGGGGTTATTAATACTTGTGTTGAGGCAGGGATTAGGACTGCTGGATGCTGGATGATGCGGCAGGATGGATGGTCTTCCTGCCTCAGTGTCACAGCAACGAACAAAACTGCGTGTCCTTCATCTTGTGGTTACGACACAGACCTCTCTACCTGTCTACTAGTAAATTCAAACCAGAGGCTGTCAGCATGAAACAATGCAGATCAGTCAGGGCAGGTAAGTCAGTAACTCAGGAAAAGATGTGGAAGCTATGTCTACAGTAGACCCAAGGTCAGTGTGAAAAAGTCTTTTAATTCCCATAAATGGCTTTAAAACAATCATTTGGTCCCATTAGTAGATACAGACCTTGTTGTAAAAAATCATTCAATCATACAAGAGCACATAGCTCCTCTCTGTGCAGATTTATCTGTTAGTCTTGAAATATATCTTTTCCTTTTGGAAGATATTTATGGAAAAGCCTTTGGTTCACTCTGTCTCAAAGTCTAACAAAGGGCCTATGAGGATCCACATAAAACAACCAACCTACTATTTCTGCTTCTACCAACTACTACAGATAGTACTTCTATTACCACCACCACCACCACTACTACTACTACTTATATCACTGCTATAACCACCATTGCAACTTTTCTGTTGCTAATATTTCAACTACTACTACTTTTTAGTAGTTTACAATTACTAGTTTATTAGTAGTAGTAATAATTGAATTGCAATTATTACCACTACCACTTCAGAATGCAATTTCTGAAGAAACTGTGGTGTATTAATATTGTATTATTATATAATTTTTAAAGCTGAGAGCTGATTAGCTGACGCCATGCTACAATGCTGGCTTTAAAAGCTGAATAATATCAATACTGGATAAAAGATATTAAATGATAAACTGAGTTCAGAATGTTGAATGTTACAATTTATGTTGAAAAGCTGAAGTGCAGCATTCACACCAGTAATAATAAAGAAAATGGCACAACAGAAGAACAAATGCTGTGAATGCTGAAAGCATTCACACCAATAAGGAAGTCTGCTAAGGTTGATACAGCCGCAGGAGGCCAAGACTGTGACAGTAAGAGAAACACTTTAAAAAGACAGATTTTTACATCTGAGACATTCAGACTTGTCCAATAAGGTGTCTGAAGTATTTATTAGTGATAAAAAAGATAAAGTGATTAATCCAAAAATATGCGAATAGCTGATTGACTTTCGAAGAAGTAGGAAGCAAAGAAGCTTTTTAAGCAAAGAACAAGACAGCTAGGCTATTTCACTTTGTAAACTTATTGCCGCTACAGACAAAATCTCTGTTTTACTAAAGGAAAATAACACAATCAAGGACGAGCTTAAAAAAAGATGAATAAATAGATGAGGCTCAAGAAGATGACAAGAATTAACAAACCTGAAACAAAAACTTAACAATGTAACAGATAAACTGAGAGTGCAATTTTAAATTGTGTGCAAAGTGCAAAGAAACACAGACTTGAAGTCTATGAACAAAGATTTCTGGAGGATCTACAAACATGAACAGAAATGCTGATTGAGCCCAAAGAGTTAAAACAGAGAATCATTGCTCTCAAAAATCATTACACAGACAATGTAGAGAAAGTGAAAGTTACTGATTATTCTACGGCAGTGCGTAAATTTCATACTGAATGTCTCAAAAAAAAAAGTGAAATTGTTCAGAGGCTCCAAAAAGTCAATCCAAACAGTCGAGACTCTGAAGAAGCAGCTTGACAAAACTGCTTTTACCCTCAGTGAGACCAAAAGTCACTTCATCACACATTTCAGTGACAGTGCTATAGATGCAAAATTTAAAGAAGGACTTTAAAAAGGCAACAGGCCTCTCATATGGTAACATTAAGACACCTGTGTGCCTTGATGTTGTCAAGACATCTGCAGCAGAGGCTAGCTATCCTGCTCCGGCAACAGGACCGTACAAAGGACAGCCAGACCATGTAGAAAAGAGGAAACACAGGCTCTGTTGAATCAATAACAAAATCTCAGCGAATGTCAAGAAAACTGCAAAGATCATAACAAACTTGAAGAATCAGCATGAAGAGGCCACAGTCCAAAGTGGAGTTTGAAACAACTCAGGACAAGCATGGCAAAGAAGGATGAATTTTTTATCAAAGAGCCGGAGAAAAGACATGAGGAAAAGACTATAAAAAATATCGAATAAATGCCCTGAGTTGAAAGAGAATTACATAAAAGCTAAGGACGATTACAATAAATCATTTGAATAAATGGAGGACATTAAGATATAAGGAGCTTAAAAAGGCAACAGGCCTCCTAAAACAATGACATCAAGACACCTGTGTGGCCAAATAAAGATGGCTTCATCGAAGATGATGATGGCACCACACTTTCACAAAAACACATGGATGAGGAGACACCTTCATCCAGGCAGGCAAACTAACTTGACAGCCCAGCTCTTTTTGTGTGCAGTCTTCATATCCAGCCAAATCTGCGTGGGTTTCCTCAGAGTGCTCAGGTTTCTCCCACACTTGGGGTTATTAGTCCCAAACAAAAGTTAATGCTGTTGAAAAATATATTGAAAGCCCTTTCACACCAAGCACAATTTTTTTCTTCTGAAAAAAATCACACAGGAATTAATTTGAACACATTTAATAGGTTTTTATTAACTTATGCACACTGCTCCACGGAACATTCGTGTGGGTGAAAAAATGTCCGGACGGTCCTTGATCTCAGCCTGCAGAAATACTGGGTCAATGAGAGCCTTTGTTTTGGCTTAATAATTAAATAATTTATAACCAATTTATTCATATAACAGTAATAATTATTAGTCTTTTAGTTTTTGATTTTTTTTTTGTCGTTGTTTTTTGTCACTGATCAGTCTTTCTCTTCCTCTACAGTCTTTGTGGTTAAGCTGCAGCTCTCTCATTTGCACTGCCAAATTTTTTAGTTTGGAGTTTTGGCACAAAATCTCGTGTTCATTTCTGTCATTTTAAGTATCTCTTAGTACATTGGTGTATTTGTAGTAATTTAATCCTAAAAAACAGGCAGGCAAGGAGTTCATGTTTGACAGCTAAGCCTAGCCTGCGACTGAGCCAGGTGACTGTATGGGCGGTTTCTTGATATGTCAGCTCCATCTACTCATCACTACAGTGCAGACATGATTTTACCAGAGCAAGATCCACCTCAGTCTTTTATTTATGCTACAGTAATTGGATATGCTAGATGATGAACACTGAAATAAGTGGAATACATGTGTTAATTTCTAAACAACTGAAACATAAAAATAGTTTTTCTATGCATACATAGAGTTTTTTGGCCAGATTTTGCTCTAAATGTGTGATACTTATCTGCCATCCTTGTACTGCTTTTTATGCCTTTTGCACCGGTGCCAGCTGTGGCCAGGGGTGCCATGTTTTTTAGATTTAGGCCGTTCTCTCTGTTTACTTCAAGTTTTTCAAAAGTAAACCCCTGCATCACTCTCCGTATACTTGTTCTTCACAAACATTCATTTTCTCAAAGTAATGAGATTTTATTTGATTGGCATGAATGGACATTACTAAGAAATTTGATTATATACAACTAATTGACAAAAACAAAATATATTTCAAAGGAAATTTAATTCAGATCGGATTACACTTTATTTTTTAGATTTCTTTAAGTAAGAAAATGTTGTTAATTAATGAATCCGTTATTCACCAGCAGTATTTTAGTTTGCACTCCTCCAGAATATTTAATTTTGCAGTATCTGCTTGCAGTGACTAAAGCATTGCTAAACTTTGTGATGATTATGTTTTTAAACATAATTTAAAATAAACACTTGCAGCTCTTGGTTAAAGCTGGGGAAAGATAATGGCCTTATTTTATAACAAATACAGTCAACAGTTACTTCATACACAAATTATTAAATAACGTTTAATAAAACCAAAAGCCCTAAATCAGTCTCCAGAGTCAGAGTATACTTCACTTTGCACCTACCATTCATCCCCCTCCCTGCACCCTCAGGGTGGTACCTAAATGCAGCGCTTAATTTACTCAGAAAAATTGCCTCTAAACATAATTTCACCACCCTGAAATTAATAAACAATTTAGCATGACAGTATATTAATGTAATTTCTAAGAGACAGGGATGTAATGGAGCATAATGTTAGGTCAAGGGGAGCACTGAAGGTCCTCATTCATACATTACAATGACTGGCTCATTAATCAGCTGACTTCCAATCATATGTTTTCAGGTGTAAAGCATAAAAGTGCAATACTGTCAGGCCAACTCCATACCCCACCAGCATCCTCTCATGTGGCCTTATATTTTATGTATTGATAATTACACTAAGGTGTTATATTCATTAATTTAGTTTCTTAAAGGGACTATTTCTTATTGCAGAACCCTTATCAAAGACTTTAAATCCCTAAAGATGAGAGCCTTTCTGCCAATTCTAACTATATGACCATTTTTGATAAATGTTCAATTCTTTGTACCACATGTGAGCTAGTTTTCTAATTATACGGACTTCCCTGGACATAATGTTGGAGCACAGACTGCTTTTTAAATAGATAAATGTGTCTTTCTACATTTTATGTTTTAGCTTTCAATTTAAGTAGAACATAGAATAAGTCCTTGCAATTACTGTCCATTTCTCACCAATTATTTTAATGGGTATTTGCCATTTGGAGTTCTGTCCTTGACATAGCAAAGTTTTTAAGTCGAACTCATTAACATCCTGGATCTGATCCACATCCATTTCCACCATACAAAGACAAACATGTGACCAAACTCTTCCTCTCTGTCTTCCGCTAAAGCACTTTAAATACTGACCTCCTTTTCTGTGAAGGACTATTTCGAAACAACTAATTCAAGGGAACGACCAAACACATCATTATATGTTAAACAGCTGAACCTTTACTGTAAATATTTTTTTTTTCTTTTCTTTTTTTTAAATGAATTATAAAGACACCATTGAGCTGGATTATTTGATGGCTATTGATGGCTTATTTTTTAGTTGTCGGTTGCCCAAATATTCTGTGATGCCCTACAACAACCAGGGATCAGGGAATGAAGAGAGCCAAAGCGTAACTTGAACCAACCAAGGTGTTCATGGAAGATATCCCACTGTCCAGGCAGTATTTTTTTTTAAGTGGAAATGTTTGAATGACCTGTTTTTTTGTTTCCCCATTTGTTTCTTTTCTCTTTTTTTTTTTAGATCTAGAGGATGAGGTAACCAGCCATGTTCAAATGGTTTCATGTTTGAATGAATAGAGGTGGCTAATGGTGTTGACTTTGCACAGTTATTCGACCGATTCTGTATCAACAGTTCATGGTCAGCCAACAGTGTGTTCATTGTCAGACAGTAATCGCTCGCTGCAAACACAACTAGTGTTTATATTTACAATCAATAGGTACCACTTAGAATCAGCTGAACAAATGGATCAATTTCCCATCCAGTGCAACGTTCAAGTAATGTTGTGTTTTCCTTTGAGCCCTGACCTCCACTTTACTGAGCTTTTCTTTATCATCCTTTGACAACCTGTAGCATGGCCCGCAGAGACTTGAATGTACAATATTAAGTAAATAAATTATCATATACAATAAATACAGACATTGTAACGTGACACAACATTTAAATTCAGATCTTTTTTTAGGAAATGTTATTTAATCCCTTTTTTTCACAGCAATGTGGTCAAGGTCATTTCTATTTCATTTCATTTCAGCACTTTTCCATTAAAGGCTATTGCTTTGGTCTAGAGGAATAGACAGTTTGTTGAACTGTTTGTTTTGGTTGTCAGACAAAGATGTTGTAAAGAACATTGACATTATGAAAGAACACATTATGAAAGGGCACATTTATTTTGAAGGACAGCTGCGTGGGAGACAGACAGATTGATCAAAAGATACCTTGACATTACAAACTAGTGACATTATGAAACGGAAAAGTAATCAAGAACAATTACGTTGAAACCATTGCGGTGATAAATGAATGCCACTGACTCATGATGGGAAATGGAAAGCAAAGTTAAAACTCCTCACATCATAGTCAGATGTTTCACTGACCCATCTCTTCACCCGAACAACAACTAGCCCCCACCTTTGCTCCAGACAAACAAGAATCATAATTACTTGCTGTAATCACACAATGTCACTTCTCCTGAAGGACAGTCTCTCAGGTGCATGAAGAAGAGCATTAGGACTTGTATTGAGCTAACAAGCAGTTTAGGCCTGTGGCATCATCAGCTTAATTAAATCAATTAAATTTGTGCAATATAGTGCTGGTGCTATCCTTGCTGATAGGACTTTTTACACGTTTATAAATAAAAGTACAATAACTCATGTACTATATTTGGTAACAGAAGTGTTAGAATGAGCTATGGAGGTCACTACCAATCCAAACCCCCAACAGCTCGTTCCTTTCTGCCAAAATTACAGGTTTTGAATGAGAATTAACCATAACTCTAACTGGCAGGATGGCCAGCGGTGGTAGCTTTTTTCAGGCCACAAGTTCAGTGTTAAATTGGTGCTTGTTAATTTGGAATGCTCTTGATAGCACTTACATTTTTGCTTTGGATTTTTTTCATCTGGAGGAAGATTTATTTAAAAACATTCTTCTGTGGATGGAAATTTTTTTTTTGAGAGGGACGAAGATAAAAATCACATTATTAATTATACTTTTGTGCTGGTGAACCAGGCCTAAATCTACATCAGGTTTTTGGAGTAACAAACAAGTGCTTAAAGGATGCAAGAAAATGCATGTGAGGATAAATGGAAACATGCTGTGGAACTAACCTGTCCAAAGAGCTTATTGAGGTAGGAAATGTAGGCAGCGGCCACCGCTGAGCTGTTGCTGAGGCTCCTTTTGCCTTTCCGACGCCCATCCTCCCCACCTGAGCCCTTCCCCTGGTCTGAGGGCGACTTTGAGCTGTGAAGTGTGCATTTGTGTGCCAAGTGTTAAAAACTGTCATCATCAAAGCCTGCCCTTTTAATCCTCCTCCTGACTTACTGAAAATAAACACACTTAAGTACCTTTTGGCTGAAGTGTTTCCGAGGAGGACAAGTTTGAAATTCTGAAAGCTTGTTGCGCAGCTCATGTACCAATCGATGGCACTAATTGGGTGCACAAATCTACACTACCCACTCTCCCTGTCCTAATCAATGTTGATTAGAAACAGAATGATAATAACCAGAATTTCTTGGAGAGGCTGAGCTGAAGGGCCTTGCTTTTGAATGTCTTCGAAGCTGGCGTCTTGCCGGCTGCTGCACCCCTCCCTCCACGAGGAGACAAGCTGGGAGAGGAAGAAGAAACCTTAATCAATTCAAAGTGCACTTAATGTCCTTCATTAATAATTAAAAAAAAAAACATGTAACCACTGATAAAAATGTACAATAATGAACTTTGTGGCTTGTCACATGGATGGACCCTCCTGTAATAGGAGCTTAATGATGATTCAAACTGTTGATAGACAGCAGCAGCAACGGGAGGAAATTGTTCGAAGTTTTAAACATTGCATGGATCATCTTAACCAGAAACTCTTGGAAAACAGAAAACTCTTTTCAAAGCAGGTTCATTTGTGTCCATCTTTCTAGTAATCACTCGTTTCTGTATAAGAGAGAAATGTGGAGATTCTCACAAAGCACATATTTAGAGCCCACATCCGCCTTTGTGCTCAGCTTTCAAGTAAATTGTTAATTTGAATCAGTTCCCTGTTACATTTGTCCAGTACTTTTGGTTAGATCCCACTGACCTGGCAGCAGAGGACGGTCTACTTTCAGGTCCTCCTTTTGGACTTTTCAGAGACATCCTGGATGGAAAAAAATACAAATGTGAAAAAGGGATAAGAGCATGAGAAAATACGAGACATCCCTTTAAAAAACAGTCAGATTCCGGTCAAAAGGTTGACATGTATTTTGGAGAAAAAAACAAAAAAAAACGTGTTTAATTTCAAAATTGTTAAAGCTGCCTTAATAACTTAACACCTTAGGAAGTAACAAATGCAAATGTGTTAGAAAAAAAAATCCTACTTTCCATTAGACAATGTGCATTATTAGCATTTATTTGCAGCTCAAAGGGTCCAGCATTCACTTTCCTTTCCACAGTGTTTTGCTCTACATCAGTTCCTGAAGGAAGTATCTGGCTTTTTTAATTTCCTAAATACTCCACTTCACCAGGAAGTTGCTAACTTCATTAAGCTGCCATTCAGTGATTGGAAGATAGTGTACACTGAGTTTATTAGAGTGCATTCGCTAAAAAACAGCTACCTGCTGTGGAAGGAACTGAAGTGGATGAACCTTGTGTGCAAAAATGTGTGCAAAACCAAAAGAATCAGATAAAACGTGCTGTAGAACTGAGGGAAACAGTTGATGATCAGCATGAGTGAACCTTCTCACATCACATATTGTCATTTTTACAGTTTGTAAAGAACAAGAGACACAAACAAAATGCTGTCTAATCTACTACATATTGAGAGAGAGGTAGGAGAAAATAAGTCTAATCCAGTGCAGACAGATTAATGTGAATAGGAGAACACAGCCCAAAATAATACACAAAGACTGAGAGCGGGTTAAGAGCTCAAGACAGCCAAAATTATTGAATCAAAGGACAAAAAGAATGGTTTGAAAAAATGGGAGCCTGAGATAGAGGAAGGAGAGGAAAAGAGAGAGATGAGGGAAAAGGGGGGGGATGACAATCACACGTGTAGGACTTGCGGAGATGGGAAGAGGAGCAGAGACTTATGGCTGTCTGTTTAAGAAGCAGATTAATGTTCTGTCATAGAACTCTGCCGTTCTGGCTATCAGCGCCTGTTGATGAACGGCCGTGCTTGGCACTGATGCGCCATAAACATAACGCCTCACTCCACCATCTCACTTGCCACGCAGATGGTGCAAAGACAGATACCCGAGATCTGCTCCAGCGGTAGCTACTTAGGGCCACGTAGAGCACGAGGGCCGTAATGAGAAGAGACACAAGACCAGCCAGTCCTCTAAATTACACCCAGGCATTTAATGCGCCTCTGCCAAACGAGCCGCGTTCGCTACTCCCACCGGGTTGAACAAAACGTGCCATGACTGAGGAGTGATTGCCTGTCTGTCACGCTTTCACACAATCAGCTTGCATGTGATACATGCTGATTGTCACACGCTTAGAGCATGTTAAGCTGTCTGGGTTGAGAAGAGGGGAACATACATTTTTACATGAGTCTGGACACGGAATCACATGAAAACAATTTTTAGTAAGTGTTTTTATATTACACATGCTCATATACATTCATATACAGTAGATTATATATTATGCTTTATATTAAAAAAAAGTTCATATCTAAAATACTTTAAACAAACAAACTATTACTTGCACACATACACACACACACACACACACACACACACAGACATCTGTCTCTTCCACTCCCCTAAACACTGAAATCTCACATGTGGGCCAAGGAAGATATTCTATAATGTTAGACTCACATTGTTTGCCTGAAGAATTGCTCTCATCTTCAGTGAGCACAAACTCCCATCAGGGTAAACAAACTCACCCACACATACACACAAACACACACACACACAAGCGCGCGTTTCACTACACAAGCCATTGAGCAGCACTGTGTGTCTGCTGCTCTCCTCCCTAAGTGGCCAATTGCTGTCAATCACCGAGCCGACACAAGCAATTTTAGATCCTAATCATGCTAATTGAAGTAATGAAATGGAGGGCCAGGTGGACTGGTCTAAAACAAACAGAGCTAACAGAGCTGATGATGGAGAGCCCGCTGCACTGGAGGGCTGCGGCGGAGTGACAGGAGCTGAATGGGCCCTGCTGGGGAGCGAAGGGTTAAACACTGAATGGATACTCTAAATATATTTCACAAGAGCCACTGGAATGAAGGGCGCTGAGATTCATTATGTCTTACAAAAAAGACCCCACATACAATGCAAACAGGCACAATACAGACAGAAAATAGAAAGCAATCACAGAGGTTATTACTCCACCAAGGCTGCACAAATCTGATACTTTGATAGGAGAAAATAATTTTCTGCATCTGGATGTGAATCCTCATCAAAGTACGCACAGCGATAGACATCATGCTGATTGGCTGATAGTGGTCAGGATTTTTGGAGGATATCTAAATGGGTTTTTTTTTAGCATTAGGGCTTTATACAGAAGTGAATTGCTCAAAATTTTGAGTGAGTCACACATTAACTCTGATCTGATCTTTCATATTGATCATGTTCCAGTATAGCATCACATATAGCTTAAATAAGAGTTGAGCAGTATCCTTTTTTACTCCCTCCTTAATGACATCTCAGTTTACAGTTTGTGGCAGTTTTGTGTGGAAAAAAAAGGATAAAAAGTAAAATGTGAAAAAGCTGAGCTTCTGGTGACAGAGGTCATTGTGGCATATATAACATTGTCCCGCCTACAGTGCTGTGTGTGTGTTGATTCAGTGTGGAGTTTGCATGTTCTCCCAGCGTCTGCGTGGGTTTTCTCCAGGGGCTCTGGCCTCCTCCCACAGTCCAAAGACATTAAGGACAGCTTAACTGGCAACTTTAAATTGCCCGTGGGTGTTTCCATGTGTCAGCCCTGTGATGAACTGGGTGTACCCTTCCAAGTCTCTCTGGGCTTAAATACTTTTAGCCCATTTAATAATGAATATAGGAAAATAGAAATGCCCTTCTACCATTGATTCTTCCTGAAGGACCTGATTGCACTCGAAGCTGAGATGAAGGTTTGACATGTTGCCTGCAGTCACAAATCTCTCTATGCAAATAGTGCAGATGGCTTCATTGGGGTGACTGGCTCACCTTTATAGACTAGAAGCAGCTAATTTTGCTTGTAAAGTCAAGCTGAGATAAGCAGCAGAAGTCTGGTTTACTCACTTCTTTCTAACTTCCTTCCTCTAGACTTCATTTTCAGACTTACAGTCTTCAGCTCCAACCTACAGTGACTCAAGGAACCTCACTTGAGGACATTTATCAATTTATTTTTAGCTCCCTCTGGAGCCACAAAAGGCTTTATATGGTTCTTTTCAGACATGCACTACTCCTTTAAAACCTTTAAAGAGACTGTGAACAAAAGTGTAAAATTGGTGAATTTCCCTTTAATGTTGCATAAAATTGTAAAAATCTAAGCACTTGTTCCTTGGCGCATGGCCTGAATTTACACCTAATGTCATTGGAATCTGTTGAATGGTTTCTGAGTTACTCTCCTACCCACTAACAAGCGAACAGACTAAGCTAACGGGAGCAAAAAAAACAACCTCCCTGGCAGATGTTAAAAACAACATACAAAGACACGGACAGAAAAACACTCACGGCTCAACTCAGCTACTGCCACTTGACTTCGAGTTCAAGTGAGGCTTTACCCATCTTTGTACTCTCCCTCTGTTTTTCCCTTTGTTTTTTTGTATTATCTTCCATTCACCTGCTGTCCAGTCAGTAGACAATCAATCCCAGAGGGCCAAACCAGCCTGTGTCTGATCCATAAACAACCAATAGTAATGCAATCGGGGTCTGGCAGTCCATCTTATCTTCACCTATCTTAACACCTCTCCACCACTTCCTCCACATCACACCCCCGCTCCCTCCGCTCCCCCAGCACTGATTTTATGTCACTGCTCTGAAATGAGACTGTCGCCTTCAGTATTGGTGCAGATAGGAGGGTAAGGAGGGCAAGAATGAGATATTTTTCTCATCCGCAGACATCTTTTCCTGTCTCTTCATTCGGAACAATCTCCTTATTACATGCTTTGTGTGAGTCTTGTCTAATTACAGCCTTTTCCTCCTTCCCTAGCCTGATAATAACACACTGGAGCTGGTTAAATCAGTCTGTTGATGTGATTGTAGAGAGCAACAGGGGCACAAATATTGAACCAAAACAAACTGAAACAGTGGGCTGGCCATCTGTCGGCTTAAAGAGCAAAATACACTTAAAAAATCCAGTCAAATAATCAAATATTATAGAGGAGAGGAGAGAGGAGACATCTGTCAGTCTCATTAGAGTGAGAAAACATGAGCTGTGCACGACTCACTACACATGAACCGACTGATTCAAAATGCAGAGAAAAACATACTGATTATTTTACACACTTTACATACAAGCTTACCTTTTTCAGCCACCAAGAGAAAGAAACAGAGAATTTTTATTCTATTTATTTTGACCGTCCTCCTTGTTTGTCCTGGCTGATGATGATGAATATGAAGTACATCTCTACAGTATGAAGTCTTCCCTAACCTGAGGATTATATAGTGAAGGGTGATTATCCAGCTAAATATGTCGGGATTAGAGCTGAAGCTGTCTGCCTCTGTCCTCAGGAACAAAAAGGGCAGTGATATTGTCTTACTGCAGATACATTGGGGAGGCAGATGAGTCATTCTATTAATCTCGACGTATTTATATTTCATTCCAATCTATTTTGGTTTAGATGCAGAAGCTTTAAACTGTATTAACCCAAATCGACCAACCTGTGAGTCTATTATAACAAGTGCGTGTCTATTTCAAGTTCTAGTCAATATTTGTAGATCCTTGCAGCATGAAGGACCAAATTTCAGTTTCCATGGAAAAAACAAAACTATTTAACTTAAATGTGAACAAATTTAACTGTTTATATGACAAAGCAACGCAGCTCATAGGTCCACTACGAGAGCTGACAAGAGACAAACATTTATACATGTTTACCCCAACGTTTCTTTTTCAATCTGCCTTTTGGGAAACACTTTCCCATAAGCCCTGGAACATTCCTGATTAACCAACACACCTTGGCCACAGAACTGAGTTCCTTATGAGTCAAAGAAGAAAGATTTGCTTGGACATAGTCTTTATTACTGTAGACTGTGGGTATAAGATCCTCATTGAGTGACAATTTTACCCAGAATTCTCCTCCTTTACGGCACTCTGCTTGTTACTATTTTGCAAAAGCACCATCGCTGCATCTTGCTCAACTTGACTGTATTGATTCAAAGATAACCACAGAAAGCAGAAGGTTTTTTCACCTACAGCAGAATGATAACTGCTGCACGGAGACCTTTCCTCAGCTCTGACACAGCTCTGTGGAGGATAAGACTGGCTCAGACATGTCTGTAAAAACAGGACAGAAAGGACTGGTGCAGAAATCTTTAGACAGCAGAGAATGTATTTCAACAGTTATAAAAAAAAAACCTGCAGAAGTTGGTAAATGGAGTGGAATTTAAGGAAAGTCAGTGACAAAGTTTTCATGAGAGCTTTGTATGCTCAAACAGTTATAACTGTTTATCTTAAACACATGTATTTCTCTTAAAATATGGAAAGTAGGCTGAATCCCCAAAACACATACTTTTCTGTCTGAATAGTAAAAGTGAAAAACAGGAAAAAAATCATTATACTTTATTTTTACAGAAAGACACCAGACTTGTCATGCTGACTGTGGCTGAAAAGTGCACACAGCCATGCACTGGACTTCCAGAAAAGTTGCAGATGTATACAGAAATGTTGCAGCTATTAAACCAAGGGATCTTTGGATGTTTTTGGACAATAATTGGAGTGTTTGAGCCAGCAGTTTGAGAGTATATACTGTATATATGGCAATAAATCCAAAAAGGCCCTGCAGAAGAAGAGGGGAGAGTTCAAGGTTCAAAAAGTTAATTAACTAACAGCTGAAAAAAAGATGAAAATATCCATTTAAGGCCAGAAGAGAAAAGTCAACATACTGATGCATGGGATGTTAAATGTTTCCAGTAAAATGACTGAGGATTCACTTATTTAGATTTAAGCTAAATACACTTTGTAAAACTGCTTCTGCAGTGGCGGATAAGTGCTTATGAGTGCATGTGTGTGTATGTGCTGTACATACACTGTACATAGCTGATTGACAACTCTGTCCTCTCTGTTCTGTCCACACATTAATCACACTGTGTCCTTCACTGATTGCCTGCTATACGTTTATTATATTAGGCAGGGATTTCAGATTTCATGTCCTGAGGTCTTTTTCTATTTTGTTTCATTATTCATTAACTTTCGATTCGTCTCCTATATGCTGTTCTTATGCTGCTATTAGGCCTTAAGTTTGAACTGTAAACACAGTTAAAATTGTCTCAGTGAGGGTATCAGATTTTTGATTTTCAATAAAAGTAACACGAACGACACGTCTTCAGTTCCTCGGACCATCAAAGAAGTGTAACGATCCATACAAACTGTGCTGTTCTTCTCCTTGGCATTTTACTTTGCTCTGCTCTGGTCAGTGTCTGAACTTTGTCTCACTTCACTGGACAAACCTGCTGGATGACCTGTGACTCTTGTAAATGTCACCCGTGGCTTTAAAATGTGATAAAATGCAAAATTAAAAAATCCTCCCTGCCTTGTCGTTTTAGCAAGATACTACCTGTGCTTTTAAAGATGCAGAAGTCGCAGTGTCTACTGAAACAAGTTGAAGTCCAGCGTGTGCAACCAAAACATTTAGTGCTCCAGAGAAAACATAAATTGCAGGTGAGGCATAATCTAAGTTTTATGCTTTCTCCTTGTTTCTGTTTCTCTGTGTTTTCTGCCTCTCTCTTTCATTGTCTCTTGTTCCCCGTTCCTTTCCCGGTGTGGCAGTGCTGCAGTGGGACACTATGGAGGACTCTATTCCCCTGTGCGATCAGACTCTCGCCACGCTCAAATATGCTTAGTGCATCAAGCAAAAAAACCCTTATTTAGCGCTTTGCTGTTTATAAAGAAGAGAAAACTTATTTCACCACTTACCTTCACAGAAAAAGACAAGAGAGTGCAATAATGTTGTCGAATTTCATGCAGCAGTCAGCTCCCAATGGGGCGCAGACCTTTGAATTGTTTACTTAAGTGGAAATCAACTTTCCTTTTTGGCTTGGATTGGGTTGGCTGGAGGCAGTAGTGCAGTTCCGAGCCGCACCTAGTCAAATCTTGGAAATGCTGATTACAAGGTCATATACTGAGCAGGTGCAGATATAAAAGGGGCATTTTTCCAACCCTGACTGTGAGGATTTGCATGAATTTACTGCTGCTTTGATTTGCCAATTATATTTTGATAGATGTGCAGCAGGTAAAAGTGCAGGACGTGGACGGTGGAGACCAGGGTTTGATGCAGACTCCTGCGTTTGGCTGTGATTACATGTTAAAAGAGTACATTTGTCCTAGATAATGATCTTTCCCCAACCTTGACTAAGAGCTGAGACTTGCTACTGCTAAACAACTGAGAATGCAACACTTTTTCCAAGAGGACACTCTTTATTCCAAAAGATGCCCTTGAAGATAAAATGATCCCTTTGTCCAGAAGACAAAGAAAAAGACAATATGGTATTTTCGTGCCATTTTGGCTCTGTGGAACAATATTCCAAGCATGTGCTCATGTTTGCCATCCAGTCATATTAAGAGAAAAAAAAGGTCAATCAGATGTTGAGGAAAGGGTTAATCTATGACTCATGCCTCTCCCTAGTTGCTACATTGGATATTTCTCCAATACTTCAAGTAAGAACATTTTTTAACTTGCTAGACATTTTAATTAATAATGTTTCCTCACTATATTAAAAAAAAATATAACGCATGCTCTCTTTAAAAAAAATATTTACTAAATTTGAAGCATATGAATGTTATTTATAAAGACAGTTAATTTTTCCTGATTGAGAATTCAACTTTATACAGTTGTTCGTAACATCTGAGTCTTATGCATCTTTAGAGATGAAAATATAAGGAAATAGTGTGAGCTTCAAATCGAATCATCACAAATGTGTACTCTTTGTTTAAAGGCAAATGCACGTGCTATTTGTGTGTGACCAACACTTAGAAGATGAGGGTCCGTTGGAGGGGTCTCGTGGTTAATGGTGCGTTCGCTTATTGGTGACTGATAATGTCATATCAGAAACTAATTGCCTTCACTGTTGCCTCATTAAGCACAGCATGACGTCCTGCCAGGGGGCACTGGCTGCACACCTCGCTACAATCACTGCTATTTCAATATGTTCCCGTTCCCTTCCTTCATCTCTTGCTCTGATGTTCATTCTTTCTTTCATACACAGCAATTACGCTCCTTTTATTGCATGATAGCGGGCTTCATTTTTCTCACTTTTATGAAAGGACTTAAAGATCTGATGGTTTACTTCATAGATTTCATTTCTTGCTGTGAAAATTGTTCTGACATCCTCATACAATCCACCTTTTCATACATCGATCCTGTCAATTTCACCTTGTTTCACTCATGTTTTTTCATTTCATGTCTCCCCCTGCTCTTATCTCTTCATCTCCATCATCTCAGATTCAGACTGGTTCGGTTTTGCATAACTTCTCTGCTTGTTTGACTATAATCTGCTTCTCAACATTTGAATTTCTTTTTTTTAATTAATCGTTTTCTCTGTCTTATTTCCTGCAGTCACCTTCACACTCCGGATCTGGAGCAGTTGGCTCATCTCTCCCCTTCCCTCTCCATCCATTCACCCCTCTGTTTTGCACATGCCCACTGCCCTGCCTCTGGGCCACACTTCCCTCCATCCCTCTCTGCTCCTTCTCCACCTCTCCCCCTCTTTTATTTATGGGAATATGCTGATGGGGCAAACCCAGGTAAAGATAGAATATTTGTGGTTACACGGAGGTTAGAAACAGAAATTGAAATAGAAAAATGAAGTGAGGAGGTGAAAGAGTGAACACATAATTAATCACAAAGCTGTCTTTTGACCTAAAAAGCAAAGCCATTCATCAAAAGGAAAGGAGGAAAAATAAAGGAAAAGATGAACAATGGGAAGAGAGGAGAGAGAAAAAAAATGTAATACAGGATCTATGCAGGATCTAATTGGGTCAGTGGCAAATAATGTGGCTGTGTTTGCACAGAGCTTTGCTTCAGAGTTACAACAGCGGGCTGGTTGCAGATCAGCATCAGTGGGTGAGTGAGTCATCCTAATGGGAGGTAAAAAAAAAAAAAAACAAGGAATAAGACAACCTCAAACCTCATGAGTAACCTGCCTCAATATGCTTCAAATCTCTTGTTTCTAACAACAACATGTGGTCAGCTGCCATTTATAAATATGGAATTGCGACCAAACAACATCACCTAAATGTTAAAGGCACTTGTGCATTTTTTTCAAAGAGCACACATAAACTGAAAAAAGGGCAAAAGGGAAAAGAATAAAATAAACACAAAATGAAATGACACGTTTAACCTGAGGGAATATCATTCTGTCATCTGTCATTTTATTAGATAGGGGTCACTTTTTCTTTTGCTTTGCTGGCCGGACCCTGTCATAAAACGTTAGAGAAATGAAAAACTTGTTCAGTGACACTGTGTTTGAATTTAGATTAAAAAAAAAAAAAGTCACATGTCTCTTCCTTTTGTGTGTGCCCCTGCTAGTCAAAGTTGAGGACAAATCACAGGTAGGGTTAAAGGGATCTGTCTGTGTCAGAACAGCCCTCAAGAGAGACAGAAAGGGGAGAGAGAGGGGAAGACTAATAAAAGGAGGAAAAAAGGTGAAAGTAGGAAGGTGATGCTGGCAGATGATAGCTGCAGTGAGAGGAGCTGAAAGAGAAAGACAGACAAAGAGAGAGAGAGAGAGAGAGAGAGAGATGCCTCTTGTGTGAGGCCAGAAGCCATGCGGGGCCGAAGTTGGGGATGTGGTGCGTGGTGAGAAGAATAATGCACCTTGACAGAACAGCACTCTCTGCCAACACGACCAATGATTCCCCCCGAAGCAGAGTGATGTGGAGCGCGAACAGCACCTGTGACACCAACTGCCACCCCAGGGAAACATCAACAACTAGCCAGCTGGTTGAAAAAAAAAAAAAAAAAAAAGCATTCGCCAACAACACACTCCCCATTAAATTCATTCAAAGTCTGGTGATTGACCTCACTTTGAGATGCCCTGATTGCCCCTTAACGAGTCTTCTTCTGAATTCAAATGTCAATCAGGGGAGCTACTCGAGGAAAATTAGCACACAGCTCACTCTAATCAGGAAAGATCCAATGACTGCTGTTTAATGACCTTTTGAAAGAAGAAATATCACGTTACTCATCTTACAAAAGAAAAATGGAATTTAAAAGTAATAAAATGCACCTTTACTTGATTTATTACACTCATGACTTTTGTTTCTACAGTGTCACTTGTTGTGTTTGTGTTCGCAGTCACTTTTTATGACTGTTAGCACTGTTGACTGACTGAGTGAAATCAGTGGCTTGATGCCTCTTCTGTACTTGTACTACTATGGCACATAGATATGTTATTGGTTGTGTCACAGAGGGTAAACACCAATTTTTCTATCTCAGCAAAGTGTAATGTCTTTATTTATTTTTTTTTTTCCAAATTTTCTGCATTTCCATTCAGGTATTTTAATGGACATTGAAATTGAAAATATGCAGGTGAAAAAAGGAGGTGGAAAAAAAAAGGAATGGTCTTGCTAGCTTAACACCGCATACGTTTCCTGATAAATAAGTCATGACATAGTGTCAAACACAGTGTCACAGGGTAAAAAAGAGGACTGCTCACATCAAAGGTGGGCAACAGTGTCGACCTTGCCGCTGGAAAACCGTCTGTGATGCTGGAGCTGCAGTTTAATACCAGAGATGGAGAAAAAAAGTGTAGGAAGCAGTGTCACTGCATTTAAATGGACTTGCTTTTTGTCAAAAGTGACTCTTACTTTCAGCTCAACTTTCAGCATATAGACTCTTAAGCACACGCTTGGCTTTGCATTCAAGAGAAGCAGAGAAGTAACTCAGGAATACAAAATATGTCTTCATGCACTTCCAAGGACGGGTGTAGGAGAGGGTGAGCACTTGCTTTGATCTTATCAGAAGATGTATGCAATTTCTCATCTTGTGTTGTGGCAAATGCTGAAAAATCCGGCTTGTGCTGCTTCTACAGTATGTAAATAGAGGTTTACTTAATCTCAGAGCTAATGGCTGGCTGAGAGGCTGGGGAGCCAGTGGTTGTACACTTAATGGAAAACCTGCACTGCTTTGTGCTGTAGTAATGGGAGGAGATTATCTCACCATGCAGAAGGACTGCAAGAATGCTGCTTGGCAAATTGGTGGTACCCTCTCTCTCTCTTTTTTACCAATCTCTCTCTCTCTTTCTCATTCAAGATGTTCATGATTTATATTGTACTTATGTGAATGCTTTAATCATGCTGACATAGAGGCTGAGGGATGCAATGTAGCTTCAAAAAATTTTTGGTTTGGTCCGGCTATATGTTCTTCTTTTATACTTTGTGTTATCAATGCAATAGTTTTTGTACATTTTTCTTCAAACAATGCATTGTAACTAAATAACATTTTGGAATGATCCGTCTCAGGAAATCAGTACTTGTTGTAATTGGGCTTCACTCTTCTGACTTGAATCGCACATCCGTTTCTTTCTTTGGATGCTGCTATCATTTACTTTTGTCAGCTCATGGGCAATGCCACTGTGTTAAATATCCATCTGACAGGCTATCTAATGTTTACCCCAGAAAGATCAATACCAAAGCGCCATTGTCCAGACTTCATTCTTCAAGCAGAATTGATTGCATGTCTTTCTCAGAACTGTCCTGGACTCGGTTAACCAGACAAATCCATGTGGTTTGGTGTCACGCTGAGAGGAAAACAGTGTAAATTAAGCCTGTGCCTGTCGAATGTACTTATCACCTCACTCAACGCATTGTCACCCTGTGCTTATGATGTTGTCATCTTTCCACTCCGATAAAATTAAGTGTTTGTGAATGAGTCACTTTTCGACGTAATTGGAAAAATAAATTGTTGAAGGGTTTCTGTTGGAGAAAGGTGTAGACTGTGAAGATTTATTATATGGACTAAAAATAGGAAAAGAGGACTTATTATTTTGACATTGGATCATTTCCCATAAACTATTACTTTACTACATAATCCTGTGCTTGTGATAAAACCAAACTCTAATGCTAGCAAGCCTTTAACCTCACATATCCTCCTGAGTGTTGGTTGTATTAGACATGGAATTGTTTCCTATTGGTCTCTGAGTGATTGATAACTCACAAGCTTAGCAAGGAAACTGTCTCGCTTTCTTTGGGGAGCCACAGTCAGCTGTCCAGCCAACCAGCCCACATTTTAAGACTGTAATTCAGTTTTTAAAAAGTGAGTATTTATAGTTGTTGGTGGTGGGTGACACAAAACTGTCTATCAGCTTCTTTTGTGTTCAAGAGTTTCTTGCAGTGTGGCATCCTGCATTTTCATGTGTCTCCATCAATGCAAAGCAGAAGTCAGTCCCTCTTCCTCTTCCCTCTGCCAGGTGAAGCTTACCGGATGCTTAAATAAATTAGAACCACAACACAACAAGGCCCCCTAGTGTAATGTCAGCAGCACGCTATTATCTAAGTCTGACACTTACTTACTATGAAATCTATTATATCAGCTGCATTCCCTGTTTGTCAGTATTTAAAGGAGTCAGTCAGAACAACCATGACACTGTCTCTGGGTGGGCTCATTGCTGTAAAGTAAGAAAACCTTATCTACATAATGAAAATACAAGGCTATGGTCAGAGTTTTGGAATAAAACCCATACATACATAAAACCCATGATTTTTTAAAATTATTCACATTTTTTCCTATTTTTTTTTCTGAGATAGTTGTTTAGCCATAATTGTTAATCTTAAATGTAAACAGTTATTTCAAGAAAATTTCCTTGGAATAAACAGCTACTGATAACCTCAACAAACTAAACTCTAAATATAATAACTCAGAGCTTTGTCTCCATTTTTCCCACAGTAAGTGTAGAATTACTTTTTTCCTGATATATTTTCCAACAAATAAGTCCATTTTCCTTTTAAAAGCCCCCACCAAGCTGCCAGGAATAAAATCTGTCGGAGAAATACTGAGTCATATTGTTGGATAATTCTAAAAACACAAGCATCAGCCTAATAAATAGCTACTTGTAGCTACAGAATGTAAACTCTTGAAGGTTTGCAAACCCCCTCAATTCCCAGAGAGAAGATAGAGGAAATACCTCTGTCATTAATAGCAGCTATGACCTTGGCAAGATAAGACTAAGAGTACTGAGGATTTTATTTGAAATTTTCTTGACCAGCCTTAGTAACACATCAGAAATCTGAATTCTGTGTAGATCACCCATGACCTTAACCTGTCGAGACTACAGTAAGAGCTCTCTAACTGTGTGTCCCTCGGGTGGCTAGCCTCATGAAATGTGTCTGAGAGTTTGGTGGTCAGCAGGTCAGCCGTGAGATCTCTGCTGCTGTCTGATAACTGCTGCCATGGGGGGAGGGGGCACTAACCTGGAGAGCTGCACACGTGTGCTTTTTACATTCTCCCCACAGAATGAGCAGATCTGAACAAACTAAAATGATGAAGATCTTCAGAGGGCTCCATCCTCTTGTGACGAAAACACAGGTAGCACTTAAGGAACACTTCTGCATTCATTTCAAGCCGCCTGAAGCATGTAGCCCACGTCTGAAGCCCAGATTAATAGATGGATACTTTGGCACCGTTACATCGAGCATTAATTTATCTAATTTCATCTCATTTAGTCCTGTGTGTTCTTTTTTTTGCAAATTAATGAATATACAGTGTAATGGTCTGCAAGCACAATATTGATGAGTGGATGCTGATAGTAATGAGATGCCTGAAGTAAATCAAAGTGTTTTCAAGTGGATGAGCTCATGCATCCACATGTACTTACCTCACTCCTCCTTCCAGCTGACCATTAATTTGAATGATTAGGGTTGCTGTTGTTCATCTGTTTCTTCTCAACCATGGAAAATTCAAAACTCAATTAGTGCTCTCATGGTTTTCCAACCAGTTATATGTCATTGAAATGTTATTACAGCATATTTTCTGCCACGTGCTCTAATCAAAGGAGCTCTTCTGCGGTTTATCTGATATTTCCTTGTTTGTCTTTTTCCTATAGTGTCATATTTAATATTGCAACAGAACCATCACTGTGAAGGATGACAAAGTCTGTAACAGGAAGGCGGTCATGGTGAATAAAAGGCATAGGACTTTCATCTGAGAGACTGGTGTCCTGTGTTATTATACATTAACAATATTTGTTAATATTATTTTAAGTTGCTTTGCTTTATTTTATTTACAGTCACAGTATGATGAGGTTTAGGGAAAAATAAACAAACAAACAAATAACAAAACTACTTGTTGTTTGACAAAGACACTGTCACAAAATTAGCCACGAGTTGACAAGGCTAACTTTACCCATATGACATCACAGAAATGTGACTGGGCGTTTGTAATGATGATCCTGGAGCGACATTAACAATGATGTAGCAGGAACACAAGCACGGCGTGAAATCAGACGGAGCCTCTCCTGCTATATGTGAGAGGGGATGTGTTTTTAGCTCAATGTCTCTGTGAGTCGATCATTTTTAATGTCAGAACCTGAACTTTTGAAGAGCTTCTTCAGCTTTGTTATTCACTTCTCCGCTTATCTTTTATTAGATTTCTTTCACTAAAAAGATCCATAAGGAACTCAAAGGAAAAAAAGCTCTCTGCCGTTTTTACAAGAATGTCACATATATCCTGACAGTAGTATATTAGACAGAAAACTTATGGAAAAATTGCATTTCTCTGGCTCCTCCTTGTGCTCCCAATGACATTTAGGAGAATCCATCTTAAAAATGTTGGTATTTGAGGTAACTCAACAACAATCTCTTCCAATCTTCCTCCAGACTTATCTAGATCATCTTAAATCCGTGTTTTTTTGTTTGTTTTTAAATATCCCCATTGTTTGAAATGCCACAGGCCCCACTATAACTTATATGTAATAATATATCAGTTTATTTTCCATCATATTTTTCATTTTTTCCTTTCAGCCCTTATGTAACCCCATGGGTAGACATGTATTGAAGTGGTATACCTTCCCTGTACCAAAAACATTCGATGGAGGTGATAAAATACAGCATCGTTAAAACACTAACTGAACATATTTCATGTGTACAGTACATAAGCTGTATATATATAAACATTATAGTTTGGCAAAAGGTCATTCACAGGCTAAGAAATCTATCACTTTTTATCTCTCTAAGGGATGACTCAACCAGGTTTAGCTCCCTGTTAAACCTCTTATGGAGAAAATGTCATTACCTTTAATAAAACTTTAATAACGGACATCCACATGTTTTTTTTTTTATTAGAGGTGTGCTGTGTAAAACACCCATCACAGATACAGATGCTATTAAAATACAGTGTATTCAGTATTACACAGGCCGAGCCCTCAGGTTCCCCGCACAGAACATTAGAGATAAACACTGTATGTTTGTTTTTTATACTCATACACATGGGTCCATTCTGTATCCCTCTCATTCATCCATTCATTGTAATGTTCCACCTGTAATTTACTGCACTGTCACCCCGCACGGTACACTCTTATTGATGTATTGTTGTCTTTGGTTGGTTTTATTACCGTGGCAGGTGTCAGGCGACACTATGAAGGGCTGCCACAGTTGGATGTGTACAGGCAAAAACAAAAGCGCACAAACACACGTGCACGAAAAAACGTATGCTTGGTTGATATTGGCAATAGTCATGGCCAACACACAGTAATCTGGCAGCGTGATTGTCTGGCTGGCAGAGTATTTTGTTCAGTTCAGTCAACACATTGAATTTAATTTCCTTTCTCTGTCCTTCAGCTAGTGGATTTTTTTCTTTTTTTTTTCCCATCCCGGGGCAATATTTCCTATTGTGTGCGTTTATTGTTTTCACACCCATTTTCCTCCCTGGATACTGGATCATGTGTGCTTGTTTTCTTGGTTCCTCTTTGTGTTTGTCTGTGTGTCTGTATGATCTCGCTTTGTCTCCTCGTCTCTCTCTCTCTCTCTCTCTCTCTCTCTGTCTTGCGTCTTGCTCCGCTCATCTGTCTGTGACTTTCTCTGTCTTTGCACCCACATACACACCTCACCCACCACCAACAACCATGAAAACACACTTACACACAAACACACACGCATACCTAGCCTCATTTGCCCGGGTTTCCTTAAATCTCCCCAATGCTGAGAAAGTGAGTGACAGCACTATATGCACAGTCTGCAAATGACTGACGGAGCTTTTAACCATATACGTCACAAGTGAAGGGGAAGGAAAAAGAGGGAGGGACAGAGGAAAGGAGAGGAGGAGAGCAAATGAACAGACAGGGGGAGAGAGAGAGAGAGAGAGAGAGAGAGAGAGAGGAAGAGAGCGTATAGAGGGATATATTGACTCAAAGCTGGTCGGCATGCTCCTCAGCGTGTGAGAAGCAGGACGTGAGAGCAGGCAAGATGGAGTGCTGGCACAGATGAAGACTGTCCCTGGGTAAGTATCTGTGGCTATATTTGTGCATGTGTGTCTGTGTGTGTGTGTGTGTGTGCATGCGTGTGTGTGTGTGTGTGCACATGTGCTCGCATGTGCGTCTCTCTGCATGTAAGAGGAGTGAGAGTGATTGAGTTTGGGAGCAACATGCTGCAAGTGATCATTCATATGCGGGTACCCAAGCAGTGAATTTGGGTGTTGTTACATAAGAGCAATGTGAGTGACTAAAAGAGAGTAGGTATTGTAGATGGGACCAGACTGTTTGGGTGTCATTTTTGCGCCTTAATGCACGTGAGTGTGTGTGTAAAAGAGACTCTGTGCTGTAACTTAATACAGTGAGGAAGGACGGATGTGCTCGAGGAAATGCGAGTTTACAACTTCAGTTTTATCAGTGGCGTGCTGGCGTCAGCTGTGTTCACCCTATGAACATGTATGTCAGCGTGTGTTCAATGGAGAGAGTCAATACATCACGATGCATGAAATGGTGAGTTATAACTGTACTGATGGAGACAAAGTCAAACAGAATCATAAGGATTATCACTAATTTTCCTCATTTTTAAAATCAGGTTCTGATGTTTATGTTTCCTCTACTGAGAGAGAATTTCACTCTCTATTATTTGCAGCATACATGACATCATGCATGTGTATGACAACATGCAGAAGGATTCAAAATAAATTGAACAGAAGACTTAAGATTTGAACTTATTCCGAAATGACACTGTTTCAAAGGCAAACAAAATTGCTTTAATCGCATTTGCCAAGTGAGCGGCGCAAGTTAACTGTTGAAACAGTTCAATTAAATGAATCAAATTAAGTTGATTCACAGAAATTTCTGCAACAAATTTGACAGGTGATTGATCATTTGGGTCTCCTTATCAGAGATAATGACAATCATACTGCTTCCTGCTTCTCTTATTGACCATTTGCTGCTTTTCTCTGTTGCATCATTGTAAATGGAATATTTTGGGGGCAGTTAGCCAGACAAAATAAGCAGTTTAAAGATGTCAGTCTGGGCTCCAAGGTCTTGTGCCCAACATTTATTACTATTTCCTGATGTTTTCTGGCCCAGCCAAACCACAAAACAAGTTAGTGACAAAAACATTTACTGATGATGAAAATAATGGTCATTACCTGCACAGTCAGAGTCAACACTTTGCTAAGCGAGTTTACAAAGCAGTCCAGGACAAATGACAGGGCTCCAAAGAGGCTATTAAACACGCGCTCCTATAGCAGATGCATCAGTCAAAAAAATGAAAGAGTAATGTTATTTATTTTGGTTGAAAATAATAGAATGAAAATGATCAAATGTACAGACATTAATTTTGCAAGCTGACACTTGCAAACAGTGACATCCATCCTCAAATGACCTGATGAAGCAGCAGTGCTCACAGTGGTGATTTAGTGGTGTCACACAGTGAAGGCACTTGTTAAGTGGAGTTGTCTATTACATCGACTAACTATATGTTTCAGTTAAAAAAAAATGATACCAAGTTTTCTCTTCTCCTAGTTCTTTTTGTCTTTAATAGCTGAATTTTTTTAATCTTGAATGGCATCGCAAGTTAACATGGGAAATTTTTTGTCACATTCCAGTTTGACTTTTGTCTGTATGATCACCAAAATCAATTAGTTCATGAAATAATATTGACACAGTGACACTGTGGGAGTGTGTAAGAGAAAACATGTCTGCAGTCTGTTTTAATCACCGCAAGAAAAGTAGGAAATGATAGCATTTGGCCTAACGAGGCTGGAGTTTGGTAACAGTTATTATGCTTCATTTACGCTTCAAATATGCTAAAGAGTGAGAAAGGCTTCAAATAGTATTATGTAAATATTGCTTAGGGGACTTGCAGATGAGAGAGGAGTGAAAGAGAGAGATAAGGGAAGGATTAGAGTGAAGTGCAGATACAAGTGACATCACTTGTTCATACTTTACAGCACAACATTTGAATATTAATTCAGCGCAGCACAGACTTGGTGTGCTGACACAATGTGTGAGTCACACTTGAAGTGCCAAAGGTTCCGACAAATTCTATTTTGGCTTAGAAGAAGTCAGGCCTGTATCAACTGATAAAAACAGACACATTTTTCAGTTTCCTCCAACATGTTTAAGATGTGCTGCGAATTTCAACATATTGCCATCGCTGACTTGCCTTGAATAGGAATGCTGCTGCTGCTGTACAAACTCACACCAACTCGGAGGAGATGGAGGAAATGACTTGGTTTTGTTCTTTCTCTTCTAGTTCTGAGCCTCTCGTTCCTCCCCTCTGCTATGATCCCTGCTATTATTTTCTCCGTCCTTCCTCAATCATTTGTTTCTCTCTCTGTCGCACTTCCTCTCCGTCACCCCTCAGTCCCGTTCGACAGTCCACATGAGCGTCTCCAAACCCCCGCCGCCCCCCTCCACCTCCCACCTGGCCATCCCCCCCTCCTCCACCTCCACCCCTTCCTCATCCGCCTCCTCCCCCTCGGCGACGCCTCACTCCACCGCTCTCCCACCTCCCTCCCCGGTCAAGATCTCTATGCAGGAGCACTTTGCCATCAACGTGTGCCCGGGCCCCATCCTCCCCATCCCACAGATTTCAGACTTCTTCCCACGTTTCCACGACTACCCCTGCACGCCTCCGCCTCCAAGGGAGAAGAAGATCCTCAAAGAGGAGACTTTTAACGGGGAGATGGGGGGAGGATACAAGGACGGGGAGAGGAGGGAGAGCAACGACGGAGAAAGGGAGGAGGCGGTCGACTCTGATGACGATGATAGTGAGTTCTTAAAGAAAGCTAATAAAAAAGTTTTTTAATGTAAAAGTTGAGCTCAGTTTTGCATGTTTGCTGTGTGTGTGTGTGTGTGTGTGTTTGTGTGTGTTTATGTTTATGTTTATTCATGGATAAATTGCTAGGCGATGCTGCAGAAAAACAACACTTCCAACCCAAAATGAGCGTCTGCATTTTTACCCAGAAGCACAACAAATACTCTCAGAGTAAATGTAGAGGCAAGCATTTTTCCAATAGTGTTTGTCACTCCCACTTTATGTGACACAGCGCCTCCGATGATTTATTAGACAATGTCGCAATGGCGGGACTCAGCCTGCAAGTTTCTGTTCATACCCAAACAGTAATCAAACAAGACAGATCAATTCATATTAGACAGCGTCATGTTTTTAAGAGGCCATCTGCTACAAATATGACTCAGAGCTTTTGACTCTGTCTGTGTGTGTGTATGTGTGTATGTGTGTGACTGAGTGTGTGTGTGTCCCTTTACTGGCAGTAATTGTCTTGGTTTGTGTTGTTTTCAGCCTACCTGGGAACACTGGAGTTCACCCTGCTCTTTGATCAGGAGAACAACTGCCTTCACTGTACCATTCACAAGGCAAAGGTACAAACAATTTCAATGTCTCCCTCACACAAACAGACCTCTGTCTGTCTGTCTGTCTGTCTGTCTGTCTGTCTGTCTGTCTGTCTGTCTGTCTGTCCGCAGGGTTGCGTAATCTTCCTTGATGGCCAAAAGAAAACAATTCTCCCATAATACTATTAAGTTTGCACAAGACATCATGATGTCGTCTTTTAACAAATTTAAAGGAACCCGTTCAACCCACAGCTTGTCAATCCAGGACAGAATGATCTCATGACACAACTAAATGTTGAATACTACTGCTCCGTTACTGTTGCAGACATATTTGATACAGCCATGCTACAAGGGCAAAAGGCACGTACTACGTATTGTGTACTGTCACATGGTGTTAATTATGTAAATCTCATTGAGTGCTTCCCTCGAGGGCAACACAAAGGAGTCTAGGAGCATTTAAAATAGGGGCATGCAAAGAAACACCCAGAGGTGCTGTTGAGATGTAACTACAGTAGAAGAGGTCTGTCATGTTCACTGTCTTTTCTGACCCTGTCAGTTGTGTGAAACGTTTTAGGGCATGATGACATCACCTTTGACACTACATTGTGTGTGTGTTTCTGCATGTGTGTGTGTCTGCTTGTTTCCACAGGGACTGAAAGCCATGGACTCCAATGGGTTGGCTGATCCATACGTCAAGCTTCATCTGCTCCCCGGGGCAAGCAAGGTCATTGCTCCAACCGTACCTCAGTGACAATTAATGTAACATGCTACCACACCGGGCTGTCCCAGACACTGACACTCCCCCAGGAAAGTCCCACATCACACAGAAACTGCAAGAGAAAGGAGATAATTTATTAGAAGACTAAAATAGGACACATTTCATACATTATTCAGCTGGAGAAGGAACAGAACTATTACTTCTATTTAAAAGTTACTTTTTGCAAAAGCTGTTCTCCCTGGTCAGATCCTCCAGACATGACAAAAAGATCAAAAAGCCCTTGTAAAACACCTAAAAAAAATGTCAGCGGGGCTAATTTAGTGTGTCATTTTAAGTAGCTGAGCAGGACACATTTTAGTAGGTTTCTGCTTAATGTGGCTCGGCCAATGCTTTGCTTTATCGAGCGCAAACACGTTCTGGTCTGCTGCACAGCTCTTGTCTTGTTTTCGGCTCAAGCCGAGGAGAGATAAGGCTCACCACAACAGCAACCCCCCAGCTCCGGCAGAATGCAACCTGTTGTCGGCCATTTTGGCTCAAGGTTGACACAAAAAATGAGGTTATGATAAGCACTGGGAGGATGCCGAGCCCAGATAGGTTGAACGAGGCAACTGTCTGAGGTCTAAGGTGCTAACAATAACAACGTCTGGGGGATTTTTTTGTCCTCCAACCTTCCTCTGTCTGTCTTCTCTCCCATTGTTATCACCCTCTTTTCCCCACTTTCCACCCCTATCTCTGTCTCTATCTCACTATCTGGCTGTGACCCTCTTTGACCTTGAAACACCAACAGTGTGTGGAGAGAGAAGGGAGACAACTGAGAGGGAGGAGAAGAGGGGACAGAGAGAGAGAGGGAGGGAGAGACGGAGAGAGAGAGAGGGAGAGAGAGAGGGAGCGTAGAAAGCGAGGGAGGGGGAGACAGATGAGGGGAGGACAGCAGCAGGTGGTTGTCATGGAAACAGGGAGGATTGTTACACGGCTCACGTCAACAGGCGAGTGTTGATGGGGGGAGAAGGGGTGGTGGAGGTAGTGGTGGTTGGTGGTTTGTGGTGGTGGGGGCAGAGAAAGCGTCACTGAGTAGGTAAGCACCCACGAAACCAGCGTTTGTTAAATAGCCCACCAGACAGGGGGCCACGTCACTCACTCGGAAAAAAAAGAAAAAGAAAAAGAAAAAAAAAAGTGGGAAGGAGCTGGTGTGAAAAGTGAGGATGACGGACGAACTCACGCGCCTATTCTTGGCAACACTCAGACTCAGCATGAAAGCATCGAAATGAATAACCCCGATGAGAGAAAAAAAAAGGTTTCAGTTTCTTTGAAATGAGTTTTGAAAATATTAAGAGCAGCAGCACACAATGAGGTCCCACTCATCCACCCTCTCATCCACCCGTACATGCTACCCAACCATTGTAAAGTCTAACATGCTGTTTTGCGATGTCAAACACACACTGTGACACACTGCGGCACATGACCTTGTGTGTATGCAGACACATGCTATGGCTTTAGTCACAGTCGCACAGTGATGCTCCTTTCATCTGTCTCTCCTCCTCTATCACTCTCTCTTTTTATTCTCACACACAAATGTGTGTGGACAGTAGTTGCCGGTGCTTCTTTCATGGTCTTTGGTATTTTCATCCGTCCTTTCCTGATTGAGGAGCATGGAAATTTTGCTCACAGCTAGACTCTTCATCCAGAGTTCTGGGATGTAGGGAACCGTGAGAGAGAGCCTGTGAAATACGTAAAAAAAGATCCATGCAGACAGATGGAGAAAAAAGGAAGGACAGTGTGATGGACAGATGGAGGGCTGGAGATAAAACATTTAAAAACAGATGCAAAAGCGCTGGTGCACAGGGAAAATGGAGACGGCGAGTGATAGAGGGCAAGGAGAGGGAATTAGTGTTTTTAAGTGATTGTAGATGTAACATGTGGTAGGAAATGCGCTCAGAAAAAACAACCCAATTAAATGCTGACGATTATTTGGAAATAGTTGTGCTGTTGAGATGTGCTGGCACACACACACAGCTGTGGAACGCCGCTGTGTGTCGTGACTCTGCCTGCACACGGCTCCTCCTGCACATTAGTAAATCAAACAAACGACATGAAGTGAAAAACACTTGTTCCCTGGATAGAGCAAGCTGTGCAGGACTGACTCGCGTAGATAAGCAAAAGTTTCGAGCTCACAACGAAGACCAAAAAAAATGAAAAAGTGACAAGAGGAAAGGGAAGGAAGAGGGGAGGCGACACGGGCAGGACAAAAGGATGTGAGGATAAAAACAGATCAAGAGGAAGAAGATGAGGGAGGGTTCAGCATCTGGCCCTGAGGCATTAGGAAGAGGCTGAGTGTGGCAAAAAGGAATAGACGGATAGAGAGAGGGATGAGATGTTTATCTGCAAAGCCTCAGACATGAGCAGGAGTATTTGGAGAGAATGGCCTTTGGATTTGCTCCACCAGCTGGACACTCAGAGTGCATGTTCTCTGGAAGATGCTTCACCTTTTTTTAAAGGAGCAATGCTGTAACCCGCAATCAAAATGTTCTATTACAAGTAAAGATTCTGCTTTATATTTCCTTATCTCTAACTGTTTATTATATTGGCAAAATCTCAAAGATAAGGCTATTGATATTTTGTTTTTTCTATTTTCAACAAACCCCATAAAAAGACCAAAAAATCAAAAAGGTGTTGCAGTCCTTGATCCTTGCAAACTTCTCCAAGCCAATCTGTAGCCATCAGTCATATTGTTTTTTCTAAAGATGTCAATTTTAAAAAAGATGGTCACAAAGCTGTACATTCCTTAAAAAAAAAAAAAAATCCACCTTAAAGCTGGGCTCTGTTGTTTGTTTTGAACAATCATGACTCAAACAAGAGTACATGATGCGTTTGTTTTGGACTATTTTCAGTTGTTTTTGTTGTCAAGTGAGTATTTATGGCACAAGGACAGTTCATTTGGGATTAACTCAGAATAAACTTAAGTGCCTGAGGTTATTATAATAAAGATGCATGTCACCCAACAGTGTGGCTTGTTTAGTCTATTCATCAGGGGTTTGTGAAAATAGCTGTATGTCTGGTGAAACCTGTGAAGGAAGCTTGATTTTGTCAGTTCAGGCCTCACACTTACAAGTTCTTATCAAAAGCCTGTGTGGTGGTAAACTGGTGAAGTGGACAATCAGGCGTGAGCATTAGGAGGCAGGCATGGCATAACTAAAGATGCTTTTGAGTTGCATTATGGGAAATGAAGGATCTAATACTTCGGATATTGCCATTTTTGGGTCTAAATGTTGAGATATTTTGGCCGCAGCTTTAATTCTTACCATTCTTTTAAAAAAAACGTATCTTTTAAGCCCCCTAACTTCTCATATCAGTGATCCATTGTAGCGTATGTATTTCCCCACCTCAAGAGCAGAGCCAGGGAGCAGGACACTGCCAAGTAGGAAATTTTCACTACCAAAGTCAAGTGGGTTTCCGGAAATTCAACTCTTGGGAGGAAGGCAGATTGGGATCTGTTAAATCTAAGCCAAGGAAGAAGGTGGGTGCCAAAGTACTCCATCAAGTTCACAAGTGTTGCTGCTGAAGTAAGTGGGATGCTCCTTCTCTGTAGGATGCTTATCACAGCAGACTGATCTGATCTCAGTAAAGATGAGCTCACCACCTGGGATCCCTTAATGCAAACATAGGCAGTCATCTCCAGATGCAGAGGAGGGAGTGAATCCCAGCTGCCGGGTACCAAACCTCACCACCTATCCTTCCTATCCCCTTACATAACCTTACAACATAATTTCTGGCCCCTAAACAAGATGTGCCAGTGCAACTCAGCTGGATCAGGCTCTCCTATATAAACATTTCTGGTGCTCCTTAATCTGACGGAAAAAAAAGTTCACTGCAGCAACTCCATCTGCTCTCAGCACAAGAACTCCAGCCAGGCTCCTATCAGACTCCTCCATCCGCCGCCTGCTCTTTATCCACTCTGCTCCCACATCTCTCCTGCCTTCCTCTGATTGAAACACAGTCATTCTTATGGTTGTAAACCTTTTTTCCCAAAAAAACTGCACATTTCCTCCCTGTGCTTACATCACATACAGCTGAACTTTTGCTACAACATGCTTTTCATCTGAATGGTCTTCCTGATGAAAAAAACCTCAAATTAAATCTCATTCCTTGATAGGGCTTTGAAATCTTCTAGATGCCACCACAATGTCATGTTGTTAACCAGTTCTTGGGGTAATAATTTTCTTGTGGTAACCGGGAAGCCCTCTTATTTTACCCTCTCTACCCCCAATTACTCACCCACAGACCTGTTCCTTCTCTCAGTTTAGTGCCAAACTGTATATACTGACTCACTGCCCTTCATTCTTGGCACAGCGTCCATTGTTAAGACAGCGTTCCAGCTTCTGTCTGAGCCTGCCTGAGTTTTGACTGACACCTGGCTGCGAGCCTGATCCTACAAGATAAATCTACCATCACTTTTGCCTGCCTGGTTTTTACTTTAGTCTGTTTTAAACAATCAGTAAACTTTTTGGTTCAAAACTGTTTTTTTCTGAACCTTTGTAGGACATGCAATACTAAATCACTAGAGAGCCTATTAATTTTTTTTGAGCAATAATGTAGATGAAGGGCACCATTCTTCCTATTAGAAAACAAGATAATGCTTGTTATTTAGATTAATTTGTTGTTTGTTTTTGATTTTTAATGGGATTTGTATACGACAGGTCAGGTGTTTGAGATCTGAATTTGCAATGTACATAAACTAGCAACAAAAGCTGCTGAGTAAATTCTTCATACAGTATTGAGGTAATTTATTTTCTGTAATTGTTGGACATTCCTGTAGCCCAGAACAAACATTAGTCCTACTGTTGGCTTTATGAGGGGTTTTTTACCCACAATGCATGACAAGAATGTACCCAGAACTTTGTCATTTGAAGCAGGAGTTTGGATTTGTAAGAGTTGTGTGGAGGAAAGTACTGATGTATTTGAGTCTGTAAGTTGCTTTTTATTGGAATGCAAGCTCAATTTCTAGGATTTTGTAAACGGCATCAATATGTATACAAGAAAGACAGATTATATAGTGAAAATAAAAACTGAAACAAGATGAACAGTAACTGTAGGAAATGTGACACTAAGTGGCTACAAACTTTATTTATGGATGCTGAAGCTGTTGAGGGCTCATGGGCGTTTCCTCTCCTGTAAAGCTTTAATTTTTCATGCTGAAAGTGTCATGCAATTTAACTGGCTGCTCTGTTGTGTTGTGTTGGAGACACAGTGCTTGTTTTGGAGGGCTGACTGGTGCTGATGCACTGCCTCATCATGTTTGGGAGGAGACAGACGGACAGGTGAAGCGAGGGAAGCCTTGTGTCCTCTCACTCTCCTCTACAAAGTAGGCAGCAGATGTCTGCGATTTCCTGAGGGACAGAGATAAATGATGTTTCCACACTATTTTTCTCTCTCTCTCCCTCTGTCTGTCTTGATCTTTCGGTGTCACTTGTTTTGCTTGATTTTCAAGATCTTTTATTTTCTCATTCTGATCTAAAGAGCTTGCTCCCTCATCCTTAATACACTCCTCATTCCTCTTTCATCCTCTTGATCCTTGCCTTTTTCTTTTTTTTTTAATATATTACTTCTTTTTTCTTTTCTTAGGCCAACAAGCTACGGACAAAAACCCTGAAGAATACATTGAATCCAGTGTGGAATGAAACACTGGTGTATCATGGCATCACAGCGGCTGACATGACCACCAAAACACTGAGGTAGGTGCTCTGACCCGCAATTAGCTCTATTCCCCAGACAGCCAAATGACCAGTTTATTATGCAGAGGATGAAGATTCATTCATCCAATCCTCCAGTGAACTGCAAGCATCCATCCATGCCTCCCAGTGGGCTTTTCCAGGTAATTTATTATTGCAGTCAGGCTACGCAAGCCAACTGTTCCACTTGCTGTTGCTGCGGTAACTGCTCAGGTGCTGGCTGCGCCGTAAGGCTCCGCCCCCCTCCTTCCCACAGTGCGCTCAATATGAAGTGATTGAGGTCAAGTGTAGCCATCTTGTCCCAAAAACTGTGACGCACTCGTGTCATCCTGCATGTGTAAGTTGATTCAGAGATGGACTTTTGCTTCTGTTTTGTTTGTGAATGTGCGCTCACTCAGTATCAGTTTGCTCTGCGGATTCACAATAGGGTTGGATGGCACTGTTAATCCTTAGGAAACACAAGCACAGACACACTCAGATGCATGCATGCTCACAAACACACACACACACACACACATGCACATGGATCCCATCTGCACCACATACACAAATGCAGGCAGTCAGGTGTGTGTTTATCCCCTTGTGTGTATGTCAAGGGCAATCACTGACAGGAAAGAACATGCATGGCCTCTCTTCTGTACATAAACACACAAACACACACACACACACACAAACAACCAAACAACATGCGTCCTTGAGCTCAAACAAACACACACAATTGCAAATAACATTTACTCTCCTTTCGCAAACACACACCCTCCCCCTCAACACACACACACACATGCACACACACAAACACACGCACGCTTGAGGAGAGACCCTTCAAACCAGAGGAACCCCACATGACCTCTGTTCAAGGACACAGTACACAGACACAGACCAGCATGGGGGCTCCTGGAAGCCAAATTGTGGAGGAGGAGGAGTGTGGCCAGTGTCCAGCAAGGGGATGAAGAGAGAGAGAATCGGGGAGGCTGGGCCAAGATCAACATAGAGAGCAGAAGGAAAAGTGTGAATGATGTCAAGTGACAGATAAGGCAGTGGGTAAGGGAAACAAGAGAGGCTAAAAATGGGGAATTTGACAGAGTAGAACAATGGCAGGAATCCAAGGGGCGATTGAAAGACAGTGGAAGGGAGAGACTGGCTCACAGAGAGTGTAGTAAAAATGGATAAAATGATGAATGAGGAGATTCTCTTAGCTAAGAAAAAGGGTGAGTAACGGGGAGGAGTTTGTTCATAGGGGAACCAAAAAAAAAATGAAAGAATGAGGACAGGGAGAAATATATGAGACAGCAAACGAGCAGGAGTGAATGAAACGCTGTCAGATAGCAGGGAATGTGGGGAAAGCGAGAGACTGACAGAGAGACAGAGAGAGAAAGAGAAAGAGAGACAGAGAACTGAGTAAAATCTGCTCAAACTCTCTCTGGATGTGTTCAGGCACCAGCACGATACCCTAGCCAGCAGACAGACATTGCTCTCATTACTCAACAGAAAGCAGCGGACGGTGTGAGAATGGAAAAACAGAGAGGGATCCCCAGAGAGATGTTTACTCACTTGTTTGTGCCCTGCTGCACGCCGCTCTGCTGGAGCCAGCAGGGTGCAAAGGAAGGGGATGCTGCACTCTTTGATCCTCGTGCTCCGTGCGCTGAGGAGGTGCTGAGCGTGAGGACTCTCTCAGACTCTCTGTGGACCCGCCTGAAGGCCCGGACGGTGAAAAGTTTATGGTACGAGTGGGCCGAACTGTAAACAGAGCAAACCCATTGTAGTTTTGATCAGTGGTTTTTTTTGTTTTTTTTTCAAGTAAGAAGAGGGACTGTTTCTGAGCAGCAGTTTGATTTGGTTATCAAAGGCACTTTTCAAGGTTGTAATCCAGCAGATTTCACTCCTTTTTTTTCAAACTGTGGTAATGATGCTAAACACTACAACAAACACTCCATGAGCAGCTATTTTGTCAGAATCACAACAGGAGAGAAACTGGCTTATCTGTTCACACTGCAGTCAAACAAACATGGAATTAATAAAGAAGACAGTCAAAAATGCAACTGCAATCTGGTTTCATGCTGCACACAGTAAGTAGTTTCCAGCAGAAGGACACAGTTAAGTTGTTCATATTCCATAGGAGTTGGAGGTTTTTATCAATTTACTTGCAGCTCTTCGTCTGGCAGCTCACTGTGCCCGCTCCTTTTTTCTTCCATGCAATAATAAAGAATTTTTCACCTATGGAAAAAACTGTAGAAAATGAAAAAATGGTATTTTTTAGACACTATCATGTTAGAAAATGGGATCAGAGCTAGTATGTGCCGAGTTATATGCATGGATTATTGTATGAGAATCCCTTATGCTGAGATTGGGAATGTACTGGGTACTCTGACATTATTAATTGAAACTACTATACTAAGCAATAATTACTGAGTGCTGCACCTGTGCAGAGGCGGAGAGGGGGAGCAGAGGGGATGGAGAGGAGTTATGGGAAGGGATTAAATCATAACAGCCTAGTTGAATTACTGAATTTGAGTACTTTGTTGGCATTTTTTCAGAATGCTGTCGACTGTATTAATATCAATGTGGCTGGAAGTCATGACAACACTGAAGCTGTATTTTCCTGTTTTGTATGTCAGCCCATATCGCAGACAGCGATAAAAGCTGGAGTGCAGATAGAAACTGTTGAATCATTTAAAAACTTCTCCAAGTCCATCCCACTGCACTCTTTGTAGCAGAGGAGCGATGCGGTAAAGAGTGTGTAAAATGGAGGAGAGAGGACCGTTTTTGTTCATTTATTTATTTATTTGTTTGTTTTGCCATCCATTCACTCATTTGCAGTTACAGTGATTATGTAAAGCCATTATGGCAAAGCAAGAGAGGGGCAGCTAAATTGAAGCTGGCTATAAAATGGCTTGGAGAAAAAAAATCTCTTAAAGCTGTAACAGCATTAAGTTCTTTTAATATTCTGTATTCAACCGCATTATTCCTCGGTGTGCAGACTTTATCTCTTAGGGGCCAATGAAGGTCCTTTCTGCTATTAAGAATGAACCAGCTGAGTAAACTAATAACTAATGTCCTAAATCGAGTTCACGGTTGGCCTCATACTGCTAATCCTTCAATTGGTGGGACACGGCAGCCCGAGGTGCTCGGATCCTGAGTGAAAAGTCAACTGAACTGAAACAAACTGCAAAAACTCTCCATCTTAACAAGTTATTTAATCTGTTACTGTGTCCTCAAAGCTTATGTGACTTTTTACTGATCTTCAGTGAAGTCTGCTGGGTTCAAGGCTGCTTTTGTGAGCTGTCACAAATTTCTAGAAAATATCTAAAAGATGAGAAACTGCAGTGGGAGAAAGGAGATGTATCAGTCTGCTTTGATGTCTGAATGTGAGACAGATTGAGTTGTTCTGAATATTTTTTTATTGCAGTGAGGCCGACATGATTTCGAGATTAGGTCTAAATTTGTCTATCAGCTGCTGCAGTCAGTCGCTGCCTGTGGGCAAATTTCAAAATGATTTATAAAGCAGTGACAGTGCACCTCAATCCTTCCCCCCAACCCCCATTTAAATGATACACCTCTTTTTGTTGCATTTTAATGTCCCCCAAAAAACAGTTGAGGAAAATAGGGGGGGATTTGTACATTAGTGGCTTTGGGGAGAATCTCATCTTTGAGACTGCTCGTGGCTTTTATCACTAAAACGGTTATCAGACTGCAAGTTATCAGATGAGAGATGGAGCATGTGGAGGTGCTGTGATGAGAGGTGGGTATCAAGAGATTCATTGTGTGTTGGTGTGTGAGTGTGTGTGTGTGCGTGTGTGTAAAGGACTACCAACATGATGTCAGTTCCAGGTCTGGTCTCTCTCTCTCACAATTTCTTCCCTGTATCTCTCCGTCTCTCTGTCAGGCTTCGTAATAGACTCGCACTGTTCTGGGCTGTAGGGACTCAGGAGATAGGGACAAATGTAGGACTTGATTCGGTATTGGATTGAGGGTGAGGCTGAGATTGGCTACTGGATGCCTCAGGCAAGATGTATAGTGATGCTGATGTGGCCAGAAGGGGGAGAAAAAAAATCTTCAATAAGGTGCTAGATGTCTGGGTGAGAATGATATTTGCAGGTGGAATTGCTGGATTTTGTGTCATGCTAGCATGTAGCATGTAGCATGCCTCTACAGATGGTCATGTCTGTCTGGTCACTATGTTTTCCAGACTGTAATATCTTAACAACTGTTAATTAAATTGCTGTTAAAACTTTGCATGGATGTTCATGGTCCCTAGATGCTAATAATTTTGGTGGTCTTGTAACTTTTCATCTGGTGCTAACATGGAGTTGGCATTGCTGTACTGACTGAATTATTTTATGTTCCCGCTCAAGTACCAGCATTTTGGTCGTAATTTATTATGTCATTCCCATCAGGCTCTGCTTGACCTTGTGTTTAGTCCTAATCAGTAAATGTTAGATGTTAGATGGTAACACTGGAAGATTAAGATATTGAATATGTCAAACATTGTATGTGGCCAAATTTAGCATATTATCAATGTCACTGTTAACATGTTAGCATGCTGGTGTTAGCACTCACCCCATGCACCGGTGTACCTTGTATAATGGTAGAATTGGTAGTATGTTGAACTAAGAAGACATAAATTATTTATTATTCAACAAAAGGCTCCTTTTATAGTTATACCATGATGAGATTAAAAAAGAATAAACTGAAATCCTAAAAGCTTCTGTGGGTGCAGTTTTAAAAACAGAAGCTGGAAGCAGGAGTCAGGCTAAGTTGACCGCACAATGCTTCAAAAGCTCCCACAAATTTTTAATCAAGCAGCTTTTCAGTGTAATAGAGATCTTCATAAGTCACTGTCAAATCCATTTCTGAATCCCTTTTAAATCCAGAAATGGATCTTTTAAGAGATTGTCAAATCACCTCTCTCAAAACTTAACAACTATGTATTTCTGAGATTTTACCTCCTAGAAGAGTAGGATTTAAGTAGCCTTTAAGTTATCTAATATTAACACACTGATTCACTCAAACTGATTTGAAACAGTTCAATCAAAGGACAAGCCTGCCCTTTTTTAGACACTGCTATTGACAGAAATGGAAAACAGCATAACATGTAACCCAATATGTATAATGCTTCCAAAAATTTGTTTTTTTGTCGGTGTATAATCACTTGATAATAAGAATTATTGTGCTTTCATCACATTAAAATGAGCTATTTTAATCTACAGCAAGAGCGGGTGTTTTTTTTTACGTTACCACTGTAGCCCAGAAAAGACAAACCAAACACTGGCTCTGTGTAGGCATGTAATATTTTTATTTTTTATTTTTTGCATTTGTTGTGGCCATCATAGTTTCTTGTAAACTCTTGGTGAGAGGAGGTTTATTTTTTTTTTACAACAGTCTGCAACCCCATGGCTAGATGCCTCTGAATCCTGCATCCTTGTCCTTTAATATCTCGGACTATGAAGTGATGCCTAAGTGTGGAAAATACAGAGTTGAGCCTTTAATCATACCAATCCCTATAACATGAAGTTGGGAGCAATCTGGTATTAAGTGGGGGCTTTTTAAGTACAGAGAATATCACATAGCAATGATCCTTCTAAGCAGCTCTAAAACTGCTACCTTAGAGTTCATCTTTGTTGCCATCAAAGTCTCTCTCACTTGTTTGGGACCATTAAAGAGAAACTCACAAGTGCAGATGCCATCACAGGAATGCTAAAACACCCCAGCAAACTGATGTTACAGGGAGTCTGATTTCGTCAGTGAATAAACACTTAATTTGGCACCTCAGGTTGAACAGATTCCATGAGCATCTGCTTGTTTTTTGGAGGATCTCTTAGCCGGAAATTGTGGGAGGTGGGTGAAAGGAAACGGATGGAGCCTTTTCACAGAGCCAAAAGTTTGGGCGGAACAGGTGTCACATTTCACGACAACCCTCATCACAGCCACCGTACATGTATGACAGAGTGAAGGCAAATACATCATCTGACAGCCGTGGTCATGAGTCAGAGGTAATCTGAAGCTTCTGCTGGAAATACTCATCAGGTATGACTAAAAGGCTGAATTCAGCATGTCAAACGTCCAAATGTCAGAGAGACAGAAGGAGAACAGGAAGAGGGAGAAGGTGTGTGTGTGTTTCTGTGAGAGTGTTAGTAAAAAAAAAAAAAAAAGGAGTGAGCGAGAGAGGGAGGTTGAGAATAGAGAGTAAAGAGCGAGGAGGAAATCAAGAGCACTGACAATCATCTGGGAATATCTGAGCACAGAGGGAATATTGTAGCAGGTGATGGACTGTGAAGACTGTGTTGTAGCTGATGGAATATTCACCCTCCATCAAGCATCACCATCAGTTATATAAATAAGTGCACCCTGTGGAAGAATTCATTTCACAGGACAGCAGCAATGTATGAGAGGATACTATTTCTTTTTTAAAACCTGAAGAGCAACCAAAGAGACATGAAATAAATAGACAGACTTCATACATCCTGATGTATCCTGACTGATCCCAGCTATAAGTTGTCTTTACTGCTCACATCCAGCTGAATAAGACTGTATGAATGTAAAGTAATTAACATTTATGACCATTAAGAAATGTTACCAGAGATCCCGTGGGAGCACGTCACCAAATGCCACTGATACTAAAATTATGATATAAAAAATGCACCTTTTCAAAGATTACAAATGGAGTTCAGTTTTAATAGATGGGTGGATGGACTGATCTTTTTTACTGTAAATCACCAAAATCACATCTGATACCTGTCTGTGATGTGCGTCTGCAACAATAAACACAAAAATCCGTCCTGAAATCTGTTTCATCACCAGTTTCAGACTAGACTGAATAACATGATAACTATGATGATCCCTGACCTTCCCTCCCTTGTGAAGTTTTTTTGGTTTAAGGTTTAAATGTTAAGTGCTCATCAACAAATGTTTGAACCCGAACAGGAAAAACTAAGACGGTAAACATGGAAAGCATTACATAACAACCTGCAAAGGAGGTTTTTCATTCAGCTTTACAGATTCACAGGCTTGGTTGCAGACTCTTAAACCCTCTTTGCACAAGACTAGCTTTTTCTAGGGACCTCAGAAAAAAAACCTAAAATTCCACCAAAAAATCACTTATCATGTTTTGCCAAACGTCACCGTCCTTTCAGTCCAGGGAAATGCAGAAAGAAAGCAGATTACTTGCTAAATTGTGACAAATTAGTGCCTGATTGAGTTACAGCCAAGACGGATATTGACTGAATTCCTTTGGAAACCCTCTTTCCCTTCAACAGTCACACAACTAATCATCATTCTGAATTCACAAGGCTGCTCATGTGAAACCGCGAGGACTCGTCTTGTGTTGCAGACGCAGGAGCTGATTGATTGTCCAGATGCACTTTGGATATATTTGGCACGGTCTACGCCTGCTTCCTGATAATGAGCAGACTAAAGCAGCAGGGTTCACATGTAACTTTTTCTCTGACTCACCTGCTTCTCTCTTCTCTCTCTCCTCTCTCTCTCTCTCTCTCTGTCTGCATCTGTATGCATGTGCAGGCTGTGTGTGTGTGACATGGACAGACTGGGAAGAAATGAATTCATCGGAGAGGTGAGAGTGGCTCTGAAGAAGCTGAGGGAGGGAGAGAACAAACGCTACAATATGGGCCTTGAGAGAATTGCACAGGTATGTGTGTGTGTGTGTGTGTGTGTGTGTGACTGTTCACATAAATCATAATCGAATGAGTTTCTGGGGACATATATACCAAATTGTGTCCTATTTCCATTTTGCATGTTTGCCTGGGGGGCTACGAGGAATCAATAAAAAATGGAACTCAGTGTAATAGATATTCACCTGGAGGGTCTGTAGACTCTAACTATGATGTCTATCTTTCTCTTTCTCTCATTTTAGAATAAAGAAACTAACAATCAAACAGTGGAGCAGGGGGCACTTGTGGCAGAGGAGGAGGTAAAAAAAAAAAAAAAAGCTCTTATCAGCTTTATCACCATCAATCTCACTATTACAATATTCAACCATAACACGGGTCGCTCATTTCCTTTCCTACTCCTGATACATTTTCTTATCTTTTCAGCCGTTCTAATCTCTCCTGTAGTTTTTTATCGTCTATGCAGAAAACTAAGGTTTAATCAATTTAATTTTCTTATTTTAATTCATTTTTTTAATCAGTAAATGTGTCCGACGCATAAGGAGAAGCTCCTCACAGCACTCTGTAGAGCAACATGTTGCACATTACAGCGGGGCTGTCAGTCTAGTGGGTTTTTTTTTTCTCCTTTAGTGGACTTTATCTCATTCCTCTTCATGATTTTAGAGACAGAGGCTAATAGCTTTTGGGCCCTGATTAGACTCAGTTTAGGGTTCAGTCTCGGGATTAGAAGGAAAGGAGCGCAGTGTCAATTCACCAGGCTCGGATAATTACAGGCTTTAATTTGAATACTCCTGTCACCCACATAGACACACCAACTTAAAGAGCCATGTTGCGAATGTTGCTAAAAATCACTTTTAATTCATTTTCTGGCATTATTTGATTTTCATTTGCAGCTACTGTGTTGCTTTTAATGAAAAGTGTTTTGGAGAAACTTTGTTGACCCTGGTCCAGGATTCCCCACTGTGTATTTATTCACTGAAGGAGGGAACGTCAGGCGGAAAGCAGATGCTGTTTTCTGACACCGTTTTTTTTTTTTTTTTCCCTGTGTCCTCAGCGTGGCCGCATCCTGGTGTCACTGTGTTATAACACAGAGAAGAGCTGCCTGCTGGTTGGGATCATACGTTGTGCCCATCTGGCAGCCATGGACTCCAACGGCTACTCTGACCCCTTTGTCAAAATGTAAGTCATGTCACATATTCATAAACAAACCTGGTATCCTACAAATTATGCTCATATGAAGCTATTCAGCATATACAATTTACAGTCAACGGGAATATTCTCTGCCAAAGCAGGAGGTGGTTGAGTGTTCTTATTGTATAGTAAAAAAAACAAGGTTTGTTCATATGCATAGTGGGTTTTTAATAACCCACATAAAAAAAAAATCAAAGTTTATTAAACCTGATGTACTTAATCATAAATGTGGCTACATGACTCCTCCTGACTCTGTGCTCTCCAAACAACATTGCAGAGATTTTGAGCAAAGAGGACACATGAAATGGCATGTGTCAGGAAAAAATGCCTCAGCCTCCAGCAACTCTGCAAATAAACATAATTTTAATGTGAATCATTTAAAGTGCTCATCTCTGAGTATGACCATAAGTTAACACAGGAAGTAGCTGGAAGAGCCAGGCTGGCATTGAGTGATCTAATTGAATCATTGCGAAGTGGGGAGTCTGCTCCTTTGAGGGTGGCCCGGGGGCATCAGGGGGCCTCAGCAAATTAGAATGGAAATGAATGAAAACACATAAAAAGTTATTATGACATTCAAATCTTTTATGAAATGCCATTTTTATAATTTCCTGCCATCAAAACATTATTTGTCACATTATAAATTGTTCCTGTTGGCCTGATTTGATCTGCACCTTTTCCAGCTAGCTTGCTAGCTCCAAAAAAATTTATACATTTCAACACATTGTTTTCTTAAAGACATCTGACTCTTTATTATAGCTATGCCAAAATAAAATGTGATATTCTGGCATATTTTTCTGATTATCTGTCTAAGGCTTTGGTAGAGCTAGCTTCACAGCTGCTAGTCTGAATTAATTCTGTCTCACATCCTCAAAACGTAGAAAACACAAAGCTCCCTCCTCCCTAACCACTAAAGCTCCTTCAGTCGGGCTCAAACACAAAGGACTGAACTTAAATGAACAGTTGACTTTGTTAGCTAGATGCATATTGAAGACAGTTTCTTAACCACAGAAACTGATCCCTCTTAATGAGCTTTGTGGAGATGTCGGCTCACCACTGTAGAGCAGCATGCTGGGCTTTACATTAGGGCTGGGGTTAGCCACTCGGAATGGAGCCAACACAGACTATACGGTTGTGAAACCCACGCTCACTGTCTGCGGTCAGCGAGTCAAGAAGCAGCAGAGACAATAGCTGAGTTTAAAATCCACACTACATTCTTTTTTTAATGCAGAATGTGCTAAACTAATTATCACAGTATGCTCTCATTTTGCCTTTAGTCCTAAGAAAACAACCATTTTATTGTTTTGCACTCACAGTTATACCAGTTATTCTGTTTGTTTCCTGAGGTGTTTCTGGAGCTGATTCACCACTTTCCACATTTACTTTTTATTCTGTCAACAACTCCTCCATCTAATGTGTGCGTTGCATAAAAAATATGAGCATTTTTCATTCTGCACATTGGCTTCTCAAGCATATTCAAAATCTGCCTGGAAATAGTGTGTGTAGTATTGCCAGTAAAGGTTAGCGGGCTCTGAGAGTACACACAGGACCTGGAGTCACAGTGTGTAACATTTGTTCGTTTTCACACACACTTCGCCCTTCAACCAGTCTGGCAGGATTGAGGAGGCGAGGCCAGGTGCCCTTCTCTGACACCAGCATGGCACAACACCCACAAACCTTGGAAATGCCAAAGTGTGGGCGACCGAATGTAAAGGAACTGCAAGTCTGTGAGGAATTGTTGAATTTTCTCTTTAAATCAGTGTAGAAGAAATATGTTTGGGTTTTGGACTGTTGGTGAAATTGAAGAAAGTAATTTAAAAGGAAACTTGTGACTACATATGTGTAAGCAATTAACAAATTACTCTGAATAGTAATCAATTAATAAGTTAGTCATTTTAAGTAGATGTTAGCCGTTGTGGTAAACTTATTTTGCAAAAACAACACTCTTCTACCGTTCAGTAAGACTGAGCACTTCTGCCTGTCAGTGCAGGTCTCTTCAGAGTGTCAAACAATGAGCCGAGGAAAGGCAAACTGTCCGACACCACACACCTGAGCCAACCTGCCTGTGAGGCAAAGCTGGTGACAGATTAAACCCACATAGCCTGATCTCTGATCTGACTACTGCACTTAAATACAAACAGTGCAGGAAGCGACAGAACAGGACAACCGATCCTGAACCACCTCCAGTACTGTGAAGCTCTAAAAGAAAAGAAGGAGCACCAGATTGATGAAATTGCTCCTGAAGGAAATTATAAAGCAGCTTCTAGTTCTCTCAGTTGATTAGGCTGTAATCCAACTAAGCATGATTAGTATACAGTTATTGAAGACTTAATAAGAAGATAATAGAATAGGTTCTCTTGGCTTGTTTTCAACCCCTATGACTTCATAAACCTTTTGTTTTTGGCCTGAGGATGATATTAAAAGATGCAGACAAACAGATGGATTAAGCTGAGTTTTCTCCTGATCTTTTTTTTTTACTTGATGTAGGTGTGAATCTGGAACATTCTTCCGCCGGCAGCATGTGTTTCTTTCTTTGTTTTGAACCAACGTCTATGACTTGTTGTGGAGTGAATCGACAAACAGCATGTTTGGTTGGTTAATTTAGAGAATACTAAGAAGCTGAGGGAGTATGAGATTTGTTTTCAATACTGTGATGTTTCATTGGAATAAGCAGGACAGCTGCAATTACTGATCTGAAGAACATTTTTGTCAGATGAGTTGCATTTTCAGTGGGTTGCATAAAACCCACAGTTTGGCTTTTGAAGGTCTTCAACAGACAGACAGAAAACAGAAGAAGCTTATACCACGTGAAAGAAAAATGCTCCAGCTCAGAAAAGGATTTTTTTCTTTTCGTTCCTTCTTCCTCTTCTTCCTTTCTCTCCAAGGTATTGATTTGTTCCCCTACTTTAAAAAGTGCAACCATGTTCTTTATCGGGCTGTTTGATGAACAATGTTATTGAATCCACAAGAAAATATCATAAGTGACAACATAGAACTGAAAGATGGCAGCTAAAAAGCAGGCTGGGAAAAATGTACTTGAAAATGTCTAAGTTTTATAAAAATATTAAGAGATACAATAACAAATCATTTCTCTTTTGTCCTTTTGCCACCAGCTCCATAAAAACCCTTAAAAAAAAAAGAAATGGCTTCACACTAAAGAGGCGGCTGAACACCTTCATAAGACATTAAATTTAACTGTAACTTACTGCACATTCACAGACAGTGAATGCATCAAGAGTAGCCAGCTTTTCCTCTTCTTCTGCACTCCTTCTTTGTACACATCTATGTTTTTCTTCTTCTTCTTCTTGTGTCTCCCTCCACTTGTTTTGTCCACCTGCTGTTTCTTTTTCCACAGACTCTCAGTTTACATTATCTGCTGGAGCCACCGCTCTGATCTGATTCTTATATCTGGCACTGGAAGTTGTTTGGATTTGTTTTCATTTGTCCGACTGCCAGAGTTTCCTTTTGTTGTCTTTCATACCAGAAACTCTCTAAATCCGCCACAGAGAGCTTTACCTCAGCTGAGTCACTGGTCTGCAGAGTCCTCTGATCTTTTAATGCATCTTTTTTTTATTTCTACCATAATTAATACTTTTAAGCTTTAATGTTAACTTTTAACAAAAAATAAACATTGATGTCTTGTTGGTGTAGGAACATTGGGAGTAAATAGGTCGACAAAGGAATAAGGAAGCTTTCTGGCTTACTTCACTGTCAGAGAGGCGATGTCCGACAGCTGAAACACCAGAAATCCTCTTGAGGAAACTGTAACTAAAAGCTGATCTTGATGCTGTCCTCTCTGCGTGTCCATGCTGTGTGCGTGTCAGTGCATTCCCCCATTTGTACGTTCCCTCTGCGACTGTCAGCCTTTAGAAGCCATTCAAGTATCACAAGGTCAGAGTTATCACACAATTAATTTGTCTTCTTTTCAAAAGGACAAATAAACAATTATATACGGGTTTATCTTCCTCAGACTCCCCTCCCCTGCTCCTCACATGCCATCAAACATATATTAAAAAACATTATTCTGCTGGAAAAAAAACCATGTGAAGGCAGAAAAAGCGCAAAATATGTCAGATATTCCTGCTGACCAGGCATACTGACATCCCTTACACTTTCGTTCTCTCTCTCTTTCTCCGTATGAACACTTGTCTGATGTGTAAATCACGACTCCTCTCTGCAGCAGGCGTATATTTAGCTCATCTGCCAATTGTCACTCATTTTTTCTCAGTTTTTTTCTCCTTTTTTTGCTGTTTTTGCAGCCCTGTGTCATAACTTCCTCTACAGTTTCTGACACTGGCTCCCTCTCTTTCGTCTGCCCCTGTCACTTCTGTGTTTTTGTTGTATCTTTCTGTCATTCACAGTGAGGCTCTCATTCATCTGTTTGTCTGTCTCTTGCAAAAAAAAAAAAAAAAAAATCTGTCATGAAGGTTTTAGGTACCAAAGTCTTATAAACCTTACAGAGTTATTTAATCATCATGAGACTGAGTCATGTGGGTTCAGTGACAAAAGAGGCAAAGACAGACAAGTTATGAAAAGATGTAATTTTCGACTCACCAATTTTGTTGTAGAATTTTCAAAATCTTAGCTTGTATTTATTCGTGTTCTGTTTGGGACAAAAAAATACTTGCTTATAAACTTACCATTGGTAAGATCCCCATGTTAAAATGTCTAAAGACAGCATCTTTGCAATAAATTTTTTTAAGTTATGCACTGTACAACAAACTATATCTCTTGTTTTCATCCCTTAATTGAGCAGCTTTTAGCTACAGAAACCATGCATTGTGCATTTACATGCACAGGCTGTCTGATTTGAGTATCCTGGGTCTGTTTTGTAACATTGGTTGTTCACATTCTCAGAAATGCTACGTGATCTCTGAAGCTGCTATGCTGAACTGACTTGCTCCGTGCATGTGTTGAATAAGAGAAACATACTTATCATTGTCACGATGTGGTGAAAGAGCCTTACATGCAGTCTATAACAGCACTGCTGTGGCTTTTTCCCCCTCTGATCTTAGAATTAACAAAATAATAACCTCCTTGAGTGTCACTATGTATATTACTTACATCAAATCTGAAAGTTTTCTATGCTCTGAGTTATCTGTTGAGCCCTTTCATGGCATCCTTTAGAACTACGCTTAATACATAATAAATAGGCAGGTAAATAAAATCCAATCCACATGACAATAACACCTGCAGTAAATATGAAGCAATATGCCCATCAAAAAATACTGCCTTTGTAAATTTGAGCTAAGGTTATGTGAGATGGATGTTTTAAAGTTGTCACACTGCAGTATAAGATGTAGCTTCCCTATTTTCTTGTTATTTTGTCATTCTTGACTTGAGTTGTTCTGTCTTATCCATATCACTTCATATGAGAAAAGTTAGTTTTATGGGACAGAATTTAAACTTTATCATCATTTATAGGGAAGAACAGCTTTTAATCCCTGTTATATCAGTCAGCGGAAGTTTGTGATACTACACAACAATGCCTACAACACAGAAACATAGCAGTTAGTTTACTGTATTTTGCAACGAACAACCTACTTTTTTTAAGAAAACAGCCAACAAAAAACTGAAGGGATAATCCTTCCTATCTCTGTGGACCAGCCTGCCATGGTTTGAATTATTCTTCCCATTGAATTTTCTACGGTAATTTGAGCATATTTGGCTGCTGCTGCACGGAATATTTTTTATTTATGCTATCATTATTATGAATGTTGCTGTCAAATGATGTTTTGTTATTCAGGAAATTGGAATCCCACGTCTGAACTGTCTCAGAGCCGTATGTAAAATGTGATTTGGCACTGCGGCTCAGACCGAGAGGTCCCCCAGGCTTTCACCTCACCCTCTCGAATACTGCTGGTCAGGGAGAGGCTTTGTTTGGCTGCCGCTCTCAATTGATTCCTTTCTTTCTTTCTTCTGGCTTCCTTTTTCTGAAGGAAGTCAGACCATTAGAACCAGGTATTATGAAGGGTAAATGCTGATTAGCTTATGAAGAAAATGACCTTTAAAGACATTAACACCTTACAGAACCTATGACTAGCAGGCCAAAGGTGTTAGGTAACATGTCATCAGCTGAATGGCTCAAACTGGAACAACACTATAGTCTGGTGTCTAATAGGCATACTGGAGGTTTATTTATTGGCCTTTATGAATCACAGAAGTACTTCAGAATTTGTCTGCTGTGTGCAAGGTCAGAGTAATTTATTCATCCTTTTGAAAGTTTGTAGTCCTTCATACAATATGAAACAACTGAACAGTACCATATTTACAGACACAAAGAGAGAGAGAAAGTATGCACACGGATGATATCTCCACATTGATTTTTTGTCATCTGACAAAAGCTGTAAAAAAAACTGAAACTTGTCTGGGTATCAAACATTAAATAAACCACAGAGTGCACATCCTCTCTTCCTGCCGGAGTCCTTCACTAGGTTGCACTGGAAAGCACTAGTTTGCATGTTGTGTGTATGTATATGTATGTTGTAGGAGAGACAGGTCACTCTAAAGAAGCAGACACAAAAGCCTTTGCCAACATGAGTCCCACAGGACTTTGCCAGTAACAGTCTCTCAATCCAAGGACACATCTTAGACACAAAATATGATGACAATTTTGTATAATGATAATATCTATGGATTAATAAAAATTAGGTACCCCTTCTTTGCTGTAATTTTATTTAGCAGTAATCAGACCAAACCCAAGTGAAATAGAGAAGGGCGTCCCACCTTCCACAACAGATGTGTAAAACTAGACCATCATTTCCCCTGAGATTTCTCTGTAGCTGCTCCAGCTGACAAAACCAAACACCTCCCAGCTGTACACTGATAAATCCATTTATAACCTATCTACAACCCCAAATCAGTGACTTTGAATATTTCAACCTGTTTATGGTAAATAGTGCAGTTGTATTCACATATCCAGTGAACCCTTGGCCAGTCAAGCCCCCAAGGATTTGACTTATTGGAGTTTCTGTGGAAAACTTAAGAAAAGTATAAGATTCTTGAAATTCTGTGGTATTGAGGTCAATCCTGGTCCGAACTGAGAAAACGTCACAAAGTTGTGACTGACAGTGAACCGTATGTGTTTGCAACTTTCAGCAGAAGATCCAAAGTCACAACTGTCTGTGATGCATAAAAATGCATCCCAATCATTTCATGTGATGAAAAACAACATTTCAGCTCTGACAAAGTACCGTTGCTTAAGTTTTAATGCTACAATCTTACTTTCTGCCAACTTCTCCTCCTCCGCCTCCCGTTCCTTCCCCTCCTGCATCCTTCCATCCTTCACTCGCTCTGATTCCGGCTCTGCAGTGACAACCCCAAGCCCATCTCATGCATCAGCTGTCAGGCCAGGATTCGTCACTAGCGAGGGGGAGGCTGGAAGACTGAGATATCTCACCGCCTGAACATCTTGACTTGAAATTTATGCTGATGATGACTCTCATTGCCCTCTAGCGCTCCTTCTGTTGCCTCTTCACTTGAGCGTATAGTCCTCCACCATCGGCGTGATTACGATCTTGCTGTGGTCCTCTGCCTCTCTCTCCCTCTCTCATTCTTTTTTTGTTTCTCTTTCACTCTCTCACTGTCCTCGCCCTTTGATCAAAGACTTCTGGGTCACAATTATCTCCAAAAGAGATTTTTCAAACTTTGTCTCCCTTTGTTCCTCCTATTCAGCAATTTTACTGTCACAGCAGAGTAAAAGATAAAAAAGTGAAAGTTTTAGATTAATTACTTTGATCACCACAATAAGGATTGTCCTGGCCTTGTTTGAAAGGTAGAATGCATTTGAGGACGTCTGTTGTGCAAAACCTTTATTTACAGTTTTCTCTTTCGCCCTGTGCTGCTTACAAATCACTCCATTTTTACAGAACATGGGCTGAAAATAGTTTAAGATTTTGTACAAAGCTCTTGTACACTTTCTTGCTAAAAGTTAAATGTAAAGATTGCACTCTCAAGTATGTAGTTATATATTTTATAGCTACAGCTAGCAGTCTGTTAGCTTTGTTTAGCATAATGACTTGAAAAGGGGGAAACAGATTCATTCGACAGATTAATTCAACATTCACCAGCACCTCTGAATCTCAAAACTACATGTTTGTTGATTCCTTCACAAACTACAAAAAAAAGTACAAGGTCAGATAATCCCCACTGTTTCTTCATGCTAAGCTAACTGGTGGTCGGCTAAAGTTTTCCTATAAAATTTGACAACTGATCTTCACATCTAACTTATGGCAGGAAGTGAACAAGCATATTTCCCAAAATGTCATTCCTAGAAGTTCAAGCTGTGTTATTCTGAGTTTTGGAATAACCAGAAGTGTCCCCAAAAAAAGTTATGCCCTCTTTAGCTTTTTGCTCTTCTTTTTTTCTCTCTCTCTCTCTCTCAGCATTTTGCAGCCAGATATGGGGAAAAAGTCCAAGTACAAGACTTCAGTGAAGAAAAAGACTCTCAACCCTGAATTTAATGAGGTACAACTTGTTTCCTTTTCTACAAATAGCCACAAAACACCTGCCAATTTGATTTCTTTACTCAGTTTAAAATGATGCTCAGTAGTGTATCTGACATTTGGATGAGCATGGCAATTATGCATGCTTTTAAAAAAAATGACTTAAAAATCTGACATTTCCGTCTTAGCATCAATCTGCATACTTAGACTAAAAAATCCACTTCATTACGTAGGCTCATTCAGTTCCTTTCAACGCTTGTGTTAATGATTCATTGATATAAATATGCTCTTGTGTGCACCACCTGCACAGGAGTTTTCATATGAAGTACCCTTGGACCACCTGGCGAAGAAAACCCTGGAGATCTCCGTGTGGGACTATGACCTGGGAATGAGCAATGACTTCATAGGTAGGCTAAGAAAAAAAACAGAGGTGCGGAGGGGAGGAGTGGAGACGTAAGCAGCAGCAGCCAAGTAGATGACTGTACAAGAACGCTTGAATGAAAGTGGTGCAATTGCGGAAAACATAAAAATACCAAGTCGGACGTGGGCAGAGAGAGGAGTAAAGGAAAAAGTGGAGAGATGAGGAGTCATTACGAGGCTTGTGGAGAACTATTGAGCGTGCAAAGGAGAGTTGGAGTGAAAAAGGAAATGGAGATGCTTTAGTAATCAAAGAGGAAGACATTTGCTTTAGATGCCAATTCTTCTTGGACTTGGCACATCAGATCCCTGCTCCTTCATCAGACTACTTAACAGCTTTGGCATGGCCTGGTGTGTATATCACGGCAATGGAGCCGTGGGAGTTTAGGAAGTGATGGGGAAGTAGTGAGGAGGCACAGTAAGAATGGATTACCACCCTGAAAGCTTGAAGGCCTTCAGATCAAAGCGTTTAACTCTGTCTAATGTGTGTGTGCACACATGTGTGTGTGAGGCCGTGGGAGGGTGGGAGTCACCCCGTGTTTAGATAAGCCCAGTGAGTTATTAGCCCCGCTGGGAGAAAAGGCCATCGGTCTAAGAAACAGCCCCAGATAGCAGCCGTTCCCCCCGACCATTATCATTACAGGTTTAGCTACAGCGGCCTGCCAGCTATGCTAATTGGGGCTAGAAGAAAAATGACACCAAGACAAAGAAGAATGGAGAAAGTGAGATGATTAAAAGGCCGAGCGAACACAATCCCGGCACACTTTAGCCAGAGTGAGAGCAATAACATGCAGCTTAATGGGCTTAGCAGAAGATGTATAGGATTTAACATGGCAAAGGGTGAGATCTCAGAGATACATGGAGGAGAAAACTTAACAGTGACAGAGAGAAAGTGTTTGGGTGGACGAACTCGAGAAAAACCCCTGCAATAAATCAAGATGATGACTTGTGATAGATCCATACACAAGGTAAGATGGGAGATGAAACAACTTCAATCTGTGACTTTAAGCTGTGAATGTTGATGCTGAGTCGGATGTGATGTTATACAAACATAGAAGTTTACATGTCAAGCCAATCCAATACCCCAGTGATTGTCAGGGGGGAAAAAAACTGTCCTACATAAGCAGAGAAGGTTTTCACAGTGATGTGACTGAGCCTTGTTTACTGTTTATTCATCATTCATCATTATAAATTTCAGTGATTCAGCCATAAATTATGCACATTCATTTAGTCACAGTCAGCCACTGACTCAGTTCCTTGTGTCACAACAGTCTCTGGCCTCGTGTTGCCTCATACGTGTTCTCAGAGTTTTGACTTGAAATACTGGCTGCATTGGGGTTCTGGATTTTGTGTTTGTAGAGGGAAATGTAAAATCTTTGCATCATTACTCTCAAGTCAAGTCTTAAATCTTTGAGAGCAAGTTCAAGGTTTTGGGGGCAAGTTAAAGTCAAGTTTTAAGCCAGCTGAGACAAGTCCAAGTCAGATCTCTTTACTCTGAAGTCTTTTCAAAGCAAGTTTAACTCCAAGTCCTTGAGGGCAACTTCCACATTTTATTTAAAAAACAAAAAAAAACTGCAAGTAGGCTGCAAATCCTTTAGGTCTGTCGATGCTCATTAAAATGAAATATTTTGAACAGTTTGCATTCAAAGCCATTAATGCACAAAGCTCAAACCATGTTCTTTTAATGTGGAGGATTAACAATAAAAAATTCAAGGTGTGTGGTGTTTATAAGCTGTGCATGTTGCTCTTTAATTTAATGTTCAGCAGATCCAAACCAGAGACTTTGGTGTTTTTTGCTGTCAAGTCACAAATCAAAGTAAATCTCCAGGCAGTTAAATGTAACAGGTTAAATCCTGAGGGTTTTATATGCCTCAAACAAACTGGTTAGTATGCAGTGTCGTGCACGTCTGAGGCAAAAGTGTGTGTTTGTGTTGAAAGGCCACCCTTCAAGGAGGGACAAAAAGCCTGTCACCTGTGCAATCGATGTAATGTTTTGCACAAATGTGAATAATGGGGCACTTTGGTCTTCAAAGGCCTTCATGGTGTTGCTGCTGTTGTACCCACAATATTTCTTTAAGAGAAGTTGAAGAAAAAGAGCAGGTCTGGCATATGTTCTAACTCCTCGCACTTGGCGAACTGCTGTGCCAATGGGATTTGCTTTTTTTTTATGACTTTTGGCTCCAGAAAGTGACAGAAGTTGCAGCCCATAAAAACACGGAGGATGGACTGGTGTCAGGGGAGGGAGGGAGGGGCTCAGACACTGTTCGATAATCCCACAATTACAAGCATATTGTTTGGAGCATACTGATGCCTCCAGGTCTGCAGCTCTGCTTTCATGACAGGCTCGATACTTGTGAATCTGCTGGTTGGGTTGGTTGAAACGAATGTGCTGAGGAGGAACATTCTGTGAGGGATAAAAATAAGCAGACAGAGAACCCGTGCGAGTGTTAGTGCACACCTGTTCGCCGGCCTCCATGTCAGCCTTGTCTGTCATCATCTCATCCAGCTCTGGTTCCTCATCCTTCTTTTGTCGCCCCCACGCATGTCAGGATGACTGACCGATTGTTTGTCACTTGAAGCCTGCAAGCTCAGGCAACACTCGATCGATCTCCTTGTTGAGAGTGTTGTGGGAGGGTGCGGAGGAGTTGTGCCTGATAATCCTATCGAAGCTCTGTCAACAGGTGTTGGCCTGCTCTCTAGGGTCGTGTGTGACAGTAAAGTTAGGGAGGATACAGGGTAGGAAACACTTAAAGGGCTGCTCGTCTCCTCCCAGCAGCAGCATCCCAGGCAGTGTTGAGCGCTGAGCTCAGATGAGAAGCAGATCAACAATCGAGCCTTGTTTGCTCGCGGCTGTCATTTTCCAAGGCGCTGTTAGAAGGCAGCATTGCCAAAATACCATGTTTAAAACTTCACGCTCCATTAACTGTGCAATCACAGCCAAGGGAATGGCTTTGTAATAACCTCAGTGTGACAACTGCTTGCATCTCTCTGCCTTATAGTCTGACTCTACACCATCATCTCCATCACCTCAGCTTACCTTCACCTGAGTCATTTCCTGCTTTTCTGCATGTTTATCTCCCCTCCCCCGAGGTCTTTCAATAAATCTTTGGTTATCTAAATCTCTGTTTCCTCTAATGTTTGCTTGCTTCTTTCTTGGCTCCCGTCCCCGCCTGTCTGCCGGTCAAATAATAGTAATCTTTCTATGCATGAATGTTGATGTGTTATTGACAGAGCTCAATTACATATCATCGAATATCAGACTTGAACGGTGAAACAAAATGTCTGTCAGTCCTGCCCCTTGTGTGTTGTTATTTTCACATGTCACTAGTGATGACAAGGCAATAATTACATTTACTCAAGTACTGCAATTAAGTACAATTTTGAGGTGGTTGTACTTTTATTTCTATTCAGCTGCATATCTAAAAGAAATTTTGTTCTTTTTACTCCTCTACATTTATCTTACAGCTGCAACTACTTGTAACTACAAGATGTTGCCAGTTTTGTTTTGTTTTTTGGGGGGTTTTTTTATCCTTAAGGTAAAGTGTAGTTGTGCCACTTGACACCTTTAAGAGTTTGAATTGTGTGCAGTTCTATCAGAAGGAGATTTGGCACTAAAATGATCAAATTGTGTAATTGAAAGCATCTTTAATAATAAGTGGCAGTGTGAAAGCGATGTGTGATAGAAAAGCTGTTGGCAATAGTGATGAATAATCACCTTAACCTGAGGAGTGCTTTAACTCTTCAGCTCTGTGGAGCTTTATCAAGAGTTTCAGCTCATTGTTTAGCCGTCTGACCCACATCTTTTCTGTTCTGCTTCACTCTCACTGCTCTTTTAATGTTATTATCAGCTTCAGAGGGTAGCTGTTTTCAGCAAAAAAGGCTCTAAGAACTCACTGTTTACTACCCGCTCAGCACTAAAAAACACACAGACACAGTTAGTGACTAGCTAGTGAACTCTGTGGAGCATTTCACAGCTACAGAGCCTGATGTTTCCCTCGGGTGTTGGTAGAGACCAAAATCAGGTCTAAAAGGAGAGTGGATATTTTTCTTACATTCATCAGGTGGCCAGAAACACCACTCTTGAAAAATAACGTCAATCCATAACTGCCAGGTGTTGTGTTCACATCTGACGTTTGCAGGCTTCAATTGTCCTCCTTTTTGAGGCCCAAAAAGTAAAAGTATCCACTATTTTATAGAAAACAAGGATGAGCAAAAACGAGGAAAGTGAAAAAAGGGTCATTTTTTGCATCATAACTTGTTTTGTTTTTTCTTTCCTCTATCATTATTCATCATCACAAAACATTTGACTACACTACTGAGCTGTATATGAAGACAGCTATGGTGAAATGCTGCATACATGTACATTGCTGTGTTAGTTGTTAGCAGTTGAGGAATGGATTACAGGATGATGTAGGCCTAACAGTCGCAAAGTCCTTTTTTCTGGAAATGTTTACTTGTAATAAAACATTTTTGCTTAAACTTGCATTGTTATAACATTTCCTCAGTCACTTCTGGTGTAACAGTAGTTAGAGTGAGAGCGAGGAAGAAAGTCTGCAAATGGGACTTTATGTAACCTTGAAAAAAAACTTTATTACATTATGTTGTCATTAACGTTTCTGCCTGAGTCAGCCATTTTTTTATCTGCAACTGTAGCTGTTACACAACAAAATAAACAAATCCCACATCACATCACATCACATCACAATCTACATCTTTTGATAGTTTTGACAGAGAGACCTGTAGTGGCAATAATTGCATCAGTAATTACATGGTATGCTTTTAGGTAAAAGATCTAAGTGCTTCTTCCAACAGATGTCTTTTTCTTTCTTTAGTTCCTGTCTCTTTTCATAATCCTCCCACATTTTTTCCATCATCTTCTGAAGCTTCTTGTCTGTTTCTGCCTCTCTGTTTGTAGGTGGAGTGGAGTTGGGCATCAATGCGAGTGGACAGAGACTCAAACACTGGTTCGAGTGTCTCAAAAACAAGGGGAAGAAAGTGGAGTACTGGCATACGCTCACACAGCAAGGAGCCCCGAGCAGCGACAAACCGGACTAGATTACACAAGACAGTCATGCATACACACACACACACATGCACGCACAAACAGTAACACACACATACGCAAACACAGACACATTTGTCTCACTGAAAGATGGTTGATAACCGAGAACAAGTAAAGCTGCAACAGAAGCAAAGGATAAAACATGCAATAATAATAATAAAGTTAAAAGTGAAATCCGTCATATAACGCCAATAATTACAGCACCGAGTATTAGTATATGATATTCATACTAATATTAGTGATGGTAAAAATGTGTATCTGAATACATTTTTTACAATGTATTTTTTTCTAAAGGTGCACCAAATTGTGACGATGTCCTCATTAAAGTGTTGACGTAACAAAAACAATACTCACAAAAATTGTGCTTTAGACCTTACTGTATTGTGGAAGTGGCTCATCTAATCTGTCGTAACACAAAAAAAAAAAAAAGAAATTACGCCTAATGAAAAGATTTGAGATTAATGTACTCAAAATTCATTCAGTGAAAGGGGCCAAACATGTGTGCACCCCAGTGACTCATAATGTGGAATATATAACAGGAGAGGGGATGTTATAAAAGGGTGATTCTGTTCTGAAAAGTCTCTATTTTAGTGGTTGTTGATCTGATGCAAAACAACACACCGTATTATAAAGCACAAAATAATCCATTTGGTGGATTTGTACCTTTACCGTTTCAGTGTTCTTATGTCTCTCATTGTCTTCAAGTGACAGTGGCTTTCTACACACCTTCATATGAGAAGTTTACGTGTCAGTATGTGTGTGTGCATGTGTGTGTGTGTGTGTGTGTGTGTGTGTGTGTGCATGTGAGGGCTATGAGAATATGAGTGCCTACATCCTCTCTCTGTTCAGTGTGTGTCCGGCTGCATTCATGCCACGCCTCATTCAGAATGTCTGCATCCACTTCCAGAAGCACAGAGGTGTGAAGAAATGATAACAAAAGGACAAGAGAGACACACACACACACATGAGAGAAATCCTCTGCCATCACCGCTGGCCTCAGAGGTGTGAATGTTACAGGCTGGAAGACACTGACAAGCTGTCAATCATGTGTGGCAGACCTTTGCCATCTCCCCTCTCTAATGCTAGACAGTCACAAAGCGACTTAAAGAATGGAATATATCTTGATTCGTAACCTCTGACCGCTCTTTTTGACTTTCCTGATTAAAGGCTGAAGTCATTTCCGCAGCAAGCACAGCGGATATTGCTTTTGGAGGTACCGTTTGTGCACCGTTTTTTGGCTGCAACATTATGAATTAGATTTCAACAGGATCCGAGCAGGTTTCTACCTCAGCGGCTCCAATTCTGCTCCAACAGAGTTCACAGATGATGAGACAGTTTCTCCCTGCAGGGCAATATCTCAGCAGTAATATAATAATTTGGAAAATTCTGTTATCTGATTCATAAGAATAAGGTTGCCCAAAGCTTGAAAATCTGCTCTAACCTACCTTTGCATACCCTCAGATACTGAGACGATCCGAAAAAAAAGAAAACAAATTCAAGAAAATGGGCTGAAATCAACCATCAAAGGGAGTCATTGCTGTGTTCATTATTCCATTCATCCCATAACTTCTGACCCATTATATATCAGGTTCATAGTGGCATATATTTCATCCTCTGGGCAGGAGACGAGACCACCGGGACTAATGTGCCCATGTCTGTGGCGCGGGATTGCCTGCTGAGATAAACTGTGTGCAGTTAGTAGAAAATAAGACTACTTACTGCAAACAGTTAGTATAAGTCTGCATGAAAACTCATTTGGCAGCAGGGGACGGTGGATGAACACAGGCCAGGGATGCAAGATATTGGAAAACTATGCTAGATTGAACACTTAACCACCACGTGTGTTATGTGTCCCTATGCACTCCTCTGCATATTGATGGCGCAGACTCTCAGTGAATTTGTCTAAATGCCTGCCATGATATCCAATGCACTCCCCTGGTTTGTGTATCACCACAGCTCTGTCTGTACACGGGTTCACTGAGGCACACCCACAGCCGCTCCGTGGCCTCTGGGAGCTTTCTAACTGTTGAATCGATCCGGCTGCTCATATTCTTGCCGTCCTTCAACAACCTTGTGTCTCATCGTCGACTGCAAAAACATGGTGGTGAATTAGGTTTTGAACAAAAAAAGGGCTCGGGCATTATCAAAGCTGGGAATTGAACTATGTGTTACAACTTAAACACATAAGACAGTTAATGACTTTAACAAGAGCGTGGGGCGAGAATGAAGGGATTTATTCTGTACTTTTTTCTATGCACATCAAACCTCCCAGCACGTCAGCAGTGAGATAATCAAACCAAAACAACAATGTTATCATATTATCCAGGCATCAAAGATGCATTTCTGGGAATACTCAGCTCTATAACTGGAGCATAGCTGGGTGACAGTGATCTAATCGAGTTCACATTTCTGGCTGGATGGTGGCTCGTTGGCTCACCCTGCGTCTGGATCTGTTGGTTTTGTTTACAGTCACTAAATTTTTTCTGACTCTTGTCTACTGACCCTGCTTTGCTGGTGTAATCATTTTACCTGCAATACAGCTGCATGTTTAGCAATCACTATCAGCTTGTATTATAGAGAGCAACCTTAGCCGATCATTCTGGATGCTGATGTGTTTACAGTCTCTGCCACCCGTTCAGTCTCCCGCCATCAGTGTGTATTTGTTTGTGAATACGATGATTCAGGGTATTTTTTGCTCAGTTGCTGTGCTTTTACCGAGCAAGCTATTGATTTAAAAATAAACAAAACCTTTACTGTCACAGATTTTGACACTTGTCTTCCTTAAATTGATATTAAAGTGGTGATGATGCAGGAGGACAGGGGCGAATGAGACAGGCATTCACTACTGCAGTCCCTGTGCACTCACTGTCAATGTCAATCACACAGTATGGCTGCCATCCTGTGGTGGGTTTGTGTAACTACTGCGCAGAATAAAATGAAGATGTGTCTGTGGTTGTTTGTCTTCATTTGAATGATCCAAGTTGTACTTAAATTCTATGAAAGCATCAGACAGACAGCATAGTGTTGTTTTATTATGTTTTCATTCATCATCTTAAAAGACAATACACACACAGGGGTGAATACACGTGTCTGTGAGGGACACTGCTCACTACTATACTTGAAGCGTTACTGTTACTGAATTTATATTGAGTTATATTGAGTCTAAAAATTTCATGAAAAGCATAGCAAGATGATCAGACAGCTTGCATTTCAGATTTTAGACAGCTTTTCTGCCATATCTCCATTTCTTTCCTGCCCTCTTTCACCTCTGATACATTTCCACTTCCTCTCTTTCTTCTCTACGTCTGTTTGTCCCTCCTATTATCCTTCTCTCATTGGTCAGTCACTCTGCCGATAAAGAGCGGCACATTGGCGTGGTCGCTCCACAGCAGCAAGATGAAAGGCCGCAGGGCAGAGAAGGAAGGGAAGGAGCGGGAGAACGACATGGAGGTGACGGCTGCTGCTTCAACTCCCTGTTCGGTCAGCGCGAGGAAGGCTCTGTGTCTGATGTCGTCCAGTACCACCCTTTCTTCAGAGAGGCCACACATGTTGTTGCCCTCATAGAGTGATGAGAGTCCTGTTTGGGGGTAAAAAGCAAGAGAAAAGTAAGGAAAGATGATGGTAGAGAAAGAGGAGAGAAGGGCGTAGATCACATACAGGGAGATCAAGGAGCAAATAGGTAGGACTGAATGGATGCATAGCTGGTTGATAAAGTAATCCACAAGCTGGAAGCATAAGCGGTGTTTATTTTGTGGTGTGAATAAGCTGAATTTGAGTCTGCCAGCCAGATGAAAACAATCGCAGAGTTACAAACCTAATTTTTTGATGAGTACGTTCATGTCTGGCTGGTCGTCCAGCTTGATCAGGGGCAGCGTGACCTCCACTTGCTGAGGGGATGTTGTTTTCATTTGTTCTATCATCTGAAGAACAGCTGCATCGGTCATTCTGTCCTCCACCTGTTGCAGGTCGTTCGCTGTGTTGGAGCGAGGCAGCAGGATGTAAAGGCTGCTTTCACCCGTGAGAGGAAACTTTGCCACCTGTTGGCAAAGTAAAAATATTCAGGCATTACTGTACAGCTGGGGGTTTAAAAGTCTTACACAAAGGGTCCCTATCAAAAAAAGACCCCCCCCCCAATCTCACCTGCTGTCATGTCATAAAAAATGTTCGAAGTACAACAAAAAAAGAGTACTTGTGCTTTTTGTTTCTTGTGTTACTAGCCTTAACTTCAATTTTGAGGAAAATCATGCTCCAAAATTTTAAACTAAAGTTCCTGTAGTGTTTTGGGAGATGTAAACAGGAAGTACACTTTGCATTGGTGACAGTTAGTCAATAAACTTTTGACTACAACAGGAGCTCCATCTCTTGCTAATGTCTGTTTATATTTTGGCAAATTGGCCACATTAAAAGTATGCCAAAGTAGCTGCTAGCAGTCCCTTTTTGCAATGTTCCCATTGATGTACACATAAAAACTACTGGCTTACTTCAATACTGTGGAAAAACATCAAAGAATGATTTTTACGCAATTTCTTGAGTTATAAATGATTAATTAATTAGCAGTTGACAAGAGGAGCCATAATATCCTCAGTAACCATCAGTCAAACTGAATATTAAGACAGACACTCATGTCTGTAGTAAGATTTCTCTGGGTGATGACCCTGGTAGGAGCACACATTTGGCACAAATCGAGAAAATTCAGCACGGAGTGTGTAACCACATTTTTGTCTCATGCCCAAAACCACCCAACCCCATCAACCCTGCACACTGTCTGAAAACCTCTGTTGAGTAGAGTGTTAATGGGTTGGTTGATGATAGGTGTTAGCTGTTCGTTACCTGCGCTTTCAGGTCAACAACGTACGCCATCACCGTCATGTATTTGGGGTGGGAAAGGACCGGCACCTTCACCATGTCACCATTGAGCTTTGAGAAAAGTCCTTTCTTGGGCTTCAGATCAAACCTGACCTTCCACTGACCTGACACACACATGCAGTCAGTTTATTAATGCTTACCATTTTTGCATGCACATGATACACACACTGCTGCACACACACTTTACTGACCACTAAAAGAGACAGCGTTGAGCAGGATCAGCTGTGTGCTGGCCGATACGGAGTCAACAAAATCTTTGATTTTATTGTTGGTCTTATTTGCAACCCAGTTGTTGATCATCTGTGTGTTTTCCTCACTGGTCTCCAGCAGCCTGATGGGCGCTGCTTCATAGAACTGGTTGGATTGCTCAGCGAAGGACTGACTCACATTCATTTCTTAGAAAGAGCAAAGTGAAACCATGATGAGCTACAGAGATTCAGATCCTTTTTGCTCTTTATGGATGCAGAATCTCTGCATCTGTCCATGTGATTGATTTTTGCTGTTCAGTGAGATGCATGCAGTGACTGTAATACCTGGGTTATGGAAGACCTGAGAAGCCATTTTCAGCGAGCCAGCCAACTTCTCTCTCAGCCTCTTCATCTGGAAGTGAACACAATGGAAGTCATGAGGCACACAGACAGCCCTCTCAATGGCTCTGCGGGTGTCACCCCTCGCACCTGAAGGTAAGAGCACAAGGGAAAAACATTATGAAAAAGTACTGTGATTAAGAGTGATTTAGAAGGCTGCACAGCATGTTTGGCATTCAGTGATAAGTCAAGGAAAACTCCTCTGACATTTCAAGATGAGAAACATTTTTATGTAATTTCCAAATCACATAAAAGTTATCTTGTCTACAGGCAACAAAGGGAGAGCTTGATGCTGAATGAAATGCAAGTAATTACTAAGTTTAAGGTTAGCATCATTCTGTTTGTCTTGTTTTTAATCAATACATTTTTTTTGATAAATACATTTTTTAATAATAGCCATCCAGTATTTGCAATGCAGTATTTTTACTGTGTCAACTCTCCCCTGCTTGTCTGTGGCACTCAGCCCCAAACATACTTGATTATTATGAATACATACAAATTTTTAAATGAATCATTTCCTAAAACAGCCAAGCAATTTTAAGTAAACATTTATTATGTAGGAGAGAATCCTCTTTTTGTTAGGAACTATTTTTAGCAACAGATTTGGTACACCATTAAATATTTGCAGCAGCAGGATGGTGAGAAACTCAAAGTACAGCATCGATGTTTACTGCAATGAAAAAAACATGTCTCCATTACAAATTTGTGGTGGAGCTGTCATTATATTTAATTTCACTGCATGGTCATCTCTGGCCGACAAAACTGGCCATAAAGATATTACTGTGAAATCTAGAATTTGAAAAAAAAAACAGCATCAGTCAAATTCATCTTAAAACAATTAAACTTTGTTATATGTTTTGTCTATACTTTTGAAAACTATAACAAAGTTTAACACCAGATTAGGGAGGTGGAGTCTGTGACCATATCTGTGCAAAAAAGCAAAACAAAAGAACAATTACACTGGCAAAGGGATCATGGAGAGAAACTGAAATGATTTATGAGACAATGTTTTATTGCGTTATCATAAGTCTATTATTAACTCAGCATCCAAAGTCTCTAGTAATTATCAGCACACCAACTACGTGTGTCGCTAATTTGATTTTTGGATAACAGTCGAGGTCCGTTGCATGAGGGAATAAACTATACTCGAGCTGTAACTCGCAAGTCTGCAGGAGAAGTCATGCTGGCTGCAAAACTAACAAACACACATGAAAGGTCGTCTTCAGAGATACTGTTTGGTTTATCCATTCTGGTCTAATGTAGAAAAAAAGTCTTGCAACATTGAAGACTTTGTGAAAAAGGATCTCTTTGTAAAAAAAATTAAAGGCTTATTCCATGGTAATAAAAAAAATACTGTTTCTTATTTTCAGGTTATACAAAATCAAAACATACCTGTGCATATAATATTCAATTTCTGCACAATCTATCCTCCACACTGGATCATACTGTTTTTAAAGAAAAAAATAACAATCATTCAACTGTTGAAAAAATGAGATGCTTGCTTCATACCTAGCAACAAATGGGACAGTGCTGCGCTGATACTGATCGGAGAGAGGAGCAAGTTGCTGGACGGTTGTGACTTTCTCAGGAGAGAATACAGCTTCATGGCGAACTCCAACACGGATTCCTGCAACATGGGTTCGTCTGTTCGGCTGTTCTCATTCTGGCAGGGCTCCCATGGTGTGTTGTCACCATCGCACAAGTAAGGGGGAGGTGTAGGAGGAACTGCAAGAAGGTTAAGTAGATGGTGAAAATAGATGCTGTACCTAATTGTTTGTAAATGTTTGTGAATGAGATCTTTATCTTCGATGTAGGTTCCTGAAGAGTTTGGTCTGCAAATGTGTTCATTATGTGTACAGTGCTGTTAAAAGGCTTATCAAAATGGCACACATGCTGTGCAACATGGCAGTACATCGAACAAATTAAAAGACACACCTTCAACAACCAAGTCAACGGTGCTCAACTTTTCCCCTGAAGGAGATTCACAATGGTAAATCCCAGCATCCTCCATGACAATGTCTCTGAGCAAGATGGTCTGATCACTGTCCAAGGAATAAAGCTGTTCCACCTTCTCATTGCCGTCTGTTGATTCATCTCCAGGATTCAGCCTCGTTCTCTTGCCAACACCCATCTCTTTGAACCAAAGTGCATTGGCCTCAACTTGACCAGAAGATGAGAAATGACACGGGAGGCGAATGTCGTTGCCTCTGAATGCCTTAATGTTATAGCCTACAGATGCTGTAGAGACACATGCAAACACTTCACACTTTCAGATTCAAGCTTTTCCTTTATCATATGTAACCATTTTGAATCTACTCAAATTAAAAATGCTCCACTGCAATAAACAAATCCAAAGCATGTCATATGATAGAAGACAATCCTCCTCACCATCGACCGTAACATGGTATGATCTAATTATCTCCATTTCAGAGTCTTTGGCCAAACACAGGTACTCTCCCTCGTTAGCAGCGGTCACAGGGGATATGGTAAGATACAAGCCATCCTTTTTGAATCTTGTCGAGCCAGTTGACTGAGCACTTATATTATTACCTGCAATCAAAAAAAAGAGACCAGAAAGAAAAGATATATAACTGTGTACTATTATAGATACTATTATAGATAATAGTAGTGGTAGTTAAAGAAATGAGATGAAACCATTGAATTTCCAGGTGATGGCCCCATCAATGAACTCGGTTTGAATGGAGAGACAGGGCAGCTCCAGAGTGGAACCAGATAAAACCCGCAGATGTGAGCATGATGACAGCTAAGCAGAAACACACTGATAAACAAGCTGCCACATTCAAGAGTCAACCACAATTTTGTCAGCTAATTAATAATTATGGAAGATATTTTTTGCCAAAGCCGTAAGAGCTCAATTCTACATTTGCCAAGTATTATTACCTCAAAATTGAGCTGCAGCAAGAGGCAGAGTATGGCCTGTAGCCTCATCTGAAGAGGAGAGAGGGGAGTTAAATGAGACTAGCAGATGATGGAGTTGTTTTTCATGTGAGGATTTCAAAATAAATATGGCACTAAGCCGGGAAAAAGATCAATATGTGGCGCAATCTCTGACACAAGTTTACCATGATTAAACACTTTAAAATTGTGATCATCAAAGAGTTTCAAACTATTATTAAGCACACAGTTGTCAAAAATAAATACCATGAGGATAAGGTACAGTTGTATATAACAGTAATGCATAATATCATTTGAATAATATTGTTTCAGTTCAATGATTAATCAAACAAAAGTCAGATAAACACTGAGCAACTCACATTTCTTCAATTTCCAAATGTCTCCAAATTCTGTCACCGGTTGTTTCTGTTTATTTTTTTTGTTTAAACCTGCAACCTGTCACATCCAACCTCTGTTCACTCCATCTACTGCCTCTGACTGTCTGCTGCCCTAAACAGCAAACAACGACAACCAATCTGTGATTGTTGGTTTTAGAGATGTTTGCCCATTGCAGGTCCTCTGACTTGCTGGAAATCACATGATTCCACATGTTGGCAACAGAACAGAAACCAAGAGGAGTGATTCATTTATTCCTGCTTATATTTTGCTTCTAATGCTTCCTTTTGCACTGCAATGATACATTATTTTATTAATAATGCTATTAATGCCTAATTCTATGGCTAAATCTTGACCAGTGGAGCACAGTTATAAGTGTTTGGGACTGGATTGGCACTTTAAAATTTAGCTTATTTCCATTTTGGCCAGTACAGTGTTTGTGCCTAAAGGGTTTTACATAATTAGATTCTGGCAAAGGTCACATGGGGTGCTACACACAGATGAGGACATCGTGTTACAAAAAGTGATGTGAAGGGTCCTGATTGAGCTATGAGGCAAGTTGGGAGTGAGGATGTGTTGGTAAAGGAAACACAAGCTGAGTCTGTGCTGATTGTCAGACAACAATGTAGAAAAATTTATTGATATCAATCAAAGCACGTTTTGATTGATTTGCAACATCTCAATATCATCACTGAATTGACAGAAGATACAACTAAACCTGAAATCCTGTCTATCATTAAGCTAACACTGCCAGGTTTACATGAACAGCACTTTAAATCATATTTTAAAACTCTGTTTAGACTTTTTACAGCTTTTTTTGTAGACTTAAGAAGTTGAACTATTGTTAAGAATATACTATTTAATAACATACTGCCGGCCATTATAAAAGAGTATTGCTTTTGTCAGTAGGTTCACTATGATGTTCACTTGGCAAACCCAAAACTGACATTTTACAATATAAAAATGTTACTATCGATTCATTCTTCTTCTGTTTATAACATTAATGTACATTTTCTGCTGAGAACTTTCCATTTTAATTGGGCCTATTGTGTAGTTATAACAAATTTATGTTGTTACAAATTACAAGGTGGCCTAATATTATCTGCACATTTCTCTGGGCATACTTGTCCAGGCCTACATTTACTTGAGTAATATTACAAATGCAGGAGCTTAACTTGGAATATATGACAGTCGTTCAGTAGTTTTCTGTTCAGAAACCTACCTTCTGTACCCGAGAGGTCGATCGACAAAGCGACTTTCGGTTAAGTAGCCTGACTCCCGAGGAGACCTTTGGGCGTAATCAGGCGTGAGTAATCGAGAGCCGGGTGTTGAAAAAAAGGGACGAGGCACAAAACTTTTACAAAAGCTATTCTCGGACTCGTGAACAAACCAAAGTTTGGCCGAAAGCCTTTTTACAGAGTTGTCATAGATTGTACAGGTATGTGACCTGTGTTTTAACTGCGCCGAGTCGAGTTCGGGAGGGAAGAGAGAAGATTTACTCAAGACAGTAAGTTTTCATCCTGGTCATCTGATCGGCTAGCGGAAAGAGCACAAACAATGGCAAAGATCAACAGCAGAGCCAGCTAGTTGCTGCTTTACTCTACCTTATTTTTGGTCCACTCCTTTAAATTGAAGGCCAAATTCAAGGACTTTTAGATTAATTTTCTGACTTTATCGCTCTATATGGCCGTCTCAGCTTTATTCCGGGTGGTTTAATCTGCCCACCCCCCCCGCGCTACTCAATTGTGCGTGTCAGCATGTTAATGAGACTTTACATTTTTAGAAAGAAAATACATAAGATGATGAGAGCGAATATAACTAAATCCTCATCTCTAAAAAATAAAAATAAAGTTCACTTTTAGCTCCATGTCACGGGCACGATTGGCCTGACATTCATAAACAAGCATTGTAGACAATGATTATTGCTAACGTACCTTCAGGCTGTGACTACATGTACATTGATTATTCTCCTCTTAACCCACAGTGAGCTTTAGGAGATAGGACCCCAGGGTTTAAAGGCAGTCACCATGGCAACGCAGTTTAGTATCGATGATGCCTTCGTATTGGAGGGAGATGAGGAGGGAGCTGTGTCCGATGGAGAGACAGAGGGATGGAAGAATAGAGACAAGGACAGAGAAGGAGGAGAGATGACATTTGGTCCACTAAGTTTCTCCAAACCTCAGACTCATCCTTCACCTGCCGCCACCGGCTCCGTTGAACACAGCAACCTGAAGTATCAGGTACACACACATCTACAGTGTGTTCAGATAAATAAGATTATATGTCACTTACTTGAAGTTGCAACTCTTATATTGTCTGCTTATTCTCTAGAATCTGGAAAATGAAGATGCCTTGGGCAACAATGGAAATTCATCTTTTAATAACTTCTTCAAAATCAGGTGGGTTTTATAGATATCACTATTTATGTGATTTTGCTTCTCCTCAGTTTGCCTGCATGTTATCTGAATGTGATATTCAGTCTGTTTCTGCTCTCTCCACAGTGACCCTGCGACCCTGTCGTACTGCAGCTCCCAGTGGTCCTTCAGCACCTTGAGTTCTGTCACACAGCTTTCTGCACATTGTTGTGGGTAAGTTCAGACCATTCAAACACACTCAGTCACACGGAAACAACAAAAGTGCAAGTTTCTAAATAGAAAAAGAAAATGTGTTGCTCAGGTGGGTTTCCCATCCGCTTGTGAAGAAAAACAGAAGAGTTGTTCTTGCTTCATTTCTTCTCCTCATCACTGGAGTTGGTAAGTCATAAGCAGAGTGGTTTATTACTCATTAAATACACATTCAACCAAGATGTACTGCTGTGATATTGTCTTTACTTGAATAGAAATATGCATGTTGTCTCTGTCTCCCCTCCTTACAGTGTCTTTTGTAATTAAGATTTGTTGCTTAAAATGCACAGTAAATGGCACAGAAATGAATATTTTGTGGTAAAGAGAGACTAAAAAAAACATTTAAGTTGATAAATGTTAAATTTATATTTAACAGCACAGAAACCGTTTTACATGACAAAAGAATGCTTCACATGATGCTGGTGCATTCCTCCGTTATTTTGACAAAAACGTGTTGGTCTAAATAGCTTTGCAAGTTTACACCAGGCAGTTTGTTCAGTGCTGTGACATGCAGTGACATGCTCGGCACGCTGAACTTTGTCCCCTTATCGATCGTATTTGTATGGCAGTTTTTTCCCGTTACCCTAGACAATGAAAGAATAAGTTTTAATATTTGATATTCTCTGTTATCACCCATTTTACTGATTTAGGTTTGTATTGTTTCTATTTAGCTCTTATTTTCACAGGTATTGTCATACAGCTGAATCCAAATGCAGGTAAGGACAAGTAACCAATTAAATAAATATACAGATTTCTGTGTACAGATGTTTTTGGTCATTTGCAAGATTATCAGAACAAATTTACAAATGATAAAAAACCCAGAATCGTAAATGCACGTAAAAAACATTGCAGAGACAAAAGTTTTAATAAAAGAGCCTAGATTGAAAAGAGACCACCCATAACAAGACATCTTTTCACCCTTTCTCTCTCTCTCTCTGTTAATGTAGTGTAAATCAGATCTAACATTTTGTTTGTTCTCTGTAAATGTGTTTTCTGGCAGCCACAAATGAAGCTTGGCAGCTGTGTGTTTAATCTTGTCTTTATTTTGCTATGATACCATCACATGCACTCAGCGGTGTCTGTTAAAGGCCAAAGTCCTCTTCAGGAAATAGTGCAGTGTTGCTCAACACAATGCTTGAGACTTCCCTGGCCTATTTTTTGTTCTAGCTCTACTCTTTTATTTTTGTGAAAACAATTGTATAAGACAGTTTATGTTGTAAAGAGCATCTTGAAATTTATGACAAAGAAGATAAAAATGAAGGTAAAAATGTAAGAAGTGTGATGGCATAGGATAAAATTGCAGTATGCTTTACAAGAAGTCTCACTGGACAATTGTCTGTAAAATCTTGGATAGCCAAGTTTTAATTTTCAACAAAGTTAAGAATTAATGGCATCCTAACTTACACTTTCCTGCTTCTTAGCATTTCAAAAGAGAAAAGTAAAGAGAATGAGATATAAATTATTGTAGTGCCTATAGATCATCTCCAGATGTACACAACATGGCAACAAGCACATTGTTAAAGTCTCTTTTAAAGGAATGGTTCGACCTTTTGGGAAAACCCTTTGGGAATATGCGTTTGTGGACTCGTATTTGGGTTATGTGCAGGATGCAGTCACTTCCTGCAGTCTGCTCTCTCTCTCTTGGCTCTCTCGCTGCCTGGTAAGCTCAAGGGTTAGTGATGACAACAGTCCAGGAAGTTACTCCACCCATTCAAGAAATAGTCCTGCATGTAGCCCCCCGTAAAACCAGGAATAAATGTTTTTACATTTCAGCTCTTGTAATAATAAACAAACAAAATTTAACATATTAAATTGCTTACTTGGGATACATTTACTACCTTTAACCAGAACTGTATGCTAGCTGTTTCCCCGTGTTGCCAGTCCTTGTACTATGCTAACACTCTTCTGGCTGTAACTCCATATTTATCTTAAACACACGTTATTGGTCTTCTCCTCTTATTTCCATCAAAAATACAAATGAGAAAATTTTCCAAAATGTTGAACTATTCCTTTAATTTGTGGTTGCATTGATTTTTCGGTCACTCTGTCCCTACTGTGGGTTATAAAAAACTTACTTGTCCTTACAGGTGTTTCAAGTGCTATTTTCTTTGTGCCTGGCTTTCTTCTGTTCATCCCTGGAGGTAAATTATTCTATTTCTAGAATTTTTGTTTGCTTGACCCTGAGCTTGTACCAGTAAAAGCATGCCTTGTTTTTAACATTAACAAGACACACTGTATTTTCTGCAGTGTACCATGTGATATATATCAGCTGTGCAGTCCGAGGAAGAAGAGGCTTCAAATTGTTCTACCTACCTTATTTTGAAAAATGAAATTTTATGAGACACTACGTTTTCACTACATTTCTTTGTTTGCCATTTTAAAATGAATTGTATTTTGTCACTCGTAACAAAAAATGTATTGTCACTCGGTTGTTATTTTTTTCATGTCATTGTAATGACCACTACTAATTCAAACCACTCAGTGCCTCCCCTGTTTTTCCACTACATGAACTGATATTGTTGTATGTATGTGTACATGAAAAGGAAAGAGATTGGTCTAACGTATGTTTTCTGTTTTCATGTGAATAATGACTGTGAAATTACAATAAAAATTTTTGTATATTTTAAGTTGTGCATTTGTGAAAGTTTTGCTAACAGAGTCACATCAGTATGCCTTGAGACTGTAAGCAGTAGTCTTAGCTTGAGGGTGGGTCAAACCTGCAGCTCAATCTGCTGTGCAGTTTCAGGAAGGAATAATCAATGTCAGTCTGTGAAGTGAAAAGTTCAGCCTAGACAAAGTTTCCTCCATGACTGCTGGTAAAATCCTTTACTGCACATTTCTTTGGCTGCTTGCCTTGCTTATACCATTATTTTGCGCAGAAAATTAAATCAAAGAAGTACAAACACCTCATTCCTGTACTTTATTGAATTTTCAGGTATCTTTACATAAATGGGTTTTTTTCTGACTAATTGGAACCTTTATCTCCACACATTTTAACACAAATATCTGTACTTTCTATTCCTCACATTGTTTCAAGATGAATGTCAATCTAAATGGATGGAACAATAACACATAGAAGAGAAGATTCCCTGGTCTGTCCATTAGTTCATATCTTGGATGACAGTCATAAGTGAGACATATGAAGACTATCAAGAACAGAGAAAGCCTTGACTGTGGAAAAGAGATGTCCAGTGAATGTGACGTTTGCGACAGACAGAAAGAACTAGTGGCACAGCCCAGTATCACAGAAAATCCCTATATAACAAAATACTGTGAGACAAACAATGATTATTTATTATTATTATTGGATGAAAGTAAACCTGCTGACACTCTTGACGACTATGGGGTAAAACGTTTTGTTTCCATTTGTGTTGCTGATGTTTGAAACTCATTTCAGACTTCGAAGCAAAGTTAATGCTTAATATTTGGGTTAACATTTTTTTTAAGCTAGAATGGTTTGATATTTGTCAAATTACTTGCTCACAAATGGGTGGAAGAAGTGTCCTTCAGGAACAATGTTTGCTTTTACTTTAAGTGCATGTCAGAGTCTGCGCTGTTTTGACTCTTACCTCAGTAAAAAGATAAATTTCAAGACCAAAAGGATCTTTTTTGTTTTGTGTTGTTTTTGTGATATAAGCACCTGTACTTAAGTATTTATTATCAGTATTTTTTATTTCTGATTTCTTTACAGACTGTGGACTTCCATCAGCTGAGTTGATTATCTTTAGCATTTGTCCTCTGCTAACTCGATTATACTTGTGGCTTTTTCAGGTTTCCAAATGTTTTAAGTCTCTATGTATCTAATTATAAGCAGAAAGACAGTCACGTACTGCTCAAAAATGCATCTAGCTTTTTACAGCTGTTACTTTCACAATTTAAGCTTACGGGAGAAAGACCTCTAGGGCTCCTGTGCATCACCTGACGTGTAACTACGTGATCTGACCCCTATGTTATACTGGCTTCAAAGCCCAGATTACTTCCTTGGGGCTTGGGAAGACCTGCTCCCTCTTTATATATAAAGGGCCCATTGTAAGGTAATGAATGCACAAAGATTCTTATTTTCAGATAATTTTACACTGTTAAAGATGTATTTACAAATACAATATTGAATTTCAGCCATATTTTGCCATTAGATCTCCCTAAAACTTCACACTGGACCTTTAGGTAAAAAGTTGCAATCCTTGCTGGTATTTCAAGTCATGATGTATTGTTTACAATAGGATAAAAGTTAAAAGCTAAAGTTTACCAATAATTGTTTATGCTTAAAAAAACAGGACTCAGTACCTAAATGATCAGGATTTTTTTATGCAAGACAGTGGACATTTTCGCGTATTGTGCCTGATATTGCGGTTATAAAACAGAAGCCATGCTGTCCTCTGCCTCTACTTTAATAACGCTTACGCAGTCTGCCTACAGAGGGCGCTCAGGGGCCACACGAAACGACCGGCTTCGGCAGACATCGTCATTTCTCGCAAACTTAGACTCGGTTAAGGATGGAGGAAGAGGCACGCAAGCTTCTCGAAGAGGGAATAAAAAAGAAATTGATCAGTCCTGGTAAAGGAGAGCTACCGGTCTTTCCCAATGGAACCAAGGTAAGACTACAGTGTCAACATTTGGACGAGTTGAGTCTAGTCTTCTTAATTATTTTAGGATATGCGACGAAGCACGTTAGCTAGTGCTATCAGCAGCTATATCTTGGCTAACACATCATAGCCTGTCAGTTAGATTAGTGTTATAGAAAAACACATTACTCTTGTATTTCGACACCGCGTGCGAGCTTTATGGATTGTCTACCTTTGTCTTAATATAGCATTATTCATGAAAATGGCTTTATGTAGCCGAGTTACATTTTTCCTCTATTTTTTTTTTTCATCTGATGGAAAGAGTGTGGGTGGGACAGGATGGCATATGTTTATGGATTCTGATTGGTCGGCATATCCTGTCAGTCAGTTCTCCGTTGCTATGATTGGCCAGACTATGACTAAACGCTCTCCAGGCCTGTCAGAGAAGTGCAACGTTAGATTGCTCTTTGTTACTAGTAAACAAGCAGTCGAGTCCATCGAAATCGGGCCAATAAAAGGGTAATGTCACAGTATTTTTTAACCGGGTAGTTGAGCAGTGTTTAATGTTGTGTCTGTGCTCTCCTACCTCTGTTTTCCCAGGTGGTTTTCCATTATCGTACCAGCCTGTGTGATGGCACAGTGTTAGATGACTCCAGGACAATGGGGGGCCGCAGCAAACCCATGGAGCTCATCTTGGGCAAGAAGTTTAAACTAGCTGTTTGGGAGAGAGTGGTCATTACCATGAGAGCAGGCGAAATTTCAGAATTTACATGTGACATTAAGGTTAGTAAGCTGGCCTTTTTGACTGCAATAAGGTGACCATATTGCTTTGCCTGTGCCTTGACTGTTTCTGTTCGCCCCTTAGCACTCAGCACTGTACCCCCTCGTGTCCCAGTCCTTGAGAAACATCAGTGCTGGAAAAGACCCCCTGGAAGGCCAGAGGCACTGCTGTGGCATTGCTCAGATCCACTCCCACCACTCTTTAGGGCACAAGGACCTGGATCAACTGCAAGCCAGTCCGCAGCCTCTTGTCTTCGCCATTGAACTGCTGGAGGTGAGCAGGCATGGAGGGAGCCGAGAGTGTTGTTTATTTTCATGTATTCGCAACAACAAAACACCCATTGTTTGGCAAACAGTACCACCTCATTTTTACTTCAATACCAACAATATAAGTAAAAGTTTCTAAATGTTGTCAAAACAAAAAAAACTTTACAGTATCTTAGATTGTAGAGGTGTACCTAATAAACATTTAACATAGCGATAGTAATCATGTTTCATAAGCATTTGCTATGTGCTACCAAATACAACTTCCCTCAACCCGTCCACAGTGTAGAGTCCCAGTTGTCACTGATGTCTCTCTGCTCAGGTTCTGCCTCCAGGAACGTTCCAGCTTGATGTGTGGGCTATGACAGATGAAGAGAAACTGGAACTTGTGCCTCAGATCCATGAGGAGGGCAACATGCTTTTCAAAAAGGGCCAAATTAAGGAAGCCTCAGAGAAGTACTACAACGGCATCGCCTGCCTTAAAAATCTACAGATGAAGGTTAGAGCACAGTAACATACAAGAGCTTAGGGGTCAAGTCCAGTGTTTATTATCTTATTTTAACACTTTTAGAGGCAGCCTTGAAGATTTCAGTTCTGATAGATTTGACACCACATGTTGTTAGTGGTTATAACAGCATGTGGTTTAACACTACATGTTAGCATTATGAAGGCATTAAAACACTAACTTAGAAGTCGGGCAGCAGCTGAACTTTTTTATTGTTATGTGAGCAACTGGAATATGATATGATTACACCAGGATCTATGTGACTGGTAAGAGCCTGTGGACAACATGAAAAGTGAAACTAAAGGAGTTGGTTACCTTGTTGTAAAGTTGGAGATTTGCAGTTCTTCATCTGGCAGCTCAGTGTGGCTGCTATGCCTTGTTCCGTTACTCAGTAGTAATAGTTGCATTTTTGATGAACAATGGTGGTATGAGCTTAGTTTAGTCAATAAGGCTTTGCATTTTTCTACCTACTTTGTAATAATAGTAATAAAAGTCAACTGAGGTTTCACCTGTTAAATGCTTTATCAATACTTTTATGCCATGGGCTTCATCATCATTGCTTTACATCAGTTGCTGTTTGATACTAACTAAACATAGAAAACTAAAACTCCTACTGTGCAGAATTGACCAAACATGTTTTGGGATGCAACTCTAAGGCCATTTTCTAGAGTGGTGATCTTGCTCTGGAACGAATGAAGTTCCTAACGGAAAATAAAGTTCTTTGAAGTTGAAACATACAATTATTTGAATTGAAAATTTAATTACTGAAATGTATGTTCTAAATCTTCTCTGTGACTTTTGCCTTGCCTCTCAGGAGCACCCTGGAGATGAAGCATGGGTAAAATTGGACCACATGATCACACCACTGCTCCTCAACTACTGCCAATGCCAGCTACTCCAGGGCCAGTACTATGAAGTCATTGAACACTGCACATCTGTGCTCTTCAAATATGAAGGTAAGGCTCTGTGGCTGGTGCTTTGCAGGATCCGACAGAGATGAAAGATTTTGTTGCTACTACAGATTGTCAACCTAAACTTAAAAAAGTAAAAAAAGTAATGTTTAACCTGACAGTGTTAAATCTGAAAGAGAAGTAAAAATATAACTTTAAATTCCACATATTGAAAATGTCATTCTAACTGTCATTATGCATCAAACAGAGCCAACACATGCATACTTTGTCTAGTAGGCTGGTTGATAATATGCATTTATTAAATAAGTTACATAAATTGAATCCTAACAGCCAATTGTTTTCACGTCTTTTTTTCCACATACAAAGCTTTATCAGTGTTTGTGAATCTGCTGATAAAAGCTCTAATTTTTAGTATCCTCAAAGCTATCATCTTCAGAGGTTAATGACTCAATTCTGTCTGTAAAAGCATTTATATTTCGATCATTTGAAGTTCTTTTTAACCATTTCCTTAGTTTTGTTTCCAGCCTGTATTTATACGCACATGAAGATTTCTCTATTCATTCTCTTTGTACCCTTCCTAACAGACAATGTGAAGGCCCTCTACAAGCGGGCCAAGGCCCACGCTGCAGTGTGGAATGAGACAGAGGCACGGGCAGACTTCGCTAAAGTGCTGGAGCTGGATGCCTCTCTCGAAGCATCTGTTGCCAAGGAGCTGAGGGTCATGGAGGAGAGAATCCGTGCCAAAGAAAAAGAAGAAAAGGGTCGCTACAAAGGCCTTTTCAGCACACCACACGCCACTGCCACCACAGTCAGTCTACCTTGATTTTTATTTGCAACTAATTTCTGTTTGACCACAACATATTCAATTAAAGCCTTTTTAACAACATAATGTACTAGAAAAGTATTTCCTTCTTCTCCTCCTCACAGGGTTGAATCTTACAGTGGGCTAGAACAAGACGATGATGCCTGTGAATTTCAAGATGGAAGAGACACAGTAGACATTGCTGGAGTTTCAGTTTTGTCCATGAACCCAAGCCAAACACTCTGCCGCTCTGCCCTCCATGGTACATGCAGAAACGTTTTCACACACTGTCACGTCAAACAGGGTCTTTTTTTATTCCTTCCTCTTCATCTAAAGCCCCTCACTCTAAATGTAACATTCAGTCTCTGGTTAAGATATGCTGACATTGTCATATCAACTATAATGAAAGTCTCAACTCCTGTCGAATCCTGAGGTCTGTTGTGCTCTTTAATGTGTGGGAACTCTGAATTCCATTTTCTTGTTTGGCCTTCTGTGGTTTCAGAAGACTGTCTCAGTTAAAACTTGCTCACAGTAAGAGGCTACATTCAGAATGTTTCCATCATTTTTCACAGGACAGAGATTTTTTTCATTTAACAATGAGTTTATCTGCTGTTTGGGGAAAGTCATAGCATAGCAATTTATACTCTTACAGAAAACATCACCTTGCCACAGTAATAGAAGCAAGTAACTTAAGCATGTTTATGTTGCATTGCCTTTCTGAAATATGCGCAGAGCTGTTGGGTAATCATTCAATCACTCGTAAACATTACCCGACCAGGTGACAGTTGAATGGATTCTGGACAGAAATTCTCTCCTTTCAGAAACCCAGGAATCTCCTCTTTTTTCTTTTCTTTTTTTTTTGCTGCACAAGGTACATCATGTACTCACTTGCACACCTCTGCCTTGCACCACAAGACCCCTTTTTGATCTTGGTTACAGGGGAAGTATGGAACAAGCAGGAGACCCATTATCTTCCATTTGATGCAACAAGGAAACTGAGCCGTCGCTCTGTGACAATCATTATATCTATCATACATGGATTATTCTTTGCTTTCTCCTATGTACTTTTTTCTTCTTAAGTAAAAATACTACCCATTATGTTGTTTTAGTCAAGATGTATTCAGCAAAACCCTCAGCTGTCTCCTTCACTTGCTTAGAAAAAGCTACTTGTCTACTCTTTGTGTGGCAGCGGGTCCTAGTTGCACCTGCCTTAAGTGAGAGATGTTATTGAGGTTGTGATTATGTATCTAAAAATAAATGTTTACCCCACCTTCACTTTGCATTTTTTAAACATGATATGCACACGATCAGTAGGAAAAATGCTAATTTATATTATTTTGTATTGGTCCAATTACATGAACACTCAGTAGATTCCCTATTAAAAGATGTTAAAAATGTTCTCTCTCTCTTTCTCTCTACATATATCTATTTCTTTTTCCGGGGGGGCACCATAAAGAACATTAAATAGAAAGGTGTTCACCTAGGAAAGCCTTGGTAAGGTACAAATCATGCTTCACAAAGAGAAAATACAACATGAAGTTTGGATTTTTTTTGGTTTGTTATTTAATTAAGATATACATACTGAACTGCAAAAATCTGGTTTACAAAAATTTTCATACTAACAAATTGACTTGAGATGTACAGAGTTCTTGGGATAGAGAAACATCTAATGTGTGATTACACTACAAAACATGTTGAACACAAATTCAAGGGTGAATGAAAATGGGTCAAGATGCTCAGACTGACATAATGTCCAGAATAAAAACATGGGCAAAGGTGTAGTTGTAACATCACTTTCAAATATTTAAAAAATAAAAATATTTGGTCAATTGGTGTTATTTGACAAACAATATTTTAAATATTTCCCATCCTCTTAACCATGGTCTTCACTCAACGCTGTACTTAAAAATGTGTTGAAATTCACCACACTCTTATTTCAAAATAGATACAAACTGCATTTTGCATACACCTCACAGGTCACAGAAAGTTTGTAATCAACGAAATGAGCGTGGTGGAATGATGGAAACTGTGGAGACAAAATGCACCTATAAAAAGCCAGTGAGAAAAGGGCAAAAGGTGAGAGGATAAAAAACTGTTGAAAAAACAGACAATCTTGATGAGGACAGACTTCTGCGGGGAAAGAGAGGGGTGAAGGGGTCTTTCCAAAAGGTTATGTGCGGGCGCTTCTCTCAGTCTCTGCAAGACACTCCCTGACCAGTGCACGGGCGTGAATTATACCTATAAAAGACAAACAAAAGGTAAAAGAAGGTGATACATCAGTGATATCAACAGGTCTGCAGGTCAAGTTGAAGGCAAAATTGACTTAAGCAGTCCACTTGCCATGTAAATAATCACCACAGCTACAGCGGTTACCATGGTTTCTGATGCATGTGATTCAATTCCAATAACGCCAATCAATTACCTGACACATTTTCATCACATTCATCTAAATTAAAAATTGTGCCCAATGAAAGAGGAGCCCAAAGAGGGCTACGCTTAACATATATGAGATTGTCACGATTCAATTTATTTTCTTAAGGGCACGGTTCAATTAAAAAAACATAATATAAAGATATATTACCCTCAGCGGTTTCATTTGAAAAACTCAGCAGCATTAATCAATGAGCAAATGCATTTAAACCCATCTTGCAGTCTCCTGTCTATATGCCAATAACAAAATGGGGTAGTGTTACTCTACCGTATTATTAAGCTTAAGTCTCCAGCAGTAGAGAACAGTGTCTCTGCTGCACTGATAAGTCTGGGAAAAGCCACAATGCAGAGTTTTTTTCAGGTGCAATAGACTGAATCAAAGTTATTTTATAAACAAAATAGTTTGTTAAAGTTGTTTAATGCAGCAGTGTTTTGGTCAACAGGTTTCATTTGTCACAACTGACCGTTGTTTCAAGCCATTTCCATTAGTCTCTGAATAAAATGGGCGTATCTCCACGACTTACATCATGTTCATCTTGTAAAGGTAATTAGTTGGCCATTAAATAAAACAAACAAACCAAAAAGAAAACACTTGCAACCACTGCATATTTTTTAAGATAAAGATGCAGTAATTTTTTGTAATTTTGTAATGTCTGGGAGATAAACTTGCCTTGCAATTGAGTTTCTCATTTTCATTCTAACTTTACATTATTAATTAACTTGAAAATTAAAAAACAATTTTTGACATTTGTGAAAATTATAGGAAATCTCTTTTCCTATGTCATTCAAATTTTTACACACCCTTTATTTATATAATAGACTTGCCCTCCCTACAGAGCAAAAGAGAAGGTTTATTTTATTGGAAAGTCAATGGTCAATGACCAAGGTCATCTCTCTTCCTGGGGGCTTTCAACAACAGCACAGAAAAAATACAACAGGAACATTCCTTACACACATACATACGCACGCACATACTCACACGCACAGCTTGCAACAAAAGCATGTATGTGTTCATGACAAATAAAATCCACCTCTCTTTAGCCTCTCCATAGCGCTCTTGCTGCCAGCGTATGTAGGCCTGATCTCACGGCTCATCTCCTCAATGACAGACAGAAGCTCACTGTAGGTGGATCCTTGAGACACTTTGACAGGCTGTTGTTGTGTATTTCACCAACATGTAACGTTAGGGGGGGAGGGAAAAAAAAGATCCATGAAGAGCTGTCACAGCTGTAAATCAACATCACCAGTGGTCTAACATAGCCAGCCCTATCTGCATCTCCTAATTTGTTTGTCTAAGACTGTGTTACACAACACAGATTAATTTAATCCAGGATTAGTTCTGTCAGTTTAGTGTATATCTTTATGCTATGTATGTCATATAAATCCGATGTCAACACAACTGTGGATTTCACCTTCCTGATAGTCTTTGTGTCTGATTCTTTGATGGAAATGTACTTGTTATAATCACCCAAAGTTCTGAGATAACAGTTTATTATGATGTAAGTTTTGAATAACAGCCCTGCTTCAGCCCCAGTGTTGAATACGAGGACACACAGAAAAGGTTTAGTTTAATCACTGGTTTATATATTTAGGTGTTGATAGTATTACCTTAGTATATGACAACATAAGAGTGTGTAACAGGATAACTGTGCTGCAGACATACCTGAACAAAACCCATAGATGGTGGACCAAAGTCACTGAAAGCTGGCCTGAAGTTAGATGATGATGGCAGAGATGGGGAGGGCACAGAAGAGCCTGGATGTAAAGGGAGAATACATGTAACACACTACAGCTGGAACTTTGATCAGACAAAAGCTAAGGGAAGAGCCAATTCTTCTAAACCCTTTTTAATCTTACTAACATATAAAAGATTAAAAGCAAAGTTCATTATTTTTACACTAAAAACACAACAGAGAGCCTTTCTTCTTCCCTAACAACACTGCCACTTAGTTACACTAACTAATAACACAACCAAAGGCACCCTACAGCATCTATTGTATTTCTGACACAGTTACTTGCACTCTAACGCAGGCCACACTATAGATATTCTATATCTAAGGGCTAGGCGACCATCCATCCATTAACTTTAACAGCTTATTCTTTGCATGGTAGCGGGGGCTGTTCCCAGCTGACATTTGACAAGTGACGGGATAAACCTTTGATAGGTCACCAGTTCAGGACAGGACTGACTCATAGAGACAAGTAACTATTCCTGCTAACATTTACCACCTACAGGCAATCCACGATCATGAATTAGCCTATCCTGCTTTGGGACTCCAGCAGGGAAACCACTTCAGACAAGGGGAGGACACGCAACCTCTGAGAGGCCTAAATCTCACCCCAAACCTTTTTGCTGTGTGGTATCAGTGCTAACACTGCTCCACCATGCTGCCCTGGCTAAACTACCACTGATTTACCATTGTAGTTACTCTGTTAGTCAGAGTCATTTGCCATGGGTATAGTGTAAAGTGTTCAACACTCATAACAAAGACATAGCAAATGGCTGTTAATTCCACGTCCAACATTAGAGCTGTGTGTTGTCTAACCTGGAGGTGTGTGGTTGGAGCCAGATGGCGCAGGAGCGATGGGTTTGTAACTCATGGCGATTTCAGCAGACAGCTCCCCGTACGACGCGCCACTTCCTTCTGTCCCGTCAACCCGGTGCTTATACAGCTTTACTGGTGGTGATGAGCTCCTAAGAGCTGATACGAAGAAAATAAGAAGATATTCAGAAACACAAACAAAGGAAGATAGTGTCAAATTGATATTCATTCTCAGCATAACAACGGCACAGAAATCTGTCAACAGCAGTGGTCAAACCTTGACTTCTGTGTTTCAAACTTTTTACGGGAAAGCACTGCACAACACCATTACAATACTACTGCCAACCCTATTACAAGTATTCATAGTGTGGGTGTTTTGTTTGTGTCTTTATAACATAGAGAGATGACAGAAAACAAGGGAGAGAAGATGCAACTAAGGTCACTGGAGGGTTTATCTAGAGCTGTCATGTCTCGGGACTTGAACCCTGGATCCCTGTGAGAGAGTCCTGTAGAGTTCATAAATCCACTTTAAAACTCAATCGTACAAATGTGGTGCAGGTACAAAGGACAGCCTTGCCAAGTGTCAAAGTGTCCCAAGTGAAAACCAAATTTGTGGCCATTTACACAAACCTTGTACATCAAATTCTGTCACTGTTTAACAAAATGCTATGAGACATATTTACTTAAACCTTATGTAAAGCACTTTGAGTCATCTAACTTCTCTAACATTAGCTGTACTATATAAACACAGACAACAGTACATGTCTTAAACTTTTATTTTAGTAAACAGAGCGGCATTTTATGTATAAATATGGTTATGTATTGATAATTTAAGTGTGGTTGTGTGTGTGAGTGAGACAGTGACAGAGTGAGTAGGTGAGTTACAGAAAGAGAGAGAGAGAGAGAGGTCTACATCCTTACAGCTTTCAATGTCATTCAAATTTTCGTAACGATACGCTGGGTAAGTTAATATAACCGATAACTAGTTAGACTTAAATTTTAACTAAATAGCTTCGTGTGGTCGGGTTTACAGAGACATCTCAGACCGTGGATGTCTGAATGTGTTCCGTTAACGGCAAACGAAGGAGAGTCAGAGGTGCCTAATGAAACAAAAGCTAAGATTAGCTTAAAAGGAAGGTGCCAAGCTAACTATTACAGCACTTGGTAATGTTAGCTAGATTAGCATTAACCGGTTAGCATAACAACATAAGAATAACGCTGAGGATTAGTCGTGATACAGAGCTGATATTCTATATACAGTCAGTGAAGGATAGAAAGGTTATCTACGCCTGCGATCACTGAAAAGACTACAAACGAATTCAGACCAGGGGATTTTTTTTACCTTTGTAAGGAGACTTAAAATCCTCAGTGGGAAGCGAGACCTGGCTCTTCCTCAGAGTGTGCGCCTGCGCAGAAGTGAAGCGTAGTGTACTACTGTTTTTTCACTTTTAGAACCATACGATTGGATGATGAAGTAACCTATGACGTATGTCTTAAACGTGTACGTCATCACTACGGCACCGAGTGTTAGGAATGACATGATTTTTAAAGGACTATTATAAAAATAACCGCAAGTGACTGTTTGCTCACTAATCATGTTTTGTAAATTTTATATTTATAAGTCAAAATTCACTACTCATTTTTTTAAAATTTAAAAATGTGTGCTTGCATGTAACCTATTTCAGAAATGATCAGAGAGTTATTCAAAACTGCACCCTATTTTTCCTAATTATTTCTTGCTAATGTCTTTGTTTATTTAAACACTTTACTTGACTTTATCAAACATTGGTAAACATAACTGTTTATAGTTATTTTACTGTTTATCGTCCAACCATTATTCTTTTTCTGCATTTCGTATGTCTACTTTATATTTATCCTAGCTTTTTCTTTAATTGAAATTTCATGTCTTAATTTAAGTCACTGTTTGACTATTCTAGTCCACATCAGAAGTGATGCACGTTTTTAATTAAGTATCAAAAGGTAATGTCTCTGTGGGACTCCGTCTCTCTGAGAGCTCTCTGCTGGAATAAATAGAAAAGGGGTCTATAAGGTTTCAGTGTTGGTATTCCCCTCTTACAACACAAAGAGGAATGCTCAAGCATAACAAAAAAATATTGCTGTATATATATTTAACTGTATTTATGCAGATGTATTAAAAACTCAAATTTTCTGGCATTTCTGGCGTGGAAATGGTCTTGCTGAAAATTATTGCATCTGGTATCATTAAAGAATTGTCATCAATTCAGGTACCTTCAGTGTGATGCTAAAAAGATCTTAATGGAATGATAACAAAAGATGGGAGCCTAAGAAAAGGTTCAAATAGTCATGAAGACAAATGTGACAATAGCCTTTTGTAAAGTTCAGAGAACCTGTCAGTGGACACAAAAAGGGATCTAACTAGCACTCACAAATCTAATATATATTATACAACAGCTGTTTGGTCTCTGGTAGACCAAATAGCTGAGAAAAGCTTCTGAGAAACTGCCCACTCAAAAGAGTAGGAAATTTTTCAAAGAAACCTAAACACAAATGGGTGCCGGATGTCCCTTTTAACTTTAATTAATTCCTCAATCAAATGCTGCGCCTGACCTTTACTTGCTAATATCACTCTTGAGAGCTGCTGCATGTTCACTTAAGGTTCTTGGCTTCGTCATGCAGAGAAGGTATTCGTGTTTCATGAAAAATAAATTTAGTCTTCACATGGTTGCTCAACTCACTTTAGGAGGGCTTTATGCACCAGATAATAATGCTGTGCAGCACATTCTGCTGCTGTTGCCAGAACAAGGTCGCCATCACCCACTTTAATGCGAGAGCAGACACTCGCAGGTTGGATTACAGCTAAAGGTTCAGCGGACTGCTCTTGATGTAAATGCGTCAATTCAACTAAGAGGGAAGAATTTTCACGTTTACAAAATGAATTATATCTTAAGACATCTTTGTCTTCTATATACAACTGATTTGCACAGGAAATATGTTCAAAGAAAATGTAATGCTGATGGAATTACATTTTTTGTTATCACTATGAGAAAATGTTATTTATTATATCAGTCAAATCACTGTGTTGCTAAATAATGTTACTGACAATATCAGAAATATGCTCAGACAGTTTCATTTGTTTTCTGCTAAAATAGGTGTTTTTGCATTTCAGTACCCACATGTGGCAACTATGTCATTTCTTAGCCTTTTCAGTGTTTTATTATTACATAAGAACTAATAATAGTTTGTTTTTGTTCTGTTTTTTTAAGCAATTGATTAACAAGTTGAACTTCCCATATACCAAACACTTAATACTTCACACTAAAACACACAATCCAGGCAACATATAAATTGTCACCACGACTTTATGATAACATGAAATCCATTGGAAACAAATGTAATTTCTGAGAGTAAGTGGCTTAAGATCATTAATTACTTAAGTTAACTGATCAAATTTGCTCATTTGTTCCATCATGATTATGAATAATTTTACTCATCTCAAGAAAAAAAAACTTCTCCAAGATAATGCAATTATCAATCATGAGAAAATAACTTTACTGTCCTATTATAACTGGATAGAAAATATCCATGAAGTCATGCAGCCTTCTTTGGTTTCCATATACGTCATTACACTGGTTTGACTTGAGTTCAGCTTGGCATTTTTCTAGCACTTAGTTGGCCAGAAGTCATTCAACACTGCCAGCTTTATTGTCACATGCATCTGCATTTAACCAATCCCTGGTTAATGGTTAAAGGGTAGGCAGCCACTGTGCAACACTTGGAGACCAACTTCAGTTCTTAGCCAATGCCTCAACAAAGAACTAAAGCAAAAGAATTAACCCAATATACCTGTTTTTGATGGCTTATTAAAGTATACCAGGTCATAGACAAAGAGGTTGAATTAGTTGGCATGACATAGGGTTGAAATTGTTGTGTCATTTGAATTATGTGTCTATTATGTGGAAAGGTAGAAAAAAAAGAAACTATATTAGACAAGATCTTCATTTCAACATTTGAAACCCCCCTGCACTTTCACATACTGTAAAATGTACATAAGCATCCTCATTTAAGCGACATTTTACACAAGTGTCTTGACTGGTATTATTGATTGAGTTTAAAAGAATAAATTAGATGTACATGTACATAATCAGTCCTAAAGCAATTATTCAAACCTTATATTGACAGTTGCTGAGCATTATGGCATAGCAATCTGCGATCTTCTTGTGAAGTATCAATATTTAACTTTCTGTGATTTTTTCTTCTAAGGAGATGCTGCTTGTCAACGTACACACCGTATACGTTATCGTATACTGTGATGATGTTTTAATTTAATAAAGTTGTAATAATGATGTTTTAATTTGTAAAAAGGTGTGTTTCTTTCACTTTATAAGTGTTTTTCTTGTTTTTCTTATAGATGCACTTTTTGTTTTACCATATTAGGGCAAGATAATTTCACTGACCTTGATTTTTTCCATGAAAATTAAATTTTTTTAGAAAATGTCACAAAAGTAATGAAGTCTTGTTATGTCCTCCAATAACACTCTAGGGTTGAAATTTTGAATTTCAAAGTATTTCAATCAGTGCCCTATAAAGGGTTAAAATGTTGATTTTAAAGAAACACTGTTTTTGAATTTTTAGTTTTTTTGCTAAGTTCATAGAAGACTATTTGACATGATATAATAAAAGCCCAGATATATAAATAATAAAATGACTAAGAGCTGAATTCCATGTGGTGTTATGTAAAGTCAACGAATTAGCTTTCAAAAATCAGAAGAGTTGCTATGGCAAGCTGAACCTTAAAATAAAGGGAAAAAGCAGAAGGAATAACAAGCAAGGCTCAGTGACGTCTGCTCATATGCAAGCCGTATACAATACATGTTGACTGCATTAGTGATATGTAAGGGGCTGATTAGATGAGAGCTGGTGTCCAGAGCTGTGGAACACACAGGGGGAGCCTGTGTAAAATAATATGTGGCTGTATCGGAAATCAGCTCATCACAAACCGATCCACTGCTTTCTTGGTAGACTCAGGGGTGCATGAAGGAGACTGTCAGAGCCATAAGAGTCACTCATTTATATTTTCTACAGGACATTTTCAGGATTTAATGAGGGCTGATTGGTATGTTTGTGGCATAAGATAGAGGGAGATGAGTTATATAGCTCTGGTTACATGAGCATGCAGTTCAGCTCTTTAAGTGGTCCTTGGGAGAGTTTGAAGTTGATAACTTCTGGGGTTTTTCTGTTTCTGAAAAAATGCACTGTTTGAGAAAAAATGGACAACATTAACCTTTTTGCAGTCATTTGTTACCTGTAACAAGGGCTTGGGACCAAGGAGGTCCACAAGGACGTTAGGGTGACACTAGGGGGCCCCTTCTTACAGCATGGGGAAGAAGTGGATTGCTGAATTCAAATGTGGAGGAGAGAGATGATGTCACCAAGGTTGATGTCATCCATTTTCTCAGTGCTGACTGGCAAATTTCAATCTCCTGAAACAGAAGAGTCACAAAATGAGGAACTTTAAACCCTCTGCAAGTTTGAGTGGCCGTAGCCAGCAGATGGCTGTTCAAGAACTACATTTCCTTCTTGTTACAGCTGAAAAAAAAGAGTATTTCTAATAAATGTAGATGTAAAAATGTAGAAAAAAATGTAAATGTAAAAATGAAGGTGAAGATCCAACATATCCGTGATGTATTGAAGAGTTCACTGTGTGCTTTCAGTAATGTGGGTTTTCCAGGTCTAAAACAATCAGGACTACAGCCTGTAAAATTAGTTAAGTAATGCACTACAAACATAAAGGGCTCTAATTTCGTAGACCAGGCGCAGGCGAGGCGCACCTGCCCTGCGCCGCGCCTACGCCGCGCCAACGGGGT
>JAQMCX010000043.1:8234772-8274098 GCA_029814765.1 Acanthurus leucopareius | reverse complement strand
TTGATCTGTACTGTATTAATAGTTATATGTTTATATTGACAGGAGTTTCTTAAGTTATGGCGGCCACACTCTGTTTTAGAGTGGACTAATATTAAAAAAATATTTAAAAAATGCATGTCATAAAGGTATGTCCTCTCCTTCTACCAAACAACAGTTGTGTGTTTGGTTGACTGTATGGCAGTAAATAGATAATAAAAGTGAAAACAGACAGCATAACTCTATTACTTTATCAGTCATTTTCATTTTCAATAAATTATTATTATTGTTTTTATTCTTATTAGCAGTAGTAATGGTAGTGATGAGACATGTGTATTTTCCGTGACTTGTTTGTTATCTGTGATGTCCGCCTGTAGTGCTCAAAATCTCAGGGCAAATCTTACTATACATGGATTGGCACTTTGCGCAGGTGTTTGTTAATTAAAGGGATTGGATTTTCTTGCAATAATACTCTTTCATAAAAAAGGAGCCAAGTTGTGCACCAGTTGTATGCATACAACCTAATGAAGCTGTGTGCAAATGGCACAGGAGCACAGAGACACTTGGTGGGTGTTTTGTGTCACCTGATTACCTTAACTGATACCTTTTGTCTTATTTGTAAAGGTTCAGTGGATTCAAAAGCAGCATAGTCCTGCTCCGCAAACTGGTTAAGTATATGCTTATTTGGTTTAACCAACCAACAGTCTATGTCCTAAAGATACTAAATTAACACTGATTAATCTCATATTAATCTGTTTTCAGATTAGTTGTCATTTCATTTCCGATTGGTTAATTATTTCAGCTCTAAAAAATCCAGTTAAAACACAAAAAAGAATCATATGGATGAAATAAAGACCAAAAATTATTGAAAATTGTAAAAGTTTTGATATTAAACTTAGTGTTTGAAGCTAAATCAGTACAGGAATTACTCAATGCAGATTTTTGAAAAAAAAAAAGAAAACTCGGTTTCCTGTCCTGGTCTGTAGCTGCTTGTGCTTCCTGTGGAGGAATCAGGTCTCCACAGGTGATAAAAAAGAGCTTTATATGAAATTTTGGAATTTGAATCTTTACTATTACACCTTAGTCATCAGCCATACATTGGGCATTTTCAGTTCTGAAATTTGTATCTTTAAACGTTGTTGTTTTCACTGTTATGTTTTGTGGGTCTTAATTTAATCGCAAGCTCAGTGCTTGAATATGTGACTGTATATTCATGAACCTGACACTTTGATCCTGGTCTATAATGACTCGCTGGAGGACCCTGGGAAAAATGAACTGCTGGACTTGATTTATCATACAAAGAACTCCTAAAATTTGCTATATTAAACCAGCAAACCAAAATAATAAAAGTTAATTAAAAGTTGATGAGAGCAGATTAAAAGGCAATTTATCTGATCTTGTCTCACAAGACTCAAGGTAAGAAAAGACAAATAAGTTAAAAAAAAAAACCTGAGCAAGTTCAGGTTTGTCAGGGACAGTGTGAATATTTAAAATGTTTTTTATATGCATGATAGATACAAAATATTAATTAAAACACCAAAAGAATCAGTGAATGCGTATTTCACATTCAGTACAAAAGCAAAGAAGAGTATTGTATGTTTGTACTCCGAACTCTTCAGTTCTCAAAATTATTTTAACCTTCCCCCACTGTCTCATTCCCTCAGTCTCTCCCTCTGTATATCTCTGAATCTCTCTCTCTCTTTCTTTAGTTGTTTTTTTAAGCAAACATATGAATTCAGTCACATCCTGTTTTTCAAGCAAATCATAGCACTGAGAAAATCCTCGCAAAAGCAGTGAACAGCTGTCCTCAAGTTTGAATCTTAAGGACGCTACTTTTAATTTACAGCGTTATGTTTCCTGATGAGATGGGACCAATTATTTTCCTTTCTCTATGTATTCTAGATATGAACATCTGGATGACACGTACTTTTTTACAGCTCAGACAAGATGAAACTGAAATTTAAATCATATGTGCCCAGAGGGGGAAAACTGATCACAGTATTAAATTTCCTTGGACGCACCACCAGCAACGGAGAAAGAAACCCTGGTGTGGTGTTCAACTCTGATCTGAACTTGAGCCTGTTGTGGAGTTTGTCATTAAAACTTTTCACCCAGAAAAGTTTTAAATTAGCTACAGCTGATTTAAAACTGACTCTTTGGCCTGATTGCTCAACTGGTCAGGAAAGACAAAAAAACATGAAAATTTCTATATGTATTTTATTTTATTGTTTTTCTTTACCTTGATTTTAAATCTCCTAAAGGTCTTGCATGTCATGTATGTCTCACATGTTAAAGTGTATGAACCTTTTTGGCCTAGCTTGCGCAGATCTGTTTTTTTATCTGAAATTACAGAAATTTAACCACTGCATCAGCTTTTACAAGCACTAAACTGAATAAAAGGTGCACTTAAAGCTTGTTTGATTGATTGACCTCAGATTTTAATTTCGTTTTGTCTCTCTGTTTCTTCGATTGTCCAACAAAAACATTAAGTGATGGAGTTTCCTGAAGATTTCAACCAGCTTGAGCTTCTAAAAACACATGGACACCTGATTCCCAGAGGAGCCAGCAGCCTGTGGACCGGAAGCAAGGATGAGGAGGAAGAGGAGGAAGAGGAGGAGGGAGACCACAGTGAGGAGTGGTATCTAGAAAAAGAGGAAGCGCTGAAAGACGAACCAAAGGAACTCGTTCTGTGGGCTGCGGAAAAGAATCGTGTGAGTAATGTTTTTTGTTGTTAGTTTGTTTTTTTTTGAGGACACAGGTAAAGTGGGTTGAATGTGGGCTTGAGGAGCTCAACATGACTGCTACATTTTAACCCCTGCAACTGAATATAAGTAATACCACCAATACTGTGCATTTCAAAATGCTGATATTTACAAAAAGACCCAGCCAGCTGAAATGACCCCATTGTGGGCAGTCCATCTCCCTTGTAAAGAGGAAAAAGATGCTCTGAAGGAGTCTCACTTGGAAAACTATGAGCTTTAAGCACCACACACATTACAACTGTTTAGCCTATTATAAATCATATTTGCAGTGATCAGACCAAGTTGGACCGGGGCTTTGCTGGTCCTTTTGCGTAGACAGTCAGCAGATAAAACTACATAGTGAGGGATATTTTAAGACTCTATCCTTCATTTTTTTCAAGTCCAGTTTCTGCTTGATATTTTTATAACAGTATGTTTACACATGTTTGTTACTGAGGACTGAAAGTCAGTCACCTCTAATTGTCTGAGGGTCATGAAACTTAAACAGTGCTTTTACTCCTTTTCAGCAGAAACTGCTCTGAGAAAAATAGTCCAGATTGCTTCTTGCAATGTTGATTTGTTTTACTACAGGGACATGCAACAGTTAACCTTCTCCAGGAATTTTCAGGGTCGTTTGGCGCAGTGTCTTTGTGCCCAAGACACACTTAAGTTCAAGCCAGAACTCATATCACACCTCTATTTATAGGTGTGAAAAACAGCCTGTATAACACCTGTTACAATCTTATAACTCTGTAAACATACATTTTTATTTACTAATGCCAAGTAAAATAAAAAAAAAATCCCTTCTCTACGCTTTACACCAAGTTATGCGTTGAAATAACGTTTGGTGTCATAAAATCCAACAGCATGTGTTCACACTATAGAAGTAATCCACTATTTTGTTTGAACTTTGTACAATAGCATGTCATGATAATGATGACTGCATGGCTTTACAGGAATTAGAGTTTCGTCAGTCAAATCTGATTTAAGTGTTCAAAATGATGATTTGACTATTTGTTCCTTTTTTCACTTAAGCACCTCACTAAACTCTCCTGTCAGCCTGCACACTTCGAATGTTTTATTGTAACACTTCATCTGTGATGTGTAAAACATCCGATTTTCTCACAGAAAGAGTTATTATGTAATAGTGTCATTAACTTGGATGTTGTTTGTGGGCCCTTTTTGATATATTCAGTCTATTACATTTAATGAAGAGCTATTGGAGCCTAATAAATGCCATTGCGAGGACTGGCTGCTACCAGCGTTGATGAGTAATCAAGCGGCATTTCTCCATTAAGTGATATTTACAAAGTGAAGAATTTATCAGAAAAGATACTTTTTAAAAAAAATCTTGCTTGATTGGAAGCTCACAGATTTTCTTGTCTGCCGCAAGAAAGTATTAAGAAATGACTCACAAGTTAAAAGCCCACATCCGCTGTTTTTTTGTTGTTTTCATTTTTGTTAATGTGATCAAATTAATAAGCATGTTTAAGCTAACACTGAGTGAAAAAAAATCCCCTGTATCAGAACCCAGTTTTAAGTGTTCAAATGTATTTTCTATCCTTGACTAGTAGTCCCAAATCCAAAGATACCATATAAAATAGAGGAAATCAGCAAGTTCTCACATTAAAGAAGCTGGAAGCAGAGTGTATTTTTTCCCAAGATATGAAAAGAACAGAGAGCCAGAGTACAAAAAAATAGCTCTCTTCAAACTGCATTGCCTACAGCTTTGTGGGGATTTAATTTGCATGAATTATTTCCACAGTTGCATTTCACTAGGAAATAAGGAGCACATAGAACTTGATAGGTTGAACATGGCTGATAAAATCCTAGACATCTTTTGTGTTTTTTTCAGGTGTTTAAGGTTGCATCTCCTTTTGTTAAAGAACATTACAGCTTTTTTCTTTTTCTTTCTACGAGACATGGGAAAGTCTTTAAAAACTTTTTCCCTGCTGTCTAGTGTGGTTTTGTAATTAACCAACAGATTGTGAGAGAATCTTCTGTAATGCACAGTCTTGTATTTCACTCACAGTCTTTTCAAAAATAGAGGGTGTTCACAACTGTGTTACCTTTTCAAAGAAGGTCATGTTGTGCTATTAAATCTCAATAAAGTTGAACAATTTGTTAAAGCAGAACAAACTGGAACTGTCTCTAAAAACATCATAAATGTTTAACTGCACATACATGCAAAAGCTAGGCTCAAGAATTTAACGACTGTCTGACCTGACATGCTTCATTATAAATGGCACAGAAGGAACAGCTGATGGGGAGTAAACATATTTAATGCACACTGAGACCAATTTCCGGTTCAATCAAGATGAGCAGACTTTAATCTCAATTCATCATTTACGTAATAAATAAGTAAGAGTTGTCCTCAGCACATAAAACATGAACTGCACAGGAAAATGATGAAAACTTGCTTGTCTCCTTGCTGCGTTATCTCATCACTATTTTTAAACCTTTGATTAGATTTATTAGATTTACTTGCAGCCTTATTTTAATCTTTTATTTGTCTGATGTTGCTTTATGGTGGATCTCTCCCAAATCTGATGATATGCATAACTACCCTCTGCACTCAGTTAAAACCAGTGTTGTGTCCCTCCTGTGGTCACTGTATCTGTATCCTTGAGAGTGTAATAGTATCCTGCGCTCCTTTTTGGTCATGCTGCCATGCCCTCTGTTATCGAGTGTGGCAATGGTGAGGAAACCAAATTAAATGGAAGTGCATGAACTAGAGAGGCTAAGTGTTTATCTCTCCCTTTTCTATCTTTTTAATCAGAACTTCACTGTTTTACATACAAAGATCAGTTCACTAGTCGGGGTCGGTTCCACATTGTCAGGAATGATTTAGTAATATCCATTCCTACCTTGAGAGAATCATTTCAGCTTGAGAGGAAGGCTACAATTTGAGATAGAAACCCTGATTTGCAGTCTGGGGGTGTCAAATTTAAAAGACATGGGCGTATACAAGTCAGGGAATGTAAAATGTAAGATGCTACTCCTTACATTGTGGGGGGATGAAGAATCTAGTGCCTTTGAGTTAAAGGACTAAAATGAAACATATCTCAGATTCTGCTGAATCCCTTTGACCATTTTATGCACCTTTGAAGTTCAAACCTAATGGAAAAGAATACTTAAATTGCCCCATTAAATATATGCAGGTACAAAACCTTCTCCACTTGAGTTCAACGAGAAAGAGCCCTTATGAAATATGTGTTCATTACCCACATTGTTGGTACCAGTAGTAGTCAGAGCCGTGATTTGAAGAGCTGTTTTGTGTGCCGAAAGCAGTTTGAATTAAACCCACGACCGATGGTCTCAAACCTTGCTGTTTAGGGAAAAATGGAGGAACCTGCTCAATAAACAATTACCCTTATAGCACTGTTTGTAGCCCACAGGTCGCTTCTAAAGTTTCTTTCATAAGCCTAGAATATGCTAAAGATCAGCAATTATCACTAAATCCTTTCTTCCTCTAAAGTGCTTAACCTTGGGTCCACAGACCCCTATTTACTAGTATGAACAGGTCACTGCAGTCACTGATGTATGTATTTATGCAGAACTGTCAGGCACGCAGCTCCCCAGAATAGAAGATGACTCAGTGTGTTATCACAGAGAGGTAATAATTAGCTAAGAATGGAACAGGAGTTAACTCATTTTAAGTAATCTGTAATTATTCCACTTAGAGGACCTTATCGAATAAAACACACCCCTTATGATCATCAGTCTGTAGTTTCCTGACCTTTAGCTTGTCTGCGGTTTCCTTACAGCTTTCAACACTACACAGGTTGTTAACTGTTGATCCCTCGCTCGTTCACTGCTGCGATGAGGACAGGTACACTCCACTGCACCGCGCAGCATACGGTGGCCATGTTGAAGTAGTTTCAGCCTTGCTCGCCGCTGGGTCGAAGGTTAACCCTCGCACCGTCGATGGCTGGACGCCCCTTCACAGCGCCTGCCGCTGGAGTCGTGTCACTGTGGCAAGCCTCCTCCTGCAACATGGAGCTGAACTGAATGCCCAGACCAACGGTGGGCTCACACCACTTCACCTGGCTGCCTCCTACACCAGCTCCATAAAAACAGATTCCGCTCAGACGTTAGAGCTACTTCTCTCTCAGCGACACCTAAAGCCAGGGCTCCGCAGCAGCAGCGGGGAGACAGCCGTTGAGGTGGCCCGACGCAGTGGCCCACATCACTTCCTGTTTGAGATGGCAGAAGACTGTGTAAATGTGGTGCCCATGTCATGAATGAGAATACAGTCGCACTCAAAGGCACTCATTTAAATTTTTTTGCCTCTTGTACTTGAATTGGAAAAACATGATGTGTATTTTTTATATTTGTACAGAGAGAAAACATAAACTCAACCAACATGTCCGTTGTTTCTCTTTTCTGAACTTGTGTTTGTGCATTAAGCTTTCACAGTATAAGCAGAAGGTAAACATGCTTTGACAGAAATGTCTGGATACGCTGGTGTCCTCGTCTCCTTGCCTTCCTTCAAACCTGTGTGGATGTTTATGGTATCAAGAAAATGTTGTCTATTAAAGCTTCACAATGAAGTAGTACCTCATATTTAAAATAGTCTCCATTAGATTTTATGTTATATTTGCTTGTAGGTTTACATGAACAGCAACTTATTTTAACCACTTAACAGATGACTATAAAATGACCCTCTCATATATCCCACTTTCACTCAATGAGTCACTTGAGCCAGAGGTTATGCAATACATGCAGGCGGGCCTCCAATGCTGCTAGAGTTATAAAACATTCATTAATCAAGCCTTAGAGTCGCCAAAATTCAGACAACTTTGAGGATTTAGTGTACAGTATGGAGATACAGTGTGAGCTATCTGTGTATGATCATGACAGTCTGTTAAATAAAATAATAGTTTTGCAAAACTAGAACCATGCACAATCTCACTGAATCTTTGAAAAGATATATATTTTGACACAAAAAAAAGTTTTTTTTTCCTCCTGTCACATTAGATGTCAGTGATATAACTATAGCTGCTTTGTTTTACTTTCTTACACTGGTATAATCATAGTTTTTAATAGCCTCTCACAGCAGATGTGTTGGTCTACATATAGCTACATATAATCTGCTATTTGAATCTTGAGAAAACAAATAGTTAATCTCTTGACTTTGCTGCCAAATGAAGACAATAATAGAAAAAAAATAATTGTCTCAATTGTAAAAATCTCATTCAAAAAACTACTGAGTTGTTTTTATATTTTTTCAAATACATTAGGGAATTCATTTTGACACCTCCTAACGTCTTATTTTGTTAATCCAAAAATCTGAAAGATATTTATTTCCTTCCCAATGTTCTGGTTTAACACAGCATTTCTTTTTTCCTTTAAAGTGATATAAAGTAGTAGTATTTTAACAACCATAGTCAAATCACTGAAAAATCATTGATTACCAAAATATTTGCAAATTATTAGTCAATCAACCAATCAGTTTATTGACTGAAAGCTCGATCTTTATTTAATTTCACTGCTCTCAACTCCATTTAAAAGCAAGTTTTAAAAATAGAGCACAGTTTTTGTCAGGTTAAAAATAACTGCTGACCCTCAAAACTGGACAAAGATCAGACCAGGTTTAGTTGTTTATATTCAAAGAATTTTTCAATTCGAGGTCGCTTTGAAAGAAACGTATAAATACATCTTACAGAGTTTTTTTCTCCTGACTGACTCAGAAAACCCATTGAGAACATTTTGATGTTGGTAGAAATATAGTAAAAAATGTGTTAAATAGAGTAGGTCACCATGGGTGCACAGAAATGTACTATTCTGTTCCTTTACCATAACAGATACTGGCTTGCAGAGTGTCTGTGAACATTTCACTGTGAGGCTGGTTTTCTGAAGGTCATGGCATCATGCCATCATCCTGCTTATTGCCCCTTCTATTGAAGTCTATGGGAGATTCACAAAAAAGCACATTGTCTAGGTTGAATGTACTCTGATGAAAAATTAACTCTGCCAAATGAAAGAAAAAACCTCAGATAAAAGACTGCAAACTGATTTCTTTTTGTTTCTAAGCGAGTTGGTTTACTCTGCCATTGGTCTCCATGTTTTATTGAAGGTCTAATTCACAGGCCTCAAAGCAACTTTTAATATAAAATGCTCACCATGGCAAATTTAAAACAATAAGTTGCTTGAAACTCGAAAGTATTGGTTTTAGTATAAATACATTTCATGACCATAATCATTCTTTCTTTCTTCCATTTTGATCTCGAGGCCACTTTACAGTGATCAACAGAGCAAAACTAAAATGTTAACAAGTTCTGATTCTTTTTTTTTTTTTTTTTTTTTTAATTAGTTGGTCAGCTTGAAAAAATCATCCGGAGACATTGTATTGTAACTATAGATAATTACAAATGGACCTGGGCTGCAATTCTGTCCGTGCCTATTAAAGCTTGGTCACAATTTTTAAAACTAAAGATTAAGCTACGTAACTGTAGCTAACCTTAATCACATAGATAAGCTCAAGTTCTTCATAAATCCAGCCGTACCTTGACATAACTTGCATGCAAATAAATAGCTGATTAAATATATAAATCAGAACTGTTGAGCCATGACAACACTTGAAACATTAGCTAAATAACAACACACCAAGTTAATGTACTTGGCTAATAGAAATCTGTGAACTGCAGAAAGAAAACATACTTTGTATTAAAAAAAGTGCGAAAAAAAGTTCTTTTAAATTTTATAAATCATATTATTAAAAGTACAATGTTAACTTGTGTATTAAAAGCTGTAGTTTAATGCTGTACCTGGTTGAGGCCGAGCTCATTTTAACCATTTTGTGTGGAACTGCAACTCATGATTATTTTCAATTTTAATTTTGCTTTTTTTTTAAAAAAAAAAAAAAAAAGATCAATTAATTTTTTGGGTTTTTTAAAAAACCCGAATAATATAATTAATTTCAGCCAAAGTTGTCTGTCAGAAATTAATACTCATTGCAAAAGTGTAGGGATAACTAAGCTTATTAGTAACTGCAGAGAAGGGGGAAAATCGTAATAAAGGTCCATCTCAGAGATGTGTCTTTATCAAAGTAATGGAAAAACAGAATGAAGACATCCCTGCAGGGAGCCTCAGTCTTGTAAAGTTTCATGTTCCCCATCATCTCTCACAGAGTCAACACCAAAGACAAATTTGCTGGAAGCCCCTGCTGTGCAGCCACATGCCTCCTCCATTTAATGTCATTTTATTGTGTTTAAAAAGTTGCTGGGCTCCAGATCTTCTCATTTCAGAAAAGAAAATAGAACAGATTTGTCTGAATTTAAAGCAGATAATGCAGGGGGCTTGCAACAGCTTTATATGTACAGTGTTACGGTAATAATTATTGTTACATTTTATTGGCATCCTTCCTCAGGCTTTTGCATTCCCTGAGGAATGCAGATGGAATCCCTCCATCCTCCCCAGCGGTTTTTTCCTCTTTAATCCAGTTGTTGCCATTTTTATCTTCTGTTCTCTGGTTCATCTCCATGGGAATTTTGGTCTCTCTCCCTTTGCTGATATGCATTTGAGATAAATTACAATTGGGAAATGCCTATCCCTAAAATTAGCAGAGGGAAAATGAAGTTAGTGTTCCATTGCTTCACTCTCAGATAGTTTCAGTAAATGGGTGCATCCACGTTTACCAGAGTAACTGTCAGTGCAATGCAAGTCAGCTGTTGCCAGATATCAGGCAGAGTTTTTATCACCCAAATTTCATCTTTGTGTCTGGGACACCAGAAATTTTAGGACTTGTGAAATAAAGTGCTCCTAAAACCAGCTCAGCTTACATGTTCTCATTGGCACATGGAGCCTGTGGATGTGCTAAAGTGAAAAGGGAGACTGGTAAATAAAACTTTAGAGTTCATTTAAAGTTAAAAATTGAATAAAGAGGGAGAAAATTCTTGGTAAATCTGATTTGTCCTTGTGGCTTTATCAATATAAATTAGAATTCAGAGAAGAAAGCCAGCCTGCAGGCAGATGACCTGCGGTCATACAAAAGCTTTGGGCAAGTTTCAACTGGACTGTAGTTTTAATCTTTCTTCATTTGGATTAATACCACTTCACCATGCCCTTTTCTTACATCTAGAGTTATATGATAAGACCAACTGGAGAAAGTTTAAATTAGATCAGATACAGATTGAAAGATATATGTGTATCAGTTCACCCAGCAGCTTCTGACAATAAGGAAATAGGTTGTTTGAAGTAAGGAACATTTTCATTTACGGAGATGCAGTCTCAAGAACTGAGCCCAGCTCTTTGAAACTATTCTTTTGCAATTTTCACTCAGAGTTCACCTTAGTCCACATTCAATTTCACAAGAAAGGTACACAGAAATCATGAGCACTCTTATTCCTATTACTATAAAAGCTTTAAAGGATTTTTAAGCACTGAAAGTGTGCCGGTCATTACATGTTACAACCTGTTAAGTACAAGTTGTGCACAATGTAGCCACATTTTAATGTGGACTGCCTTCGCTGTTTTTCGTCTCTCAATGAATAAAGTGAAATGTGCATTTAAGTAGTTATAGATGGGGACAAACTGTGATAAAACATAACAACTCATACTGCAGAGGCACTCATGCAGTGTGCACTAGCATCAAGAGTACCTCATGTTCCTCTCCAGCATCGTACAGGGTCATCGGTATCAGTCTTTCTGCATCTCTTTTTCTATAATTACTGTAATTGATGTACATTTGTCTTTTATCCGTTCTATCTGTCTTTATAGGAGCCAGTCTGATCTCCAGGATAGGCATTGTTTTGTCTGTTAGATTGTTAGAGGGTTAAGATGTGGATATATGGGTTAAGGCTATAATTCCTTTCGGTGTGTTTTGTGCTTAAGAAGAATGTTGCAATTATATAAATTGTAAAAAAAAAAAAAAAGGATTTATGTAAGAGGCTAGAGGATGCAATTTGTCAGTAAAGGTCCTCAAAAAATATGGATGTAAAATAATGTCTAACAGTGACATATCACGGAGTAAAGTTTTAGCAAATAGTCACTCAGCCAGCATGCAGGCAGCAACTTTATTATTCATTAGAAGTCATGTTTCAGGCTTTCTGATGTGCATTAGGTGTAGCAGTCACTCTTTTTTTTTAGCTTTTGGTCTCTAACAATTCTTGAAAGATATTAAGCTGCTAAATGCTCCACCAGTAAGTCAGGGATATTTTTAAATTTTCCAATTCTTTTTCAATTAAATTTTTAATGTCATGTTGTGACAACACTGTGGACAAGACCTTATTATGTTTAGGGCACAAAACCTAAGCACCCAACACTGGAGCCCCTCCAGGGTTGTGTGTTCAGCCCACTGCTGCTCACACTGCACATCCATGACTCTGACCCCTTGACATGAAGTCAGCCTCAGTGTAAAATACATGGATGGTACCACCATCACCGGCTAGATTTCTAGCAACAATTGAGAGTTCATATTGGAAAGGAAATGAACAGTCTTGCAGAGCGGTGCACTTAGAACGACCTACTGCTCAACAACAGTGGAATCAAGAAGTAGACATAGCGCTGACATGAAAATTGGAAATCACTACCTTGGTAAAGAAAGACACACATCTCCACTCTGATAAAGAAAGAAAACTAAGAAATAACATTATTTCTTAAGGAAACATTAGAAAGCTAAATCCACACTCCAAGTTTTTGTCAACTTGAATCAGGTGACTTTTGAACACACTGTCAATGGAAACAACATAAAGTTTCATGGAAAGTGCCCAAGACAGGAATGCTCTGCAGCTGGAGTTTACTAGAAGTTTGAGCATGACTGGTACCCATGATAGGGCATTAGTGACATTTAGTTCCTCTCCAGAGCCTAAAGAAAATTAAAAGACAATACCCACCACAGCCGCAGGCCATTAACCCTGCTGACATCTGGCAAGAGAGTCTGAAGAACCTGTTGACATAACACCAGACTTCAGACTAGGTTTTATAAAAAGTTTTCGAATTTTGTCAAACCTGTATTTGTCAGTCCATTTTTATAATTTTAAGTTTTTAGTGGCAGGGACTACCAACTACATTATTTTGTACCACCTCTTGTTTTGAGATAATAATAAAATAATTTCTTGAAAAGCCAAAAGATAAGGAAAAGATCCTGTTTTGATCTGGTTTTCTTGACACAAACACACTCGGAAAATGTCCAGACGTCTCGAGGAGAGGACAAACAACACAGCTACAAGTGTGTTTGATGAATCCAAGATGAGATGCTTTTATTTAATTTATTACTTTAATGAATGGTTTAACATTTAATCAGTGAGGCAGCTGGTGTGTCTGTGAGAAAACATCCACCAATGACCAACACGACTGAATCCTTACTCGAGTTCAAATTTGATCACATCCTTCAGTTTGTTACCTGCAGACTGAGTCACGCAATGTCCACCACATCAGCCAGTCTCGTAAGAGGAAGTAGTTTCAGCCATTATGTAAGTATAGATTATTCATTCTTTCTGAGCTTTGGATGGTGTTTGGGTGCCAGGAGAAATTAAAGTGGCCACGTTGGGAAAAGAGATGGTGATTGGGATGGGAACCAGCACAGTTTTTAACAACGTAGCCATTCGAACACTATTTGTCTGTTGATTATTAAAGTAAACTTTCAGGCAAGCCAGAAAGTGTCCATATAGCATGCATGCATCAAAACTATTTTTATCTTATCTGGTGACTCTTAGCCTTCATTAGCAATAATTAGCTTCGAGTAGCAATTTTCACCCCAGCCAGGCATTTGTATTGTAGAGTGGGCTGTAAAGACAGAGTGAAAAAAATGGCTTTATATTTGATTCATTCCTCCCACACACATTGTCATCTGCGCTTCACTTTTCAACTTACTCAGGGTCAGTGGGTGCACATATAAACATAATCCAATTAAAGCGAGCGCTTATTTTTAAAACTTTCTTGTCTGCATTTCACTGAGGTCAACAACTGCAGATAATTGAAAGCACAAATGAAAAAAAAAAAGGAAAGCACAAGCGTCTTCATTCTTCAGAGTCACAGTCGTCTGTTGCTTTTCAGCTGAATATCAATGGGCCTTCATATTATCATAAAAGCAAGAATAAACAGTGTGTTTAAATGTTGTGTAATTCTATTCACACAGCAAAGTCACGCAGTCACAGGTGTTACAGGTGGATGTGATAATTGCCACATGTTCTGAGATATCAAAGAGGTGCTTCACAACTTTCACACCACACATTCCTGATGGCATTTAATTACCTGGTAATCACTAGATGACGGAAGCCATTGAGGTTTTCTTTTTTTTCTTTTTTTTTTATATTTCTGTATTAGAGTATTGTGGTTTTCTCTGGATAAAGGTTTGAGGTAATTTTGATTTTATCTTAATATGTTTGAAAAACAACAAGCTTTCTGTTTACAAGATAAGGAAAGTTATAGTCATTTTTTTATAGTCTTTGATATCCCAAATTTAAATAATATGCATAGAGGTAGAAAAGCAAGCTCCAATAATTGTATTCTATGTATATTGATGTTAACAGAGACATGTTCAAGGATGGTTGTTCCCAGACTAATCTGTTCATTTTCTGTCTAATTTACTGTAATTACCAAACTTCATGGTGTAACAGCTTATTAACTTGTAGAGTTTATAAAAACAACATGATTTTTTTAGAACCTCAGTTGACCACAATCATTCTGCATAATTGCACATTCCAGCATCCAAGGTAGTTTGACTGAAATTTGATGTTGGAATAAAGAAAAAAAATGCTGTTGTGTAGCAAATATGCTAATCTGCTTTTCTTGATGAATATATACAGTATATATATATATATATATATATGATATCAATGTTTATGTGTGTGTCAGGTGCTGTTGTCAGGAGGCAATTAGCCTAGCTTAGCATGAAGACAGGAACGTAAGTAAATAATTAGCCTTGCTCAGTCCAAGTTTGAAAAGTACTCTGATCAGCACCTTCACAGTTCACTGACTAATGTAAGAAATGTGTGTGCATGAGAGTGGATGAAACATAAAATGAAACACATTCCAAATACTGCAAGCTTCCTCTTAAATGTAGCTGGGTTGGTACAATTTCCTGCCAGTTGAGTGACACTATTCTACTAATTTACACCAAATTTTGCAGAAATACACCAGTAAAGGCAGGACAGAAGAAGAGGAATTGCTAATAAATATGGTTGTAAACTATGCAGGTTTAAAACTTGCACAAATGCACTTTGAAAGTATTTTATGAGGAAGTAGGCGCATTTATCAGTTACATTAGATTTTAAGATAACACACAATGTGTTTTGGTGTGAACATAATATTTGTTTAGAGGACAACTTTATGTAGTGATGGTAGGCGGATTTTTTCAACTCTGCACAGAACCAGGTGTTTCCATTTTCCCACTGCTTAGGCTGAGCTAAGCTAATTACCTCCTGGCTGATTGATTACGTTTTTTAAAAAAAAAGAAAAAAGGTTTAAATGTAGTTTGATCAGATTACAGGTACTCATCTAGTTTACTGGAGACTTTCCGTCACAGACCAGATCAATATATTTATTGCAATTTTATGTCCATAACTGGATTGTTTTTGTGCATTCATCTGAAGTTTAAAGCAGCAGAATTAGCATCAAGCATGAAAAATTTCTTTGCTTTGATAGCAAGAAAACAGCTTGTTTCAGTAGCAATTTGATAAATTTATTCAAGTAACTAAGATATTATTTGCAGAGGGAAAGGGAGGGCAGGACTAATAACTAATTCAGAGCATACTCTGCCCGCATTCCAGCAATATGCAGCTGAATGAGGTTCAAGTTCTGCAATACAAGGACAGCTTATTTATTAAGAAAAAGGAGCATGCTGACTGGTTTGCAAGTTGCAAATTGATTGGCTTTGAATCGAGTAGTGTCTAGGAATTTGAATTATTTCATTGAGGCTTAAAGACTTTTGATATGTACCTTGTGTACTTGATAATGTGTACAAACCAGATGTTTTACAGTAATCAGCCATTGTTGATGTGATGTATTTCATTTTTATTTTTACCATGGTGTACACTCTGTGAAACAAACCTGATTTTTCAGCTGAATAGTTTCCTCAACACCACAGCTAGCATTTTTTTTTTTGTTCAGCAATTACATTGATACTGCAGGTAACAAAACTGACTGTTGGCTCATTGGGCAAAAAGGAAAATAGAGTTCTTTAAAAATGCATATATTCAGCCTCATTTTCACAGTCAGAGGAGAGGAGAACAAAGACAGGCCTTAGGGACAAGAGAGCAATCGTAGGGCAGCATAATGAATTAATTTGGCTGTCCCTATAAATCTGCTTTATATGGTAGAAAGGAAAGTAAATAGATGTAAGTCTTCGAGTAAAAGCTTTTTACTTCTTCAATCAAGTTGTTTTTCTTGGTTGAGGCATTCATACCTGAAACATTCAAACACTGCATCCTATAGTGGTCTATAATTGTTGACCTTGGAAACAGTTGTTTTTTCAAAATAAATACCATTTTACATAAAAAAAAATAATAATTCCACAACCTTTAGTTGCATCTCACAGTGTTGATCATCTCTGTGCACATGCTGTCTATTCAAAGCTCTCAGATCATTTTGCAAGTAGACTCATGGTAAACATACCTGTGATAAGCCTTTAGCTTTGATTATGTAGCTATGAATGAAGTGGAAAACTTAGTGACTTAAATATGGGGCCAAAAACTGCAGTTTCTCAAATGGCCACTTGAGGCTGGCTCTAGAGTGAGTCAATCCACAAAGCGACAATTTAAAATTCCCAAATTTGCAGCACAAACAAATGTTTACAGTCTGCTTTATAACACTTTTTTTCATCTCTGTAGCTTATATTGATGGTCCTGACAATTATACAGGGGGTTAACTTTTATTTGGCTCACATGTGCAAAATATATTAAGGCTTTAAGTTATAGGACATTGCTGCTTAAGTAAAAGCACATTCCAGCAGCTTCTTCAGTCTTTGGTAACAATGTACATTCTCTCAAGCTCCACCCTTTTGCCCAAATATGGTCACTTCCTCCAGTCACACTTTCAGTGAGACATGTTTGCAAGGTCATTATGATGTTTTTCATCTGAAAAATAAGTAAAAAGAACTCATATCAGAACTCATACAAAGATGTTTGGCGGTGTTCATTTAAAGTGTGTAGGACATCTCCCTTTTAATGTAGAGAGAATATAATACAGTTTATTAATCCAAAATGGTGGAAGCTGCCTCCTTATCTCTGGTCTGTTTTTTCCATCTCACAACCACTGTAGCACACTGTGTATCTTTGCTGCATGATAAAGAGTTTTAACCAATCTCATTACTTTTTTTCTATATGAGAAAAAAACATCTAATATTGATTTGATGAATGGACCTCCCATATGATATTGGTTTGCTCTGGCTTGTTTTTTTGTGTTAATGGAAAGGTGTACTTCAGTAGATATACTTACTTCAGTAGATTTAACATGTTTTGTAGCAGCTGCATCTCTGCTGTACCTCATGTTTGAAGTGATTCTTGCATTCATTACGATGTGTAATGGTGCTTCTGTCATCCACAAACTGGATGTTCATATTACAGTTCAATAGGGACTTATGGAAACAAATCATTAATTTGTCAATGGCTAATCTGCATGATACACACGTCATGCTGAGCACACACAGATCAGCATATAATATGTCCCTTTGTGCTGGTAGTTGATCATTATACAGTCAGTGAATGTTGATTGCATCTTTTTTTCTTAATGTACAATAAAGTATCAAGTATTTTTTGAGTATTGTATTACTGTGTACTGAGAAAGTGCACCGAAGTACTCAAAAACATTATTGTTGAAATGTTTCAGTTCAGCTCTGACAGAACGTTATTGTCTGATTTCTGATTTTATTTCTGGTCTTTGTAAGTAGGGACATAATTTTATATAAGGAATATTGAAAGTTCATTAAAATGTATGATTAAAGTAAAATAAGACCTAACACTGCTCTTCAGACCCTGTTTACTCAGCAAACTCCCTCCTCCAGACCATGAGTCAAAGCACTGTGACTCAGTCATTTTATGTGAAGACTGTAAATAAGTTCAGTTACTGTTTGACACAGCAGTGGAGGACATCTTTAGTGAATTGGATCTGATACAATCTAAAATATTATTATCAATATATGAAGTTCAGATGTGGATAAAAAGAATCTGAGATGATCACTCATTGGTGTAACTTTGCATCCCTCACTGCAGCAGAAAAAATAAATGTACTTAGGACAAATCAGCTCAGCTTTGTATATTTAGCCCTGAAGGACAACTGGTTTTATACCGAGAAAAACACGTGTAAACGAGATGAGAGACAAGACATGTGTCAAAGAAACAAAAACAGAATGAAACAAAACAAATGTCAGGAAGAGCAGTACTCCCTCCTATCCCCGTGTTGTTGTTCGTGTGGTTTGTATTCTTCCTTTTGTTTGTTGTTTTTGTTGTTGGTTCTGTCTGTCTGTCTGTGTGTGTGTGTGTGTGTGTGTGTGTGTGTCTTAGGTCTGTGTGTGGTTTCTGCTCCTAAACCTGCTGACGATCAAGTGGGACACCTGAAGCTGATTCCTTTCACTGACCCAGCAGTGTACTCAAACCCTGGTCCTTCACTCTATTCCTGGCCAGATTGACCGTCTACCTCATGTGGTATCCTGCACTTCAGGCTCTGAGCTTTTCTTGTTGTTTCTCAAAGTGCTTTAGCTTCTCCTTGTTAATCTGTTTGGGGGGGGGGTGTTTCGTGCTCAGGCTCAGTTCACCTTGTGCTCTTCATTCTTGCCTGGATCCTTTGCCAGTCAGGCTCCAGCCAGCTCTCTGTGATAAGTAAGCTGCTCTGCCTGCCTCACCTCCACGCTTCCCACCTGCCTCTGCTGTGCCGGCTCTGCCTGCCCAGACTTTCAATCTAACATTACAATAAATACCTTAGTTGACTCCCTGTGTCTGTGTTCTGTTTTTGGGTCCATTTACACTTTTCATTATTACAACAAAACAAAACAAAAAAAAAGCATGACAAAAGAAAAGGCATTCAGAGATTCACCAAAAAAAAAAAAAAAAAAAAAAAAATCAGAATTTCTTTTAAATTTGTATTGTGATTTAAACAACATTAGTATAAGTTTATTTTTCTTTGTCTTTTTTTTAAGAAAATGAAGCAATATTATGATAAAGAGAAAATAATGGCTAAGTCACATCACTTGAGGACTAACCAGTGATGTGTTGGCATTTATAAATGTGTGTGTTCACACGTATCGAGGGGTGTGTCTGTTCTCTCTCACAAACTGACACAGTGCAGTGCTAGAAGCCCTCATCAGTGGTTAAAAAAAGCTTATTTTGGATTGAGTTCGAGTTGTGTGTGTGTACAAGCAGAACCAGTATAAAAGCAGATCGTGAAAACACAACTCACATACAACTGAGAAATCTATCAGTGTGATGGCACATGTTAAATAACCGGGGGAATAAGGGAATGATGTGAAATAACTGCATGAATAATGTAAATATATATATCATTTATATTTTCCCATCACAGATATGACCATTCAAGGTGTGTAATGACTCTGACACAGGGGTGAAGGTGTAGAGAATAATTTAGAGCCTGCAAGGTTGCCAGCTGGTAAAGCAGAGCTGCACAGGGACCAAACACGGATAGCCTTGCTTAAGGGCTGCCCTGAGAAATCTTCATGTTGGGCAAATAATCAGAGCGCTATCAGGGTAAATGAGGCATAAACAGGACACCTTCTGGGACTGATTGCACAAATTTTATTCTTCCAGCTGCGCTTATTGTCACAAATACAGCTAATTAATCCTCTTTTTTTCTTCTTTTTTTCTTCCAGTTTGAGCTAAAATCATTCCAATTAATCTGATTGCCTTGGAGGAACGAGCCACTGATAATGATAAACAGTAATTCAGTGTGGAGAAGAGAGAAAGAAAATGCCTGGCTAATCAACAAACAGGCTTAAAATGTCAAGATAAAATTACAGCAACTTGATAATTTTTCTTCATGAGGTAAATCTCCTGGAAAATCAATCACAGAGGACATTAAAATGCCATTAAAATAATTCCAGGAAACCTTACAGATACATTATAGATGCTCTTGAACATATCTTTTCCCATAGGATCAATACCACTCTCATGTCTGCGAGGTAATAATGAAGCTGGAGCTAGTGGCAGCTTAGCATTAGTATTAAAAGAAGGAGATGACAGCTAGCCTGAATCTAGCTGTCATAAGCAATGATTGTCATAGGCTTTATGTATATCTCTTGTTTGTCAGTCCTCACCTCCATCCATCTCACTCTCACAATCTTAATATGAGTAGTGAGGAATTTAAGAGGAATAATTGCGGGAATTTATTGAAATTCATCTGCTGCGACTCAAGGATGAACCGAGTGGAATATAGTTTTCAACAGTCACTTTGACCTCAGAAAATACACTGAAGACCTCACTGCACACAAAGAAACCCAAAAATTCACACATACACACACATACAACCACACACACACACACACACACACACACACACACACACAGAAAAAAGCAAAACTGGCTCTGACATTGTGTCCCTTGGACCGTCTCCTCACATCCTTCGTCTTCACAGTCACAGCAGAACATTATTGCACTTACCTCAGCATTACACAACTGATATTCATACACAGAGGAGCTGAATTTAACCACTACGGATGAAATATTTCACATCAGTGTCCTGTTTGCATTGCAGAGTGGGACTCAGCTGTGTGCTCTCTTTTAACAGGTACTGCAGAAACAGCTGCTTTGGTGACAAGATCCACATTTAGTGCTCGAAAGATCTAAACATAGGTCGGGCGTCTAGGTGCACCTAAAAATGTAGCATCAGACACTTTTTAGCATGTTCGGACTATTATAGGATAAAATGATGAAGTGATGGCAATATTTTATCCAAAATGGTTAACTTATTATTCTAGGCATTATTTCAACACCTTAACTCAGGAACAGAGAGGAAGAGGAGAAAAAGGAGAAGCACAGCAAACACAAAGAGGAGGAAAACAGAGAAAACACCAGAAAAATGCAAGTGACATGACTTGTAGTGACTATAGGGAGACAATTTACTCGATGACGCTATGACATGGCTGTAAGGAGCACTGCGAAATTAAACCACTAAACCTGCAAATTTCATACAAAATAAAGATGAATTTTTCCTGAATTAGAGATTCAGCCTATTTTTCATATTATCCAAATGTCAGCCATCTCAAAGGGGTCTGTAATTTATTTGTCTCCTTTATGATTAGTTTAGACTTTATGAAAAGAATCCAAAAGGAACAATGACTTTTAAGTTGATCCGCCTCCTCTTTTGAAGAGTGTTATGTCAAATGTAAAATATGAATTAAATGTCAAGTTTTTTTTGGAACGAAAAGTATAAGTGCAGCCACAAAGAACAACTCTAAGTGGGCAAATATCAACCTACACATGCTTTGCTTTATGTAAGACTGAAGGTTTGACAGTGATGAGATAATATTTCTTTTTGACCCTCTTCTGCCATCTTTTGGAGACCCATGAAAAAAAATCACTTTATTATTGACATCCCAACTTTTGTAAACAACATCCTTTGACTGCATTTATGCAATTTTTTCAACTGACAAAAGTTTTGGAAGCAACATTTAATGAGGTGTACTGCATACCTGGGTCCTTGAAAACTGGTGTTGTTGCCACCTTTAAAGCTTTTAAATGTCAATGATGCAGATATCTAGTTGGAGCTTTGACAGTCATTAGAGTTTCATCATAAACACACTCAGCGACAATCAGCATAAACACAAGACTCCATTTGCTGAAGCACCTAATTTTTTTCCCCGTGTTCAAATTGTTTACATATTTTGGTGTCACGATTCACAGAAAACTGAACATGGGTCCATGGAAAATGTCAGACACATTGTTAATCTGCTGCTTGAGAAGTCTGTAATGATTATCTTCTCTATTATGTAATACACTTAAGAAGCGGAGAGAAAAGACAGGATATTATGTCTAGACTGCTGTAGACCTGAGGGCAGACCTGTCTAAGTGTGAAATGCACAGCAACTCCAGCTTCTACGTCAGTTCATCCACAAGGAATCCTGTAAGTTTTACACCTAAAAAATAGGCTTTTAAATGTTTAAGGGTGCTTTATTGGTGCTGAGGGTGGTGATGTTTTATATTTTTGCTTTTTAACCTTTATTTAACCAGGATGGTCTTCAAATGAATGTCTTTGATGGTTGATTCCTGACCAAAATGTCACATTCAGATAAGCTCAAGACATCAGGGTTTGCCTACATGATTTTTGTCACCTGAAGAGTTCATATACAATATAATGGCAATATTTATATGCAATAAAAAAAAGATGTCCTAATATGATTAGGACAAAGATATTCTCATTTTTGGTCCCTTTAGGCTCTTACAGGACTGGATCCTACATTCGCCATAGTGCAACAACTATCAACATGTAGTTTGATCCTTCCTGCTGCGAGTGCTCCCATCCTTCAGCCCCAGCACCCAGTTTGTAAGGCAGAGTTTCTGTGATGTGTCTTAGTATGAGAGTCTGATCTGAAACAGCCTCTGATGATTTCACCAAGGTCATTTTGTCTTACACAATGTCTTAAAGTTGAAGTAATCAATCATTACACAACCGCTCGATAGGTTAAGTAACACTAACCATGAACAGTAAATCGATCCTTGTGTGTTCAAACTTTGAACTGACTACATGAAGACTGTGACATGTGGTTGAAGTTCCAGACCACACGTTGGTTAACCTGAGGTTTAGTTTTTATTTTCATGAGCAGATAAAGAGGGTCAGTTGTTTTTGCGTGTATGAATTAATCTGGTACATTTAGGGAAATACAGACTCATGACAAACATGGCTGTGGCATTAAATGTGAGAGACCACCTTCAGTCATCCACTGACTCCTGTCAATGACTGACACATGCCATCAGGCAAGTTATGTTTTGGCATTTTGCCTTCTTTAACATGGACGGTCTGAGCACAAACAGGAAAATTGGGAGTATGATATGCAACAAAGGTCCCAGCAGGAAGAGTTCTGGGAAGCTGCAGTTGTAGAATTTGTGTTTTCCACCTGCAGGCTCCTGTTCCACTGATGTATGGTCACCCACAGCTGTTGCAAACATGTCACACATCATTCAGGTCCCATTCTTCAAAGGACCCTGTCAGTAGGACCTATCTTCATATCTCTTATATCTTATTATTTAGTAGTTCGAAATTGTTAACAAAAATGATTCGACATCATGTGATAAAGGTCTAAACAGTCAGTGTAAGCTCTCAGTGCAGGTCTGCGCAAGTATGAAATGTACAGCTGAAATTAGCATGTTTGCATAGTTCACATAATTTTTTGTGTTGCTGCAAATGACGACTTCAGGGCCGGTGTTCCCAGACTTCCAGAGTGGATGTGAGGATAAGAAACTGTGGGTAAACATCATATGATCAGGAGCCACTCGAGTCACCAGGAAGGAAGCCGGAGGCTGGTGAATCTACCTCCTGCTGCTTTCTCCCCTATTTATGGATGAGTAAAACTTTCCCTGTATCTGATAAGCAGTTTTTCATCCAGAAGAGAAAAGTTGTTTTTTTTTCAAGGCATCATCATCACCCTCATCCTCATCATCATCATCATGACCATCACCATTAATATGTATTTATTTATATAAGTCCTAAAAAAAAGGACAACTAGGAATAGCCCTCCTTAACAATCATGCTGAGGTGCCGATGTGCAGTAAGAACAGACAAAACTAAATTGTTGAGGAAACTATGAAGAAACAATAACGAAGAAAACATGGCAAACAACGTAAAATTTGCATTTATGCTTGGGCCTGAATCTGGACCCAAATACCGTATTAAATTCAGGATTTCTGCCACCTTTATTCTGAAGAATAACATGAGCAATCTACCAAAGTGAAGATGATGCCAGAGGTGACGATGAAATTTAAATCTCCGTGTTAAATATTCAGAAATAAGCTGTGCTGAGATTTTCTGAGCAAATGGTTCCACTTTGTCATCATCTGATCATTTCCAAGCATCAATATTGCATAACACATCATTCACCATCCATCATCAAACTGGAGACAGGAGATAGGCTGGATTGGTTTACCAGATGGGGCAAAGTGATTGCTACAAGCAGTGCAAACTTCAAAACCATCAGCTGTCTGATCACTCAGGCAGGTAAACTAGTGCTCATATTATAAGAAGCGAATTGTTAATATTTCTCAAAGATATATAGTTCTTGGGGTTCTAATAGAGATCAGTGCAGGAGAGCAAATAACAGTCAGTGCACTTTTTCTTTCAGTGTCTGAGTGCAAGTCAATCACAAGTGTCTTCAGAGCACATAACCAGAGCAAGTGCTGTTTCTCTGGAATAATATCTTCTTATCTTGTTGTCTTATCTTCTTAATGTAGCATTCTCACTTAAAAACATTGGTAAAATGACTTGAAGTGTGTTTAGGATATGGAAATGTGAGGATGTTAGCTGTTGGACTACAGTTAGACTCATGTATAAAGACCTGGTATGTACATTTTTTCTGTTTTTTTTCTGACTCCTATGGAATAATCTATTTCCCTCTTTTTCACATTTCTACTGCAAACAATTTTCCAGTGAACAACTGTGACTTAAGAGGGACTTCATATCTCAAAGCCCTTTTACTCTGATCTCTCGCAGCTGTATATGCTTTATAAACCAACACCTCCATCTAGTGTCTTTAACTGTGAATTGCACATAGGAGGCAAAGCCGCAAGTACTTGGACCATTATTTCTAACAGTTTCCAATAACAAATTTTAACAATTTGGTGATGTATTAAAAATCTGATGGAGAAAAATATTTTTGGTGAATTAAGGCACTGAAATAAATAACCACAGCAAAAAAAACATAGAGCTTTACATTTTTATAAGACTTATAAAAAAGAGAAAACAACACAATAACCAAGGCATGTCTTACATTGTGTTTTTCCTTTGTTTCTCTGAGGAGTATTTACAAACAGGCTTATGTACAGATAGCAATAACTCAGAAATGGAAAAAGCTACATATAGTCTAGCACAAACAACCAGTTAGCTTAATGATAATATATTTGTTATGTACAATGTAACTGGCAAGGCTAGAGCAGAGAAGAACATAAAGGTTCTGCAAAAGGTTTAAATAACTTCAAGTATCTGTCTTGAGGTTTCATGGAGGATTTTAGTCCGATGGACGCAGATTTCCAGCAACACTGGAGAAAAACCAATAATCTGGTCGAGCTGCAAACCGTGTAGTGTGGCTGGGTAAAGGACATGAGGAGCTCTAGCCAATTAAAAAGAACAACACAGACAATGCAACAAACGTGTTGACACAGAACAATCACTTCTCTGATGAATGCCCACTTTTTAAGAAACTTAACAGCCAGGGGAAATCTCTTCTCCACATTTAAAGTGATATCCAGCTTATTTGCCTATAGCACATTTTTTACTGCTTGAATAACAAAAGTGCAACAGGCTGAAATAAAAAAAAACAACAACAAACAAAAGGAAAATAGAACATACTGTACTGGTCCTGGAAGGGGTGGGGGTGTTGTTGTTGACCTCTTGTAACATCTTAAGTCCAATGCAACAGGTTTCAAAACAGATCTCACGTTCCTGGACTTTGTGGTTTAACAAAACTTCTTAGGTTTCCAAAGCTAACTTCACAACATTCTGAGGCCATATAATTGTCTCTCTCGTGAAACCCACAACTCTCAGTCTGGAAAATTATCTCCGTCGTAATGTTGTGTTACATTTTAATATATATATATATATATAAAAAAAAACCCATCATAGTAACTGCAAAAGAGTAACTCATTCATCACTAGTACCTTACATGTAAATCAAGGTCCAAATATAATGAAACCATAGTCAGAATTGCACAGTCAGCTGTATGAAAAGAAGAACTAGCTTGTTTTAAAGAAAGATCCGGCTATTCTTCTAGGTTAGCAGTAGTAAGGGCCTACTCTAATTATATAGCCACTATTAAGAAAAGTGTGGTCCAAGCACAGACCATTTTTCCTATTAACGTCTCCAAGTGCATAAAACACTAATGCTACTTCACGACGTTCATATAACAACAGTGTAGGGCTCAATTGCCTTCCTTTGTTTACATTTCATTTAAGTGAGTCCATTTCGAGAGGAGAGAAAAATAAAATGTCCATATACAACACAACATCGGCAGCAGTCAGCCCAAGGCATGTCTCAAAGGGCACCCATCCAAGTGCACTGCTTCAGACAAGACCAGCACTGTGACCATTAAATCAGGAGCACCATAAAGACTTTAGTGTAATTTCCTTGTAAGACCTTGAAATACAGCAGCAAATGAGTCAATTTGAATTTTCTGTACTTTTAGGGCTCAAAACGAAAATGCGATCAAATTGGAAGAAAACAAACCCATACTACTATAAGAGTAAAGTGAAACTCAGGAACGTCCTCTCAAAGCTAGTGCATTTCCTGGGCAGGAGGGTGCTATTTGAGAATCTGCTCTGATTAGCTGCAACACATCCCACCTCCCTCACCATCTCTCTCCCCTGAATCCTCCCGGCTCTCAGCAGACAGTGAGGGGCTGGGGCTCGCTTTCACGACGCTGGTTTTTCTTCAGCAGCTGAATGCGGTTGTGGCAATAAAATTTGATGGCTCGCCAGTCGCGGTGATTGCTAACCAGCAGGGGGCACTGCTGCAGGCAGCGCTCACAGTCTGCCTTGGCGGGGACTCGGAGTTCGGTGATGTTCTGGGTCAGGTGCTCCTCAACTGCTGCCCGCTCTGCCTCTGACCAGGGACGCTTCAGAACGCCTCGCTTTCCTACAAGAATGGAGATGACATGAATGTTACTAATTTAGCGTGACAGTAGTGAAACCTCCAACTGATTCACAATGAGGCTGGTGAAGTGCTCAAAACATACTTCATGCTTTTGTTGGCCACATTTTGCCCTGAAGCTCAGGTAAATTGCCCTAAGCCTCAAACTCTTGGGTCAGAAAGTGAGCAAGCACTGCTAGTGATCAATACTAGAACTAGTGACAGTAATTCCTGCTAAAGATGACGCTCTTATAATACAATATACTGACTAGCTCTCTCAGTCACTTCCACTTGAGTCATTTTCCCTCAGTCACTAGCCTGTCTTTGCCTTTGTTTCCAGCTTCTAATTTGGGAACAATTTTTGGTATTCTTTACCGTCTATGCTAGTAAGGTGATAAATCTTCAGGTGATTATGTCTAGAACTCACCTCAGAAATTGTGACATCTATTTTTCTGTTTTCAATTAACTAATAGACTAGACAATTAATAGAATAGACCAGAAAACTTAATGGTTAATAGAAAAAACACCAGATAAATCTTTAATGAAAATATTATTAGTTAAGGCCCAATATCAGACAACTAATTTTAAACTTAAATCAGTGTATATGCAAATTAGTGCACATCATCAAACATCTAGTACATGATGCAGGGAAAACTGTGACCACATCAAGCAGAAATTTTAATTATTAATGTCTTGGCCCTTTATAAGGAATTCAAAACTTGAAATCACACTATTTTGTATTTGTTTTTTGTTTTCTCAGCAGTGTGCATTTCTTGCACTTTTAACCCGTGAACTTTGCCTGCTGGGATAAACATGTACCGCTGTACTTCGTGCTTCACCTTCAAATACTGACTTGGAGTCTGTGTGATGAACTGAACAGCTGGAACTGCCCCTGTGGAGGATGTTGTCTCTCTTCTCACTCCTCGTATACACACCAACACACCTGTACTCTATTCTTCCTCTTTAAGGACTTTTTGATATTATAACAATGTTTTTGTTTTCCCATTAGTGCTCTATTATTTCATTTTTGTTTTGTCTCTTTTTTTTTGCTTTTACGTAAGTTTTGTATTTTTATGTAAGTGCAATGTTTTTTCAATCTAACCATGCCTTTTTTAAATCTTTCTCCAATTTTTTTAGACATACCACTACACTTATACTTGAAACCCAAACAAACCTGAGTGGGGCTGACCTGAGCCTCTCCTGCGGTTTGCAGGTGGAGGTGGAGGAGGCGGAGGGTGTGGCTGTGTGTTCTTGAGTTTCTTGGGTCGTCCCACCCGCCCGTTGTTCTTGCCCTTCCTAACATACAGCAGGGTAGGTGTAGGGTTTGGAGTAGGAGCAGGGGCGGGTGCCTCGGGCTTCTCCTTCACCTGTTCCCCTTCAGACTCTCCCTCTGAGTACGAGTCTGCAGAGTTTCCTGACATAACTGGAAAGAAAAGGGTATAAAAGCAAGGAAGGAGAGGACAGAAAACTTTGTTAGTCTAATCTGTTACTACTCTCCAATTTCTTGTATCAAACACCTTCTATTCAGATACAAGCATGTACAAAAACTAAAGAAAAGAAATGATACAGCTCATCTGATACACATAAAAGATAGAAGTCTCACTCGTTCATTAAGCCATCCAAACATCTTACCATCCAGTTCAAGGCAGATGTGGTTCAGGCTCATTCCTCTGAACAGCACTCCATCTCTTTCTCCACAAAGTACAACGCGACCTACTCTGCCCATCAGGCCTGGGTCTTGTCCAATTCCAGCGCAATTCTGTGTCACATGGTACTCCCTCTCCAGGAAGTGCTCCAACCTCTCCACAGCGCTACCTCCAGGCTGTCCAGGCTCCTCTCCTTCTCCAAGGAGCAGCAGCTGGGTCAGTATAGCTACCTGCCGACGGACCCTGGTCTGGGTCAGGGCACGGGGATTGCGGGTACCGCTTGAGCGGGCCAGGCTGCGGAGGAGGTCAGTACCCCGCAGTGGTGTTGCAGGAGAGTGGTAGGGCCTGGCAAAGACATAAGGGTTGGCAGGGTCCACTCCTACATCCTGCCGTGTCTGCAGGAGGAGCTCCAGGCAGGGCTCACAGTGAGGAGGGAGAATGAGCGGCTGGACTCTCCCACGTTTACCTTGAACTCCAACTCTAGGTAGGTGAGGGAGCACCAGGCGTTCAAAGGGGGAAAGGGAGGCCTCCAGTGGTGTGAGAGCTGGAGGAGCTCCAGGTGGGACTGGAACAGGGCACTGGGGAGTGACACGAGCACGATACTCAGTGATGGACAGCTTGGAGACCTCACACTCACGTCTTCGGTTGTACAGGATGAGGAGAGCCAAGCTGGAGTGACAAAGGAGACGCCAGGCCTCGGCTGACTGCAGCTGGCGGGACAGGGACAGAAAGGCCGAGTGCTGCAGCCGACGAAGGTACAGCACCAGAGAGGACAAGGACGAGAGCAGGGGCAGCAAGTGATGACGCCCTGAACCACTGAAAAAACAAGGACAGTAAGCAATTGGTTAATGGATGTATTTTAATAAAAAAAAATTAATCAATTAATGAACTGATCAATTGATAAAGCAGATTACTCTTAGCAACTCTTTTTGTTTAGTCATTCTCAATCCTGAATTCATACCGTGTGAGCATAACTTATCAACTAACTAAATTTGTTCCCTCACTTTAAATACTTTCAAAAATTAATATTGTCGAAGACACACTATTAATTAATTAATCAAATATAAATACAAATGTTTGTTAAATACATATTCTTAAATTTGCTCACAAAGTAGGCAAAGACTTCAAGTTACCTCAGCAAGTCCTTTTCCTTATCTTCTGTCCCACTTTCATCCTCAACCTCCATCACTCCATTCTCCTCCTCCTCTTCCTCATCCTCCTCATCTTCCTCCTCCTTTGGTGGCTCCATCTCTTTGGCTGACTTGCTGCTGAAGGACTGAGGGCACACCACCTCAACATCCTCCTCCTCTTTGGGCCTTTTTACCTCCACGACCTCCACATCTTCTTCATCTTCGTCCCCCTCATCCTCTTCCTCATCCTCATCATCCTCCTCCTGTCTTTCTTTCTTCAGCCTCCTCACTGCTCTTTTTCTGGACTGTGCCACAGCCACAGGTGGTGGGCTTCTTTTTAAGACAGACACCGGCACTGCATTCTGTCCTCGTGGAGGAGTCAGAACAGGTGGGGTGGAGTTTCTTCCAGCAGGTGTGAGTGATTGGTTGGCTGCTGTGAGAGTAGGCGGAGACATGGAGAGGTCCTGAACTCCACTCTGTGCAAGATCCGAACTACGGTTCTGTCCCCCTACTTGAGACGACTTAGAGTGCGGCTGAGGGTGTGTGTGGGCTGTAGTGGGGTTTGTGTGCTGTGCATGCAGGCGGGGCATCTGTGTATAGCGCTCCACCAAAGCAGAACAAACTTCTGGTTGGTGTGCATGGTGTTTGTCTAAGTGGCGGCCCAGGGAGCGAAAGTGGCGTCCACAGTAATCACATGTTTGGCGCATGGAGTCTATGGACACTCCTCCTCGGGGGACAGTTATGTTGATGTTGCTTGTGGTGTTGGAGCCCAGCGGAGCCGGAGCCTTGAACACAGGCTTAGCTGAAGAAGGTGAGGAGGAAGACGAGCAGGGAGGGGAAGATTGCGCTGGAGGGTGGGGTGAAGAGAGTGGACGGCTGTGAGGAGGAATGCTGGTGGGAGACATTGATGGTGGACGCCCAGGCAAGGTTCGATGGGGTGTCTTTTTCTTTGAAGGAGTACCACGCCTTTTTTTGCGACGCCTTAGTGCCCGTCCACGAGGGCTGGAATTGTCCTCATCTCCAGCGTCTGAGTCACTGGCGTCAGAGTGGGAGATGGGAGAGGAGGAGGGAGAGAGCGACCAAGATGGGGTGACGTACTCCTGCTGCTGCTGTTGTTGTTGCTGTCGCTGCTGCCGCTGGGCTGTCAGAGAAAGAGGCTCATCCTCCTGTAAGTGAAGGACAGTGACAGTGTGGGAAAAAAGAGCTTGTTACCTGCAGTCAAAGGACATTTTTTTGCTGTATTAATGTGATATAAAAATTGTGAGTCTGGTTGAATTTTGCCATACTTAATATACATATTTTTATGACAAGTAACCTCATAAAATATATGTGTATGTGTATTTAAGCACATGTTAAACGTAAAAGTAACGTTAAAGTAAATGATTTAATATTACAACATCTAAAGTCTAAGTTTCTAGGGAGAGAAAACTCTTTGAGCTGCCCAGTGGTGCTTTTCATAATCACCAGAGGTCAGTCGGTAACACTACTTAACTACTTTTTAACCGCAAGCATCTCTAATATATCTACCCAACCTGTCATCTGGTGCAAATGTTGTTACTGACATAAAAATGTCACTAAATTTTCAAGCAGTAACGTAAAAGGTTTGCCTCAATTGAATGAGAAACAACTGTAAATTATCTGCACACAAAAGAAAACAGATAGTTTTTTTTTTAATTGTTTCCAATCAGACTATTTAGGGAGACAACACAGAGGTAAATAAACAGTTGAGGCCACTAGCGCGGTTTTACGTCAAAGGAGTCAAAACTTCATAAAGACTTTTAGCATTGCCACCCATAATAAAACTATTATCCAGAGGAGGCGGAGGAAGACCTGATGGTAATGATTATGTTGAGACCAACATCAGTGTTGTCCACCCACATTTGGACAGGTGGCATTCTGCAGGCACAGCAGTGCATCACAACTGCATCAACATTTTTCTCATTAAAATGCCTGTATTGTACAGAGTCAGTGCTGTTTTTACTCAATATATTTAAGGCAACAAGACTTGTGAGTAATGCACCATAGAGCAGAAATAAGTATTTGATACAATCCATGTATTTACTTTAAGTTTTCAAAAAAGAGGTCTCTAACACAGTATTAAGTAGTTAAACATTTTAGGTTTTTTAACTTTTTCTTGGGGACACATAGTGACTTAATTTCTTTAATACCACTCTTTGGTAGAGACAAAGTCAGTACAAACTCTGCTGTGCACCCAAACAGTCCCACATGTTTATTCTAAATTTTAGTGGAAGTAATTATGTTTTCAAAGAAATAAAATATATCAGGAGGAATTCATAGGAAATTTTGTCGCACACCTGCTTGAGATTATTTTTTGAGCCACTTGGGGGCAGCAACAGCAATGATATTATTGTTACCTTTTAAGTTGATCTAGTAAACTTGTTAGCAAACCATTATATGCCCATTGAACATTTACATAGTGTTGTTATCATTCATTTCATGTTGTGTTTGTGGCTGTTTGGTGATGTCCAATAGACTCCAACATTCACATTACTGGTCTCTACCGACTCCTGATTGAAATGTCTGGCTCTTTTGCTCCTACATATTCCACAATTTTAACCAAATTGTCACTAATCTTTACTATGTGCTGTTTGCTGCTGTGCAGGTAAGTGTACAATGTTTTTTAGAGCTTTTAGCTGAAAACAGCTGCAAGCTGTGCCAAAAAAATAGGTTTTTAGTAGCAGTGAGAGTGAACCATGACAGTTTTTTAGCCAGATGTCTAAACCATGTGATTAAACTCAATAAAAAGCTGAAATTTACAGAGGGGAGCTGCAGATTTTGGCAGTAATTCTCTGTAGGTTTATGACTACAAGTGAATCCTTTCACATTGCCATTTCATATATTGTAATCATAAAAAATATCATAAAAATAGCCACTTTAAGGGATGCACAAAAAGTATTTCTGTTTGACAAAATGATGCCCAAAGTCTCAGATTTGAAGATTTAATTCCTTGCAGAGATCATATAAAGGTTTTCCTCATTGGATCATGAAACCACTTAAGGAGGAAAATCAGGGTAAGTGGATTTTAAGCAGTTAAGAACAACCCAAATGTCAAGCGGTATTTATATTTGCATTAAATTTGAATATAGAAATCATAAAAATAGCTTAGTTAAGTGACTAGATCACATTTTTAAGTAATTTAGGAAAGTGTAAAATATTACCTTTTTACAACACTTGACATCAGGCGGGAAAAATTAAATTTGGCAATTGGTGCAAATGGTCTAGCTGTCTGTTGTCTAGTTACTTAGTTAATTATTTTATCAGTGTACTTGTGTGCTTTCAGAAAACAGTGGTGTTTTCCTCTTACCTTTTTGATATTGTTGTTGTTCTCTGTGTCAGAGTTACACTCCTGTTGCGCTGGAGACACAGTACCACGAAAACCCTGTGGGACACAGAGCAGTCACATTAAAACAGCCGGCACACTGCTCATTAATGTTTGCCATCACAATCAGCCTCAGCTGTCACTCAGAGAGCAGGATAACACCCCACCACAGTTGGTCATGAGCACAGAGGTTGATTAGGACTCCAAATCCCTCATTAAAAAGCTGAACAAAAAGTGAAAAAGATATACTTTTCAACACTGTCAACTTCTCCTGAGCAATAAACTTGGGACATATTGATCAGGCTGAAATCACAGGTAAAGAACAAATCAATCAGCCAGTAAGAGAAGCCTAAACAATCTGAATTACACTTTCTCTCTGCCAAATTTAAGATGATAAACTGTGGTTTTTAAGGAACCATTATTTCACTTAAACCTCTGATGTCAGTTTCTTAATTTTGTCAATTTTATTTTCTCAAATAGATTCTGGTATTATCATCTTGTTGAGTAAATTGATCCAATCTAATGAGATCCATTAAAGGAACAGATGTCTTATAACCATGGTTACTGTTGCTAAAGCACTATAGGTAGAGAGAGGGAACTGGAGCTCAGCCATCTCCATGGTAACCCCATGTCTTTCTTAGCTTTGTGTGTGTGTAGCATGATGTGTGCACAGTGTGTACATATGCATGTGTGTCTGTGTAGGTGTGTGTACCCAGTGTGTGCGCATGTGCATGTGTGTGGGGTGACTGAGTGAGTGTGAAAGGTTGATCAACAGTGTGTGAATACACATACTGTTGCCTATCTGAAGTCATTAGAGACTGCACACAGTAGATGAATGTGCTTCTATATTTATGAGGACCAGCTAACTAAGGGTAGACAGGTGAAGAAAACTGAAATGTGTAATCACTTGGGATGGTTTTCGATTGAAAACTTTTTTTAGAGTTGAGGTTAAATTATGTTGAGGCTAGGTTCAGAATAAAAATTTGATTGTCAAGCAAAACCCATGTAGCCCCGCAAAATCTTAACATAAAGTTCTTTGGCTGCACTGTGTTCTGGTCTATTGAGGCCACTTTTGGTGAATTTAACTAGTTTTCCTTTTTTAAAAAAAAAAAATGGGTAAGTGGCTGTTGAGTGTCACTATAAAATATTGAGTCCTCAATTTGAACACCAGGTTTTGATGTTTCTTTTCAATTTTTGTATTTTCAGCTGCACTTGAAATATCAAGATGCTGTCAGGTTGTCTAGATATGACAATTTATTAGCAAGGCCAACCAAATGCAAGACCTTGGGTGGGTCAATAGTTAGGGAATAAATGTGTAATCACAGGAACATTAAGAGTGTTGTGTATGGATCTGTTGTTCCAGGCACTAACCAGGTTCTCTCCCCACTCTGTCAGGCTATAGTCCACAGTGATCTCCTCCCCCTTAGTGATGTCTCGGATGGCGATAACGACCAACCGCACCTGGCTTCCACAGTGGACCTCTCGAATGCGGCAGTTGGGGGATGGGGGGAAGGAGCTTGCTGTTGGGGCTGGAACAGAGGCTGTCGGTGCAGCCGGAGCTGTGGATGCAGGGGTCAGAGGCGGGGCCTGAGTGGAAGTGGCTGTGGCCGGGGCAGGAGCAGGGACTGGTGTTGGAGTCGGGGCTGAGGAAGCAGCAGGAGCGGGTGTAGACAGTGAGCTACAGCTGATCTTGGATCCGGAGGAGACTTTGCCATGAGCCTGCTCCAATGAACCACTGGGAAGTGAAGGAAGTATGGGATTGAAAGTAAAAGTTAAAAAAAAATAATAATAATAATAATTTTTTTCCAATGCTATTCTCTTTTATTGGAGTTGTGGAAAAACATGCAGTGTAAATGTTATGCATTATTTTATCAAAACAATTAGTTGATTCACAAAAATTAGTCAACAAGGTTTTCTTTTTAAACAACTGATTATTTGCCATTGATCAAGCAAAAATTCCTCAAAATTTGTGATTCTATCACTTAAAATCTGAGTATTAAGTTGTTCTTCCATTTAATTTTATTGTAAGTTGAGAATATTGTTATTCTTGTTGGTATGACATAAGAAAGATTTTTAAGGCATTTTAATAAATAACATGTACTAAGTTTTTTAGAAAAAATATTGATAAAATTAAAAAATCATTACAATAACCATTAGTTTAAGCCCTGTTGTTTCCATTGTGCCATATTTTATTATTTTCAGTTCATTGTGAGAACATAATATGTGTAGAGGGCTCACATATTGGATATAGGGTTAATGGCTGATAGCAGCTCCAATTGATTTGGTTGATTCAGGTGTTTCACACATTCCTGTAAAAGCTATTATTCCAACTGACCCAGTGAACAGAAATACCTCAATTACAGTTATGATGTTTTATCATTGTACTGTACATTCTTTTAGCTGTAGAGTTAATGTCTTTGCTGTAGGGATTCACTGCAACTAAATGAGTGTCAAGCAAACAGTTAGAATCCACACATACATGCTCATGCCAGTGCTTCAGGGCAGTGATTCTCAAGCTTTGTCCTCATAGTGCAGCTGATTTTCTATCTGACTGGCTGGTCAACTGCATTCTTCTGACATCTCACATATAAATCAGCTTGATTATTTGGCTAAAATGGTCTGATGTTCAGATTCAGAAGTGCATCTCTTAGAAAAAGATGTCTGAAGCTGAGTTAAGATCAACAGCTGATCAGTTTTCTCTGAATCTAAAAGCTAAGCCAAAGAAGTGGACAATAGAAAGGCCTCCAGGAATAGAGTAACAATTCATCAGCCTTCACACACACCCATATCCTTACAAAATATTCCAAAATAAATTTTAAAAAAACCACCAATGTACACTTACCAGTTCTGAGAAGCAGGCTCTGTGTGGTCAAAAGGCCCATCCAGCGTGAGCCGTTTATTCTCTGCTGCTTCCTTACGATCACCTGAGAGCACAGCATTCACAGCAACAGTCAGTATAACAGGATTACATACAAGTATGCAAGGACACACTCTACGCACACACACACACACACACACACACACACACACACACAAACACACAAAGGTCATCACCCCATCTCCTTTAGCACATACACAGGTGCACATCACAGCACATATGTAAGCAGGCACACACACATACACACGCACAAAAAGTAGGTCACACTCACTTGCACACACTTCACCCCCATACCAATCACACAGCTACACAGACAGATGCACATGCACACACTGCACACAACACACATACACACGCACACAGTTAATGGCAGTGAGATTATGGCATGCAGATATCACACACGCCAACACACACCTGGGTTGAAGCTGTGTTCAGGCACGCTCTCCTCCTCAGTGTGTGTAACAAAGACTTTGACAGGTGTCCCTTTCCTTTTCCTTCCACAGCCGCGCCTGCAGCAAATACACACACACATGCAATTATCATTTAATCAATCGGCCTACTGGCCAAACTTCACATCAATCAGGTCAGAGAGTGATCAATAAGCTGATGGCCACCTAATGGATCAATACAAACTGCATTTAGCACTCAAGTAAAAGCAAAAGAAATACCAAAAAAAGCACAGAAAAAGAGACACAGCAACTAGACAATGATTTTGGAACTGATCAATACAAATGCATGACCAGAACATGAGTAAAATGCTTTTAGGTTTAGAGAATCTGCACTGAAAGACCTGAAGGAAATTAGTTCACACCAAGCATCACTCCCTGCAAAGAGATTCATACAGTCTCTGAAACTTCCGTCTTTCCTCATCATACCAGGATCAGACATTAAAGACAGCTGAAGGCAGAGGTTTAATATTAAAATTTTGATTAAATAGATCAGAGGTTTTATTTAGAGGCTAAAAAAACATCCACGATAATGAGGAGTTTCCTCCCTTGCATTTCAGCCTATTCACTTTTATTTTGGTGAACTGTCAAGAATGTGAATATTTTGCCTGTAGACCACCATATGATATATATTTCCAGACAATTTTTGACCCTTTTCCATAAAAAGAGATGTAAGCTGTTACTTTTCCTTAAAATTATTTAGAGATTTTGTGTTTGCAGCCTGAACCACAAGAGCATGCAACAAAAAAGGAATAAACATAAAACAACTTCACAAGAATTTTATCAACAAATTTTTTTAAAAAACCCCAAAACAACCAGTATCATGTCAGCAAGGCTTGAATTTTTGATACTGCTGATAGGACAACTGTGTTTTGGCTGAAAACAAACTTTTTTTTTATCTTTACTTCATGAATTATCAACATTTCTTTTAACAAAACACTTTTTTAATTTTATTGACATGTATTAAAATGTTAGAATGTCATAACACAAACAGCCTTGGAAGACCTTTGCCTACATAAATTGTAATCCTAAAGGGGTAGAGTTGTGATTTCATCAGATGTCAACAACCAAAGAATAATAAAATATATACTGGTCAGTTTGTTTCTTAAAATTATAACATTTTTTTTAAAAATTACAATGAGATGTGCTTACTTATTACACACATTTCTACCTTTTTAGAAATTAACATTTTAGCACTATTTTTTAAGCATCTATGAGGCAAATGAACAAATTGAATCCAGTTAAATGATATGAAGATTGTGTAAACCCGTAAACCTCTGAATAATTACCACACTGCTCACAATGAGGTTCTGCAATCAAGTCAGTGTTTTCAGTTGAGTGCTCTGACCTCAGGATCACCACTAAGGAGTGTGCCATTACCCCAGGGAGCTCAAACGAAGCCACCTGTGTGAGCCACGAATGGCCAAGTGAGATTATCTTCTTCAGACTAAATCCATGCCAAAACCACCTTGCTCAAAAGAGTCAAACTGATTCTGCCTCTGACAATTCTGGGCTAGTTCTGTTACCACAGATCTCAATATTGTTTTCCGTCAGTCTATTTTTTACTCACATGACATTGGAGGCTCTTAAAACTAGGCCATAGGAAGATCGTGCTTTGGATTTTGAGGTGTTCATTAATGTGTGTGTGCGCGTGTGTCTGCAGACAAGAGAGAAAAGGGGAAAAAAACAGGAATGAGAAAGAAAGTTGAAAAAAAAGGGAAAGGGGAGAAAAACTATAGCAGCAGAAAAACAGACAGAGGGAGAAAAATGAGAAAAGGGAGCAAAAGAGAAAAAAGACAGACAGAGAGACAACAGAGAGAGGGAGAGATACTCATTCAGCAGAGAGATCAACCAGACCTACTGTCTTTGTATTGATCCACTCCACTCCCATTTGGACTTGTAATACTTTGCGTGTGTGTGTGTTGCGTGTCTATGAGTGTGCGCAAGAAGAATATGGCTGCATTTGCGCTCACATATGAACAGACACCCCCTCCCCACACAAACACACCTCAGGGAGATTTCTACTGCATCTACATCTTGGCTTTGAAAACATGATAAAGAATCAAACATGATTATTACCAGGAAATCATGAGAAAGCTCACACATTTTAAACGTAAAGTGAGCTGACAACCCAAATACATAGAAAGCCAAAAATTTTGCTTTGAAATCTGTAAAATATTTCATTTCTATTGAGAAACAGTTCTGTTTTACATGTCTTACTGTTAGATTTAATTTCTCCACTTAATGTGACAACTTTATTACTCACCTTGCTGATTAGAGGTATTTTATATCTCAACACATCACACTACCACAAACTGGCCAACCCTTGTGATAATACATTGATAATGTCTGTGGCAACATTCCTCAACAACAAACACTACATCACAACAGACTGCTGTGACTTGATGAACTTACTGCATTTCTTTATAGCACAATTAGCTTAGGTTAAAATCTGCAATATGGCTGAAATGGTTGTGAGGATATTAATATAAACACATTTGTTTAATTTCAAATAAAATGCATTATAGCAAATGCATGCAGAATCACCTCAAATAATCAAGCTGATTGGATGTGAAAAAGAACTTTTAAATAGAAGTTTGACAATTTTTTTTTAAATATCACATAATTGTGATCTAGCAAAAGGCAACAAACAAATAATGCCCAGACCTACAGAAAAATCTGTAGTTTTATACCATAAAATTAAAAGCTTTAAAAGTGTTCCTACTTACATACATGCTCACACAGACAGGTTTAGCTAACAGTCCTGAGCCACACTCTATCCTAACAGGTCACCGGCTTTTCCCAGAAAAACACCGTCTCCCTCAGAGTTTATATTTTGCTGGATTATTTTGGGTCTTCAGAGTGTTTGTCTGTGTATTCAGTTCTGGTTCAGTGAGTTTCTGGGAACTTTCTTGCCAACCAAATCTGCTTCACCTCCACTTCTTCAGTGAGCTGACCCCTCAGACTTTCCCTCCATCCCTGTCTCACTCTCCCGATCGATTCTCTCATTCTTCTTTTCCTGCACATTTCTCTCCCTTCTTCACTCCAACTAAAACACTCACACACACACACACATATGCACTCACACGCGCGCACACACACACACACACACACACACAGACCCCTCCCGCCAACCCACATGCATGCACAAATACACAAACAAGTCCATACTCAAGACCCACATATGCGTGAGCGCACACACAGCCACACACACATTCGCACACACAGTTCGTGGAGTCCACATGTGCACACACAAGCACACACACACACACAGCCACACACACACACACACACACACACACACACACACACTCACACCCCTCCCCCTATCTGGCCCACATGCATGCATAAACACACACACACATAGACACACAGGCACGCAAATAGGCGCTCACTCACACACATAACACACACACCCCTCCCTCTCAGGCTTACAGGCACGAGATCG
>JAQMCX010000043.1:8205125-8221961 GCA_029814765.1 Acanthurus leucopareius | reverse complement strand
CAGACAGACACACACTCACACAAACATACACACATTCTGCTCCTGCTTGCTCTTTCTCCCCTCCCTCCCTGTCTCTCACTCTTTCATACACACACACAGATGCACACACACGCCTGCGCAAACATTCACAGGGACACACACAAAGACACACACACAGACAGACACACACACACAGACAGACACACACTCACACAAACATACACACATTCTGCTCCTGCTTGCTCTTTCTCCCCTCCCTCCCTGTCTCTCTCTCTGTCTCTCTGTCTGTCTGTCTCTCTCTCTCACACACAGTCACACACACACTTTCCTGCCCTCTCCCCTTCTCTTTTTTCATCTCTCTGTCTCTCTCAGACACACATACACCCACATGCACACGAATACGCAAGCACACACAGACACATGCGCACAAGCACACACAGAGACACACAAACACAGAGACACACACCCATTTTCTCTCTGTCTCTCTCTCTCCCTGTAACACACACGCATATTTTCTCTCTTGCTCAGTGTACACACTCTCTCTCTCTCACACACTTACACACACACACACACACTCACACACACATGCGCACACACGCACACACACACACACACACACACAAACAAACACACACACACACACACACACCTCCCTCCTCTTCCACAGGCATCCTGGCTGCCACTCCTTCCCTAACAACCACACACACACACACACACACACACACACACACACACACACACTCACTCACACACACACACACGAAAAGATGCACACACACATGCACATATACATAAACACATATAAACAAACAGGCATGCACGCACAAACACACACAGACACATACACAGGCACACACACCCCTTTAAACACACACTCCACCCCTTTCGTTCAAACACACATCCTGTCTTTTCTAACAGTTAAACATAAACACACACACACTCTCACTCACAGACACACAATCTCACTCTTAATGTTCAAACTCTAAATGTGAAACAACACACTATTTTCCTGACAGCATTTTTTCTCGCACCAAAAAAAACATCCTCCAGTCTTTCAAAGACGCTTCTCATCAACATTTGTGAGTCAATCTGTTTTGAAATCACAGATACAAGACAAGACTCAAATTATAGCCAAGATCAATTTATTTCAGCCCACTCACACACCCTCAGAAACTCAGTCAATGATAAATAACTTTTACACCAAACCAAACTCTCAGACCAACAGACTGTACATTGCTTATGGCGTATTCACTATGCATCAACTGATGCTGTCTCCATGACTCTAAATATATTTTGTAGTCCTCTAAGTTTTGGATAAGTAATCATTCTGTCTTTAAATGAAAACATTATATAGACTACAGCTGTTGAGCTAAGAGTTAAAAAAGGTGTGTGCTTGTTGCCATACTGGACCTGTGCTCTTTTCAATACGTCATTCAAATAAAGAAGAGGGGAGTGTTGGTCTAAACTTTTATTGTTAAACCCATTTTAGACACAAAACAAGTGTAATGTGTAAAGTTTATTATGTTTTAAAAGGAAGTAAATCCTTTACAAAGCAACATTTCTCCCACATGTTTCCAGTTTGAGTAAAAGCAGTTGCAATATAACAGTGTTCTTACATATGAGGATTTCGAGCATAGTGTGCAAATCAATAACATGAGAGTGGGAACAAGTTTAGAAGGCTGTGTTTTGATCATAGAGGAGATTTTTGACTCAGCACAGAGACTTCTGCTACTTTTGCAAGAACTGGCTTGACATCAGCCCAAAGCTGAAATTAGTCTCTCCAGCCTGTTAACAACACAACAAGACAGATTATCAGCAGGGTGTATTCAACTGTTTCTCACCTTGCATAACATTTGTAACTCACAAGATTTTAGAGCTTAAGCAGTTAGTCAATTCATTGATCAACTGATCTACAGGAAATTTATCAACAACTGGTTTCACTTTTATTTCCTTGTTTAGGTCATTTTAGTCAACAATGCTGAAATTTTGCTTGTCCTTGGTTCTAAAATAGGGATATTTTCTCTGTTTTGTTTTTTTTGTTGTTTTTATTTTTGTCTTCATGCACAATATGTTATTTCTGCCTCTAGAGGTCTCTCAATCAAAAGAATAAAAACAAAGAAATTTTACTGAGGATTAAAAGTGAATCCAGAAAGACAGTCGCTGCACATGACACATTTGCAGAAGAAGGATTATTACCACTTGATTACAAACTTTAAAGAGACAAAACAATGACAGTTACATCCATTTGATAAAAGGGCTTACTTATACATTCATTGATACAGTCTTTAAATGTGAAACTCCAACTGCTGTCATGACAGCTTTAACCAGTGTGGCCTGTAAACACTTGGTATTAACATCCATCCTTAGGTGATCTTGGTGTAAACATTTTAATTTGTACTCAACTACTGTTGTTAAGCTCATAAAAAACAAAAAGAATTTGGTCTTTGCAAGTAGAAGGAAAGATGTAAATGTTTACTTGCATATAAAGTGGGAAAGGGAGATCTAAACACATGACACTCAAGAAGATGCATGTGGAAAAGCATTGTGTTACCGAGTGTAAACTCACATAGGCCTCACTAGAGCTGTCCATCTGTGATCGCATCACCCTGGATGTTAATGACAGGTGTGTCCAGCCTCTGTAATAGCTGCTTATAGATGTGATGCAGTTGAAACCCAACACCCTCTTTGTTCTCTGAGCCGTTTTTCTACGACTAGCTCTGTCTGCACTAGAGGTCAAAAGACAAGGCACCTGGTGGTGCAACAAACTTACTTGTAAAGAAAACACACTCAGTGAAAGTGTAACAAAACTGTGCTTGGAAAATAATCAAATATAAAGCAAATCAATAGCACACAGACAAAACAATATATTTTGTCTGATGGGAATGAAACCACTTCCTGCAATCTGAAGGAAGAGGATTGGATGGAAGAATGAGTTTTAAGTTGGTAAATCCACGACTAACATGTGATATATGAGGCACATACAGAAGAACAGGCGCTTCTATATGAAGCCATTGGAACCTGTAACTACTCAGTTGTCCCATAAAGCTAATGCACAAGCTCTGAGGCTGCATTCAGACCAACAATAGCACTGTGTCAAAAATATGCAACCTCATTCATTCATTTCAGAGAGACCGATGCACTGGCCCAGTAGTCACAGTACTGGTGGAATACTGTGTTATAAGTACAGCACAAGTTGACTTTGAAATTGTTAACAGAAAGAAATTATAATTGGTAACAGAAAAAAATAAAAATAACATTATACTTTTGTGTCTAAGCAGCCTTTAAACTCACTCACTACTTGGTTAAATGTATTTTCTCATGTAGAGCCTGTTACAACATATTTGCTTTCTTTTTTTAAACCCTGGGGTTATTTCTGGTCAAATTCAGCCTAACCCCTCTGGTCTTTGACCACATCTCATCTGCATCCAACCTGAACAGCAAATCAAGCAACTCAAAATAGAGAAAGCTGAAGAAGATGAAAGTGCAGGTATAGGCCATCAACAGAGTGATGACAAAGAGCATGTAAAAGATAATACCTCCTCTGTCCAAATACAGAGGAGTAAATTTAATACATGTAACAGTATTTCCCATAAAAAAGTGCTGCACACAAAAGCATTATTAGATAGTTTGGATGCATCTGTGCATTGTGGTGCATTTACATTCTTCTTTTAGTGACCAAAGGGAACTACTTTTTTGCACATGTACAGTAGCTCGGGGTTTATATTTCCTCTTTGGAATAAATCATTGCAGATCAAATCAAAACCAAAAGCATTTATATTGCCTTTAGTTTTGATAAACTTAATAAGAGTCTTGAGAAACCTGTATCACTCATATCTAATAAAGTTTATACTTTCAGTGCACTCACCAACAGTTATTAACAAAAAAATACTAAAAACAGTATGTGTGCAGGAAAATAAGTTACACTTAAAGCCCTTGAACAAAAGTAAGTGACATATAAACTGTAAAATGACCAAATACTTTCTCTTTCCAAAACTTGGAACAATGCAAAGGTTTGCTGTTAACTCAAAAACCTCCTTATATATATTTTTTTCTTTCAAAATGTCCTTTTGTACTTCACATTAACATGGATCTTACTGGTTATTTAGACAAGATTTTTATATGTCTGATTCAATCCCATTTACAGGATCTTCTGTTTTTTCTCACACTGACGCTTCATACATTAGAAAATCTCAATCTGTGGCTGATGCTAATTCAATCAGTAACGCAGCCCCATTCAGACCAACATTGACGTTGATTATTGCAGTGGAAGCAGCAACTGCCCAGTGGACAGATAATGGATCACATGACAGACACAAATCCTTACAGCATTTCAGCTGACTAAATTCAAACTCAGCCTAAATGGAAAATGTGCCTTAAAAGTGTTACATTCTGGTGCAAAACATGATATTTGTACAATATGAGGGGTTTCTTTTGCATTAATTGAAAATAAAAATAAAATTTAAAGATCTTGAAAATTTACAAAATTTGTCACATTTCTGTGTCACTATATGGACTGAATTAAAAAAAAAAAAATTTTTGGTCTACTGTAGTGTGCCGCGGCACAGCACAGTGGTTGAAAAATACTGTTTTAATCAGTTAAAAACAGTATCAGAAAGAAATAAAGTTAAACTAAGATTAACACAAAAAGTTTGCAAACTTCCTCTATTTACATTGTGTTTTTCCCCTGTGCTCCTTACTTTTGTTCCCTTTCAGTTGGACTATACATGTTGCGCAACACTTGTTGCTTTTTTAGTATACTGGAACATGATTGTATTGCTAATAAAGTGCCTAAAAACATTAAAAAAAACTGTAACAGCACAGAGTACCTAAAATACTGAAGAAAATTTAAAAAAAGAAAAAAAAAGTACACTTTTGTAAGAGCACTAAGAAACCACTAGAGGGTGCTACGACATAGATTTTTTTTTTCCATACTTTGAACATCCCCAGACAATAATCTATGTGGAATGATTAATAGCCACAGCACTCAAAACTACACATATCAGAGCTACTGTCTGCTGATGGCCTGAATTCAAATGACCTCATTTTTATCAGAATGGTCCCCTTGCTGACTGTTTCCTCGGTCATTTGCAGTAGATCCTGGCAGCACATCCTGACTAATGAATGCAGCTATAACAAAGGAGTGCATACATGAGGAACACCATGAACATGAGTTCGATGAAAGCCGGTGATAAATAAGTATTATCTTCACTTGTATTTGTGTTGCAGTTAATTATGTTATGTTTCCACGATACCAAAATTGGAAAGAAAGAAAGAAAGAAAGAAAGAAAGAAAGAAAGAAAGAAAGAAAGAAAGAAAGAAAGAAAGAAAAAGAAAAACTGTATCTTAACAATGAATCTTGTTCTTATCCTCCTTTCTATCTAAGCCCTCTGTTCATGTAAAGGGGGCTTCATGCCCTAAAAATAACCCAACCCACTCATGTCTCTGTCAGTAGGGATCTGGCACTCTCTCTCTCTCTCTCTCTCTTGCTCTCAGCTGGCTCTTTTCACTCATCTCCTTTTTCTCTCCACGTTTCAGTCTCTCATTTTGCCTCCTGTCTGAACACCATGCTTCATCTTCTCATCTCTTTGAGTCCATCACCCACCTCTTTCTCTCCTTTGCCACTTTGCTCTCTCATTATACCTCTTCACCCACACACACATACAAACTTCACACAGATAAACTTCTCTCATCTCCGAGCGCTTCTCAAGCTCCTTGCACGCGTGGTCCTCACTCGCTCCTTGGTTATCACCGTGGGCAATGCTTGCAAGGTGGTGATGGTCGTCTTGGTCCAGTAGTCCACCTCTCTGAAGATCTGGTACACCCAAATCTTCAGCTCAAACAGAGCGGTCGGACCGTCTAACTGCCAATAAGAAGGGAAGACATCGCCAAGGTCTGCCTCATGTTCTATCCAGCATTTTTCACCATCATCATAATATCTACATCAGTACCTACCTCCGGTCCCTCCACACTGGGAGTCAAGACCGCTGTGCCATCAACAGCTTTGAGGAGTTCTCCAGTGTTGATTAAGAGAAGCGACAGTCTGTCTTTGACCAGCTTTCTCTGGGTCTCATACTCAGTTTTATTCCCGTTGCCCAGCTCCTCTTCCTCCTTGGTGATGGCTCTCTCCATCAGGCTGCGACACTGTAGCAGAGCAGAGTGGATACGCCAGAGCTTGTCCTTGGTGTCCAGCTGAGAGGAGGGAGGAGGGATGGATACCAAACGACCATCGGCCACCGTATTATCTGCAGTAAAACTCTCCTTCTTTCTCTTAAGGAGGAAAGAGATAAAATAATGAGGATAAAAATTGAAAACAGACGTGAGATCTGGGAAGTTATTTTTGGGTAAAGGAAGAGGAGGAAGCATTGGAATTTGAACTGCATGGATGGAAGATTAAGGAGTGTTTTTGATGAAACACCAAACAAACTGATGTTACTTTAATAGCAAATAAGCACAATTTTCTGTTAACGGTTAAAGATCATTGTTTACCAGTTTACCAGGCATTGCAGAATTAATTATGTCAACTGGATCAGGTTTATCCCCATTGTTTCAAAGAATAAAATGCACACATTAGAAAACAAACTGTCTCTGGAATTTCCAGTCAGGATTTATCTAAGTCAACAAATGAAAGGTTAAAATGAGCTGGTTGAAATAACACAAAAGAACAAGGAAACAAGAAAAAGAAGTAGGCCTACTTGTGTGGGTGCAGCATACAAACAATGCCATGCAATTAATAATTATGGCTAGACATAACAAGATTGTCCTGTTAATTTCAACATCTCAAAGCTTTTGACATTCAAAGAGTGCTGAAATGTTTACACAGATTACACAGATTCACTTTCCTGTGGAGAATTAAGTGAAAGATTGATAACTGTTTAATGTCTTTACAATAAACTTGAAGCCGCCCGGCAGGTAAATTAGCTTAGCTCAGTTTAGCACAGGACTGAAATCAGGGGGGAACAGCTAGCCAGGCTTAACACATATTCTTGAATTTTGCACTCATTTTTGCACACATTCTTTTGTTGAATAAACAAGATGTTGTGTTTTGACTGGTGCACATTAGAGGTGCTGGGAGGTTGGGGTTAGGATAGAGCCAAGCTAGTCTGCGAAACTAAGCTAACTAGCTGCTGATGGTGGGTTTATATTCACTGGCAAAACATGAAAATGTTGCCAATATTCTCAACTAACAATGCAAGAGAGTAAATAGGCCTATTTTCTAAATATAAAAAACTAATATAAAATTGATACTTTATGTGTTGGCTGTATTGAAAAGTTTGACCCTTCAAAGCTTCATTTATAATGATATATCTATAACTTATAATTTTATTATATATTTATAATGATGATATAAATTATAATTTCTTTACAGTATCATATCATAAAACATGAAGACATATATGCAAAGCTCTACTCAATAGAAGCGTCAAATGTGACAAAATGACATGTGATACAGTCCAATATACAAACAACAAAAATTATGCTGACGGGTCATTTCACAGGCATGGTTTTCAGTTGGCATCAGTACTTTAGTACTTGAGTGACATGTGAATGCCAGAGGCCTTTTTGTGACGTTTTCCTGAGGTGTTAATGTTAAACCTTGCCTGCAAGTTAGTACCAGTGTGACAGAGTGTCCTAATGTGACCTGTATGCTCTAAGAGGCATGGTTAAGTAATGTTTACTGCTCAGACTGCAGAGGAAATGTGATTTAGCCAGTTATGGGTACCCAGGGAAGCAATACTGTAGCCTGGAACAGTGTTCTCATGGATCATTTTGAGTTATAACAACATGGAAAGGTATGAAAATGATTTAGGAGGTATCAAAGGGATGTTGTAAATGAGTGTTTTCCCAGGGAAGGAAAAGGCAAGGGAACGCCTGTCTAGGAAAAATAATACTCTGCCTGTTTGCAACTAACTTCAGAGACAATTCATCCCAGCCAAGGAGAGAAAACACACAGGATTCAAATGCACATACATATCTGTGTGACAGGCTGAGACATATCTCATCACTTAGTTGCTTCTGCTTCAGGGGCTGCAGCAATATGTCCAAATAGAAACAAGTCAGTGCGTTAAAAATACAAAACTGTCAGTGAGCACATTATTGAAGATGACGGTGAATTAAGGAAAGAGAAAGGGAAAATGAAGGAATGGTCAAATCCTGGGAGCCAAGTGGATGTAGTTAAATTCCATGCCGCTCCCTTGCTCTTGGCAAAACACATGAATGAAAGAATGAGGCAGTGAAATGGCAGAAAACCAAGAAGTTTTAATAACCAGAAGCTCTCACACCTATAGGCAAAGAGATGTGGAAGACAGACCAGGGCTTCCTGCCCAGGCACCGATGAGTCTGTGCCAGAAAAAACGCCCACCTCTGTCATTCCAATGAAGTTCATTCCCTCCTCCCTGTATTCTTACCCCCTGCTGTCCTAGACATAATTTCTTTCTTTTACCCACCCACACAAACACACACACGCACTCACACACACACACACACACTCTCTCTCTCTCTCTCTCTCTCTCACACACACACACACACACACACACACTCTTTCTTATCTGGCTTTTGCACGCATCCCTTTCATATTTTTTCTCTTGTTTTCTCTCTCTCTCTCTCTCTCTCTCTTACGTACACACACTCTGTCCATCTACTTCTTTCAGACACACACTGCCACATACGTATACACAACATTACAGGCATGCATGCATAAAGGACACCCATGACATACACACTAACACATACACACACAGACACACTCACAGAACATTTAATAATTTTCCATTTAACCTTGGCCTACTTTTCCCCTCACCCACCCATACACACACACAAAAACGCACACACATTTTTTCTCTCAGCTCTTCATTTCTGGACTTATACTGTGATCTGCTGGCAGGTTGAAACTAGCGGAAACAGACACATTACCAGCTCCTGTACTCACATAAAGGTCCAGTAATATGGAGCACTCATGGTGCAGCTGTTCGGCTATAGCAAGAGCCCGGGCCACGGTGGTCCTGCTTGGGTCCGGCCCGGCCATGCGTCTTGTGCGCATGGCTGCCATTTGGACCTCCAGCTGCCTCTGACGGGAAGACACACGCGCACTTGGAGCAGGACAGCAACAGGCCGGTTCTTTAATATGTACCCGCGTATGCCTGCTTCATCGCAACAACGCAACGGTTCATGGTTCACCTCAGCCTGGGTTTCCGTTCCTCTTTGCTGAAACTCAGCCTGCGCAACCTTAATTAGAGCCGGGGCGCTTCTCGTCTCCTGGGTTTCGGTAAAACGAGTTTCCAAAATTGTGCGACCTTTTCTGCTCACTCTTGCTTATGTTACAGAGTTGGCGTCCAACTCTCCGCCCTTTCCTGAACCTGATGCCAGGCAGGAGGAATTTAACGGGACGAGCGGGGGCGGAGAGTCAAGGAGGGGAGGAGGAAGAGCTCGTTCATTCATTCATGAGAAGCTTATCAGATTTACTGGTAGTGCCAAAGCAAAAGTCTAAATTTAAATAGGATGTTTCTTGGACTGGTTGCTTCAGTATGTGCATGTCTCGTCCTCATGAGGAAAATATGAAAACATTACAGTAAAACATCAAGTCTCTGTAGTATGTGCATGTTCCGTACTCTTGAGAAAAGTATAAAAACATTACAGTAAAACATCAAGTTTGTATTTTAAAGTACCGTTCTCAAGTAGATTGTGCATTATTTCGATTTCACCCTAGCCTTCTGATGATGATTAGTAAATAATATGTAATTTTTATAGAGTAGATTTCCAAAATATTCAGTATAAATTAGCTTTACCAACATTTAAGTTCTGCGTAGGCTCACACGTTAATGACAATAACCCAATAACATAATATATAATATAATGATGTGAATCAGAATTGGTTTGATGGTTTACTGTGAGTAATGTTTAAAAGATTGAAGTATTTTTTTTTATTTTTGATGTATTTTTAAACAATGTGGCATTAAATAAAACCACTGCATTATGTTCATTATTACAACCCGTTGTGTAAATGTCAGCACAATAAAAGAAAAACATTCTGCAATGGCATCTTATGTGAAATAAATGTATAATTACTGCATATATGGACTCTGATAGAGGACACTTTTATTTGCAATAGCAGGAAAGCAACAGGTGTAAACAATGACATGACTGATTGGTTGGTTCAATTTAGACTTCCAGAAATACGAAGTCAACAAGCACCATGCCAGAGCCTTGTCAAAGACACGCACAAGCCGAATGCAGCTGCTATAAATGTTGGCTATTAGTTGTACTTGTGTTTGACAAGTCAGTATACAGATAAATGCCCAGCTGGATTTTGTTAATGAACATTTTGTAAACAATGCAATATTTTAGAGGTAATGAGCTTCACATGGTGACAGTATTGATTTATAACGTGGGGAAACCAAAACCCAAGCACAGTAAAGCCACAGTTCAAACCACACAACACATCGGAGGTTGTAATTGTAAAGCCATTTCATGCAAATTTATGATTTGTTATTTGTACACTTATACTTGATTTGACTTACTCCGCAGATACACTTAGCTATATCTCTACATACAAGCCAATTTGTTCTTTTCTCAGAATATTGGGTGATAATTACTTAAAAGTGTTACAAAAATAAAGAGTGTTTACCACTTCTTTTAGTATAATTATAGGAATATAAAAACAAAAGAATACGTCTGTCAAAAAACAATTACTGGGTAAACGTGTTTTATATTTTAAATGCACATCTAATAACCAAAAACCGCTGATGGCAACATATGACATTCCTTTGATGTAAAAACAAAAGAGAGAAGGAAAAAAAAAGCTTGATATTGGTTAGATAACGCACACGATTATGGGTCACGGTTTGTGGTTTGTGGTTTGGTTAATCTGAATACAGTAAATAATAATTTAAGGATGTAATACCACGCCTGTGCTGCAGGTGTCAGTGTAGGTAGCTGAGATGTAAACAGTGTGCAGCAGCTAGCTGACAGCAGCTATATTGGATATTGGACGTATCTTTTTAAGAGGAGATAGGAAACGTTAAACTTTTCCGCAGCATTAATCCGCTAAAATTTAATATTTGCTATAGATTCTTGTTATCCAGAAGCAATATTAATACGCTTCAAATTCAAGACTAAGCTAACCAACTAGCTAGCTTAGCTTAAACGTATTTTAGAGGCATGAACTCTTTAGTTGGTTACGGGGTGTCTTCGGATTCTGACAGTGATGGAGATGTAGAGGATGTAAACGACGGTGGAGTCCAGTAAATATTTATTTTAAAACTATTCCAGTCACAAAACATAGATTTTAAAATAATTTCAAATTATATAGCGCTAGCTTACGTAGTCTGTCATCTTTTTTCAGTCGTGTAACTAGTCTCTCTCTCTGTACCTTTTTCCACGTTAAAGATCTCTTAAGGAGGTGAGTGATGGTGAAGGTGATGCTCAAGCTGTCAAAAGGACCCGCAACTTCCTGCTGGAGCCTGGTTCAGCATCAAGCGAGTCAGCCAGTGAATCAGAACCAGAGGAAGAGGACCCACAGTCTTCATCGCCACCACATCGCCAAACACCAGCATCTTCTGGGACCTGTCAGCCCACTCTGCCTGCTCCTTCATTGGACTCCCTTCCCCCTAACAAACTACCTCCTCCTTCGCTAAACACTTACTCGGATAGCAGCGTGTTTGCCAACCCTTTCAAGGCTCAGGCAGACCAGAAGCTCAGTGCCTTGCAGAAACATGTACCACTCACAATGCAGGCCAGACCCTCCCAAATAGGGGGCAAAAAGATGTGTGTGTCATACAGGAAAGATGGCAGATGCAGGTTTGGTATCAAATGCAAGTTTGCTCATGACAGCGACCTCCAGACCCCAGTCACTCCCACTGATTATGATCCACCAATGAGTGGGGATACACCAGTATCAGATCAAGCTGAGTCACATGCAGGTGGCTCATGTGGCAGAGGATCACAGAACCTTCAACAGGAGACAAGAGAGGATGAGTCAGGAGGGCAGCAAGTAAAAAAGAGGAAGGCAGGACTGAGTAACACCTTGATTCCTCCTAAACGAGCTATTAAACAGTTTGCTATGCAAAGGGACAGAGAGCGGATCAATATGTCCTGATAAATGTTTTATGAGCTCTTATACTATGCTGTTTTAAAGCAATAGTAGACAGATGGAATATATCCTCCCTGTGTTCTTGTGTATGGTCCAATGTAAAATCAAGTATTTTCTCAGGCATACAATTATGTTACATCTAGCAGACGCTTTTGCTAGAAGAGCCTTCCAGTTTTGCTCCTCACTAACACATTTTTGGTTTTTATTCAAGAACGTAATGAAAAGTGAGTAGAAGGAGCTGAAGATAAAACCTTTTAGAAGATTACTATTAATGGTTTAACACATCTATCAACTAAGCTGCCCCTGTTGAAGAGGAAAAGAATCTGAATGTTTGTGTTCTCAATTTGTCAGTGAATACACTTTGGATAAATGTTAAGACATTTATTTACATCATATAAATGAACAGTTTTTGTGTTTGCTGTACCACACATCCTAAAGTCACAAACCAAACAAGTGCAGAATCAGTACTGACATCAGGGCTGCAACTGAAGATTATTTTCAATATCAATTAATCTGCCCAATATTTTAATAATTACTTGATTAATCATAAAGTTTACATGTTGTAGTAAATTAAAAAAAAAATTCATCACAATTTCCAGGAGCCCAGAGTGACATCCTCAGATTGCCTCCTTTGTCCAACTAACAGTCTTAAATCCAAAGTCTCTTCATTTACTATCATAACTGACAGAAAAGCAGTAAAATGGATGATCAATCAATTATCACAAAAGCTGGAAACTTATTTTCTATAGATTAACATAGGGATTGACTAATTTTTGCAGCTCTAATTGACATACGTTTAAAGGTTTTGATGTAGCTTTGCTTTTTAACATTACATCACACTTCTAAAGGTTATTTTAAAAAAAATCTGAGTCTGATTCAGTGACTGTGCTGTAGTGTCATTTTTTGGGTTTGTATGAGATTTACAATGTCCATGGTCACCTTCCAGCTGCCTATAATGGCCAAGGACTTTTGTGAAAAGCACATACATTATATGGGTTATTATTATTTCTTAAAGTCTACCAACAGTCAAGCTTTAATATTCGCACAAATGTAATTGAAACAGGTTTAATGGCACTCCTAAAATCACTAAAATAAGTATACTTTCTAACTTTTTACAGGCCTGTGAAACAACTTTTTTGGCAATGCCTATCCAGATTTTGAAGTGTTTCTCTTTTTGAGATTAGAATATTTTCTGTATCATCTTTTAACCCTCCAAATAAAGGCTTAACAGTAGATCTGGGAAAAAAAATGAAAAAATAGCTGCCTATTTATTTAAAACAGACTTTACTCACACTGCACATAATGGGGTCTGTTTACAGCGTTCTACCGTGTGTTTCATTTTAGTTTGTAATATAAATAGTTGATTTATTCCAGTAGGAACCATGATGCCACACACCAGGCATTTAATGTGCTATATATTACTGAGAGGTATGTTATATTATTGCATAATAGCAACAGCTTTGCAACAATACCTCAGCATCAATACACTCACGCACACACAGTGACACACCCACACACACACACACAAAAGGCTACTTAAGTTTACAGGACTGTTATGTACAAAAGCAACAACTTCACATACAGACACATAAATATATTTCCCTGATAAAGGTATCCTAAAAAGCTACCAAATATGACTGTGGGTGAATAGTACATAATATATTGGTGATCCTACATTTACCTCAAACATTGCAATACAGTATATCAAGTCACTGGTGACATAATCTTCCTCTATATTCTGTTTTATGTGCAGTGTCCTCATTTTACATGAGAGGCTGCTGCACATGTCTCTCAGTGCTGTCTGACAGAACCTCCCCTTGTCCTGTCTGTTCCCACACCACACCATCTCCCCCCACAGCTTGTGTCTGCTGAAGAGAGCTGACTGATTGAGAGGAAGACGAGAGCACCGGATTGTCCAGAATGAAGCTGTCCCCGGTGGCGGAGGCTGGATCCTGGGGCTGGGCGTGGGATGGGGACAGGAGAGGAGGGCTTGGGGCGGCTGTCTGCAGGGTCTGAAGCTGCTGCGAGGTTGCTAAAATGGGGATCTGCTGGATGTGGGTCTGAGACTGGTTGACAGGCTGGAAGGTCATTTGGAGGATTTGAGTCTGTCCCTGGCTCTGTGCCTGGGAGGAATACGGCTGAAGAGGCTGGAGCTGAGGTTGATGCTGGGTCACCACTGAGCTGGAATGGAGAGTCAGTTGTTGGATTTGGGGCTGCTGTGGCTGCTGAGCGGCCTGCACAAACTGGACGGGCATCTGGAGCTGAAGGTGAGTCTGCTGCTGGTTCTCAGCTGGCGAAGGGGGGTCGATGGGGGACAAGGCAATTGTCACTGGCACCTGCATGGTATGGAGGTTCTGGTCTTGTCCCAGTAAAACCACCTGGTGACTCACTTGTTGGGTCACATGACCCATCTGGGACACCTGAGCCACTTGCTGCCCAACTTGCCCTTCCTGGCTCAGCTGGTCCACCTGTCCGTCCTGCCCTATCTGGCTCACCTCCAGGCTGCTGACCTCTGCTTGTATGGAGTTTCCAGGCAGCTCCAGCAGGGAGGTGGGGGTTGTGATAAGAGCACCAGCATTGGCTGCTAGCGCCTCAGCGATTAGCACCTCAGGATGACTCTTGGCCTTATGAGCCACCACACAGTCCTTCTTCTCAAACTTCTTGCCACAGATGGAGCAGGAAAACTGATAAGTAGCATCTGCATCATGCTTCTTCATGTGCCAGTTGAGAGACGCCTTCTGACGACACGTAAAGCCACAGATTTCACACCTGGTGTGGAAAAATTGACAGAAAAAAGCATTATATTGGAAAACTTAAAAGATTCTAGAAATTTTCTGACTAGCAGTATTAGCACTGGTTCAAAGTACTCACTGGAGGGGCTTCTCTCCTGTGTGAATCATGCGATGCACAGCCAGGTTGTGGGAGCTCTTGAAGGCACGAGCACAGAACTCACAGATGTAATCCCTCTGGTCTAAAATTACAAAACAGTGAAATAGAGACTTGCTCTCCATGCTCTTTAATAATTACTTCTTAAAAGAAATTGTTAGATATAGATCAGTCTTAAAGCATGTTTGATGCATGTTTACCTGTGTGGTGCTTTGCATGACGCAGCAGCTGCTTCTGTAGACGGAAAAGCCTCCCGCAAGACGGGTGAGGACACACATATTTCTTCTTGAGCAAGTGCTGATACTTTATATGGTGCTGGTGTGGAAAAAAAAGAAATGCAGTTTATCAGCATTATTTGGATGGACACATGTATACACGTGTACTGAATAAATTCCTTATCACAACTTTTGATGTATAGTAGCTAAGATTGACAGATATATACACTGCTCAAAAAAATAAAGGGAACACTTAAACAACACATCATAGATCTCGATGAATGAAATATTCCAGTTGAAAATCTTTATCCATTACATAGTGGAATGCGTTGAGAACAAAAAAACATAATAATGATCAATGGAAATCAAAATCATTATCCCATGGAGGTCTGGATTCAGAATCATACTCAAAATAAAAGTGGAAAAATCAGATCACAGGCTGATTCAACTTCTGTGGAAATTCCTCAAGACAATTCAAAATGAGGCTCAGTAATATGTGTGGCCTCCATGTGCCTGTATGCACTCCCTGCAATGTCTGGGCATGCTCCTGATGAGATGACAGACGTTCTCCTGAGGAATCTCCTCCCAGGCCTGGATCAGGGCATCAGTCAACTCCTGGACAGTCTGTGGTGCGACGTGGCGTTGGTGGATGGAACGAGACATGATGTCCCAGAGGTGCTCAATTGGATTCAGGTCTGGGGAGCGGGCAGGCCAGTCCGTAGCATCAATGCCTTCATCATGCAGGAACTGCTGACACACTCCAGCCACATGAGGCATAGCATTGTCATGCGTCAGAATGAACCCAGGGCCCACTGCACCAGCATAGGTCTTACAGTGGATCTGAGGATCTCATCCCGGTACCTAATGGCAGTCAGGGTACCTCTGGTTAGCACATGGAGGTGTGTGCGGCCCTCCAAGGAAATGCCTCCCCAGACCATCACTGACCCACTGCCAAACCGGTCATGTTGGAGGATGTTGCAGGTAGCAGAACGTTCTCAACGACGTCTCCAGACTCTGTCATGTCTGTCACATGTGCTCAGTGTGAACCTGCTCTCATCCGCGAAGAGCACAGTGCGCAAATGGCGAATCTGCCAATCCTGGTGTTCTCTGGCAAATGCCAATCAGCCTGCACATTGTTGGGCTGTGAGCACAGGGCCCACTTGTGGATGTTGGGCCCTCATACCACCCTCATGGAGTCTGTTTCTGACAGTTTGAGCAGAAAAATGCACATTGGTGGCCTGCTGGAGGTCATTTTGTAGGGCTCTGGCAGTGCTCCTCTTGTTCCGCCTTGCACAAAGGAGCAGGTAGCGGTCCTGCTGCTGGGCTGTTGTCCTCCTACGACCCCCTCCACATCTCCTAGTGTACTGGCCTGTCTCCTAGTATCTCTTCCATGCTCTTGACACTGCAAACCTTTTTGCCACAGCGCACATTGATTTGCCATCCTGGATGAGCTGCACTACCTGAGCAACTTCTGTGGGTTGCAGACACCACCTCATGCTACCTCTTGTGGTGGGGGCACTGGCAAAATGCAAAAGTGACCAAAAATCAGCCAGAAAGGATCAAGACAGGGAAATGGGCTGTGGCCACCACCTGCAGAACCATTCCTTTATAGAGGTTGTCTTGCTAATTGCCTCTCATTTCCACCTGTTGTCTGTTCCATTTGCACAACAG
>JAQMCX010000043.1:8157586-8205025 GCA_029814765.1 Acanthurus leucopareius | reverse complement strand
ATAACAGAGAACCTGTCATGGACTTCACATATCTCTGCCCTGGTTAAAAAAGCTCAGAAACGGCTGTATTTCTTAAGAAAACTTAAGAAAGCAAAATTCCCACGCCAAGTTCTTGTCAACTTCTACGAAGGAGCTCTTAAAAGCATCCTGACTGGAAACATCACAAACTGGCATGGGATGTACATGGCCCAGGACAGGAAAACTCTGCAACTAGTGATTAAAACTGCCCAAAACATCACTCCTCCATGTTTAATTATTTTATTTTATTTTTTATACAATCAATTAATGAATCAAGAGGGAACCACATTTTAATTTCATTGTACAACCTGTTATATAATGACCAACAAACTTCCTTGTATCCTTGTATCCTTGTATACACCTAATGAAGGTGGGAGGAACCAGTGAGATGGCAAAGGGGAGGACACAGAATGGAAGATTTTGCCACGTTTATTTGGCAAGAACAGCCTTTGTATTGTAATTTACCAGTTTTCTTTACAAACCCATGTTTTTTTTTTACAATACCTTTGCACTCTGTACTGAATGTGCATTTTTTGCATCTTCAGGTATCCACACAAATAAATAAGCCAAGAACATTTTTATTTACATGCAATACATTCAAAGAGTGTCTCCAGCCACATAAATGCAGTCAGTGCTACACATTGTCTTGACCAGGAGAGAGAAAACCTCTGAATGCAGGATCTCTCTGCACTGATGATCTGCAGTGATGGGGGAGGGGCGCTCAGAAACTGAAGATAATACCCTGGGGTCATTTTTGAAAGGACCCAGTGGTCTTACCTTTGTGCTTCCTTATGATGCATGAGACCCCTGAGGGCGTGGGCAGGCTGGGGGAGATGCAGTGTCAGATCTGGGACTTCGGACCTTGGGGTGACTTGTCACCACAGCCTTTGTTCCCTTTCCTGCTGTGCTGCCCCATAACCCTCAGCTGAACCCTCAGATCAGGCTGGAGCTGACAGGCTTGCTGTTGTTATTGCTGTTTGCTGCAGACAATGCTCTTCCTGCAAGCCAGTGTTCTCCATCAAGGCTTGTTATTTCCTGAGCAGAGCAATGGATCATCACTATTGCATCTGGCCCAAACATAGCCGTTGGCCCCACAGATAGTCTGAGCAGACATGCCTTGTCTTCAGGCTGCAACTGGGACTGCAACAACCACACATGGCGACATGCTTGCCAGAAACCTGGCAAGGCCTTGCCAGTTGCCTCCCTCTGCTCTCTCATGAGCTCTCAGGAGGGGAGAACTGAGGAGACCTCCCATAGTTCCATCAGTCTTTCATCAGCAGTTTCCTGCACATCTCTGACAGCAGCAGGACCAAATACCACTGGTATAGGGACAATGTGGCTGCTTTGTTGACCAGTTTTGTCTGAACTGCCATAGCACCAAGCATCCTCTCCTGCAAGCCATCCATGCAATTCTTGCTCCGGGTTATCCCTTTCCTCAGAAACAATTTGGAGGGAGTCACCAGAGTTGCCAAAACTGTGTCCACAGAGGGTGGCGGCCCACAGCTGATCCTCTCTGGAGTGTGCACTGCACTCATGGCCCGACATAGCCCATCACCAACGGTGCTTTAGACTGTTTCTTGACCACATTCTAAAAGTCTGGGAGGAAGGACACCAGGAAGCGCAGTGAAGGCCAAGACCTCCCCTTATTGTCCTCAAAACGCAATGGGGTGAGCCCTTGTTCAAGTGGCATTTCCACATTCAAAGTGGCAGCCACCCTGCTAATAAGGCCTGGCAAGACAGGTGACTGCTTATCATCAAGCTCCTCCTCCCCTTCCTGTTCCTTTTGGTCTACAGAGAACACATCAGTCGATCATGCTGTCCTCATCCCCCTCCACATCCATCAATGGGGAAGTTGGCCCTTCTTCATATGAGGACCCTGGAGTGGAGGTCACTGTGCATACAGTAATAGGGTCATGAGCAGCAACCTTACCAGCAAAACCCCTTCCATTTCGGCTTGCCACAACTGTGGTGTAACAGCCACATGATCAGGAAGAGCTAGAGAGTGGAAGAGAGTGTTTTGATAGCAACAGCTAAGTCCTAGCCCTTGCCCATATGCTTTCTCCATTTTTTTGTAAATCTAGAATGAATTGAGAAGGAGAGACAATGGACAACATTCATTCCTCAAAAGTGCATCAACTGCTGACACGCTGACACAGTGTGAGGAATTTGTTTGCTTACTTATGTAGAAAACAAAAGTAGCCCAGGAAGAGGACACCAGCCATGTCTGCGAATCATCGCTTTCCAGACCAGCTGCACTGCACTCAGTAAACTCAGTTCACTTTTTCTTTCCAAAAGAAAAAAGAGAGTAAGAAAGCAACTTTTCAACCAGAGGAGCCAGAGAACAGGCCAGCTCTCCTCTCAAAGGTAAGCAGATTACACAATCCGTCTCTCCGTTTCACACAAACTTTGTCTGCTATCATGTCATCTGATCTGCTTAGCGAAAATCAGAGAATCAGCTGTTTCTTGTGCAGCTGGGTCTATTTACAGATGGTGCAGGGGAAGCCACGGTAGGCATGGTGTGCCTTAAATAAGTATTCATGTCAGCTGCTAGAATTTCAGTGATCCCATAACACATATTCTGTATGTGGTGGAGAGATATTCTCATATTAAAGGGAAACAAAAAAAAAAAACCCAGTTGGTCTCCTGATCTGAGGTGCCTTTTTTGGTGAGGATTTGACATGAAGCTTTGGTCATCCGGGACCTGTAAAATTGAGATCCTTGTAGACTCCAACACACTGCTGCTTCTGCTTTGGAGTCAGGAAATTGATAAAGGACTGTACCAGTGGCCTCAAAAATGTGTGTTACGTGGATGATGATAATCAAGTCATGGAACTTTATACTTATTCATAAAAATTACTACCTGCACTTGCTCCATCTAATTACTGTGGAGCGCTGTGTTTTTGTACAACAGGAACAGTCTCTGAAGTTTTTGATTGCCCCTCTTCAATGTAAAGGTGCTCTGATTAATCTCTCACAAATCACTTTCAGCCCATTTTTGTTCTAAATAACGTCATCAGTGGTCTATCTAAAAGCAAATCAGACAAGCTAATCAGATGTTGCAAAATACACAAGGCAATTTTTCTACGTACCATAAAAATGCCTTAGAGTAGCAAAGGCTACCACCATATTTTTTAGCTTGTGTCATGTCTCTATCACAGACGGTGAAAGGGGGTATCTCTGAGACTCGCATTGAGAAGAGAATTGTTATCACTGGAGACACTGAAATTGATCATGATAAGGTGAGGAATATAAATGACAATAAGAAGTTTCTGTTGGTCATTTTTACACAGGTTTCCACATTACAAAGTTTTTCATTTTTTCTAGAAAAGCCTGCCTGAAATGCATATGTTCCCTAGGGTAAAGCATAAATTAGTTGTACATGTATGTATAATTTGTTTCCTTAAACAATTGTGGTCATATATCAAATTAATTTGTTTTGTATGCATGTCATTTAAAATAAATATATTAATTATATTCTATTTAACAAGCCCAGATTGTTGTCCTTTTGTTATTCCTCAGGCTTTGGCCCAGGCCATTAAAGAAGCAAAAGAGCAGCATCCAGATATGTCAGTTACCAGAGTGGTTGTGCATCAGGAAACAGAGATCACCCCAGATTGAGACAAACTGATCCTTTGGAAGGTGAGTTTTCACCCTGAATGTTTTTGCAAATAATATTCATTACTATAAAAATAGTATCCCTAGTATTAAAATAATTAATAAAACTGGAAGTAAAAGGAGAATATCTTAAGCTAGCATGGTCTCACACAAGGAACAAATCCTTGCTCAATAACCTCTATTCTTTGCCCAGCAACCAGAAATCCAAGTAATAATTCATTGAATATGAAACTAGAAATGTGGAAAACTTCATCTGATATAGCTTCATTTGATATCTCATATTAGTTTGTATGATTACAAGCTAATATGAGATATCAGATGAAGAAATGTGGAAAAATTCATCTGATATAGCTTCATCTGATATCTCATATTAGCTTGTATGATTACATGGTGTTTTAAAACTAGCATGTCTTTAGATAAATTTTTCAGTAGTATCTGTCTGCGGACTGCAAGACATCACAAGGTCCACTTACCTATACGTCACTGTTACACATTCTGCCCATACATACGTCATTATTACAAGTTTCTACGACACATCCTCTTACAGGCGTATGAGCCCCATGAAGATGCTAGGCTAATTGCTATTAGTAAAATTGTTGCTTGGCATACTTCGGTTGCTCTCTAGTAATTAGTCACTCTGAAAAAAATTGTACTTAATTTTCATTTAATTAGACTAATCATTATTATTGTCATTATTTTTGTTGTCATCAGTAACTATTATTATCAGTTAATAGTATGTGCATATATATAAATAAAAAAAATTCATGAATAAAACTATAATAGGCTGTAATCTGTAAAGGTCTTTTTATGCCTCAAGTACTTAATGCCTTAAGTAAAGTTTATTTTCTTGCAATTACTCATACAAATGTGTAAAAGTAATAGAAATATGTTTCACTGTCTGATAGACTTAATTGCAAGACAAAAAAAATTAAATGTAAAATTTAGGGCAGAATATTAATTTCAATTTAATTGGATAGGTAATTGTGTTAGAAAACAAATCATCATGTGCAAACCTCATATAGTCTAATACACTGGTATTTCAAATACATATCCATACCTTTTTAAAACCTTTTTGGCTTCAGTGTTTTTTCTTAACCTTTTTCAGACCTGGAAAGTTGCCATTTTTTCTATAATTCATGCCTTTATTTTTGGGGTTTTTTATTTTTTTATAACGGTATGAACCCTATATATACTATTTTTCACAAAACTGTTCAAGGGAATTTTTTTGGCAAGAACACAGTCTTTCGTTGTAATTTTTACCAGGTCACTTTACAAACCCTTAGTTTTTTTGTTTGTTTGTTTTATAATAAGTGTGTAATTTGTATTTAATGTACATTTTTTGTATTTTCAGGTATTCACACAAATAAGTAAGCCAAGAGCATTTTTTTTTTACATGTTATACAGTTAAAAAGTGTCTTGCGCCACAGAAATGCAGTCAATCCTGCAGTATCCTGTAAGGCTGTATTCAGAGTAGAAACCCTGCAGCTCTCCTCTCTTTCCACCTCCTCTGTAGCCCTTGCGGTCTTAAAAAAAAATTGCATAAATGCAATTATGAATGGGCATATGCTGACTTGTATTGTTAAAGGGCATTGAGTAATAGAAAGATTAGAAAAGCGTTATATAAGGGCATTCCATTTATTTACTTTGCATGGAATCCAGTACTCCTCTGAAAAGACAGTCAAATTCATAAAACCTGACAAAACCTGACCTAACAAAAAGAAGACACGTTAATTTTTTAAGAAGTAGGTTTAATTTCAACACACATTTGATATTTAAATATTTAAAGTGTTTACTCCAAGGGGTATACATTTTTGCTGATGCTATCTGCGCAAACTTGTATGATTTGCACTGAGTTAAGTGATCTGTCACTTTAAAGAATTGTCATTTTACAAAATAAAAGACAGCACATTATCATTAACACTTCAAAATACACAAATTCACCAATTCTGTATCCTAAGGGTGCATAGGGCCTAAATAATTTCGATAGGTTGTGCACCCATTCCAAGTTTTTCTTTACAGATTCAAGAAAGAGAGAAGGGGCAGAGAATTGTATAATAACATGCTTATAGATTCTGTTTTTGTGATTGGAAAAATGAAGTTTGAAGTACTGATTTTTGGTTGTTATAGCCCACTAAAGACACTTCTCCTTATTTCTCTGGCCATCTGTCCATCTCTTATTCTCTTAGTCTACCAACCCTTCAACCACATCTCAAACCAGCTAGCTGCCCCTACCCATCCTTTTTACCTGTGTCTCCATGCCATCATTTTATTGCAGCATCCCCAATAACCTTACCAACTGCACAGCCTCCAACATGAACCACTGGACCACTTCAGATGGCACAAGCTTCAAAGTTGAACTAGGAACATGGAGTCACCAGAACGGTCCCAAGAACCCTCTAAGTATTCCCCATAATCCCCTCTTCTTCTGCTTACTGCCAATAGATCAACCTCTGAACTGATGAAAGAAATCTTTTTTAAACTGAAAGCAGAAAACAAAAAGAACATTTTTGGATCTATTCTCCTCCAATTTGTTTGGAGAACTAAAGAAAATTTTCAAGGGCATTTGGTATTTTTATCTTGAGATCACTGGTACTTTATTTTTTTACAGCTTTTCTAACCATCAGAATTCTACAATATGATAACAATAACATGATTCACGTGTTTTTTAAAGGAATTTTTTTAAGTGGGACTGAGCACATTTGGAACCAAGGTTTCCCTCTTAAATCTTTGTGCCACTCTGGCGTCATATTTTCCCTCTAAATTAAAAAGATATTATTTAAATTGATGTTCGAAATATGTATTTTATCAAACTTTGGAGGCAATACCTCTTTTCGCTTTATTTAAAGGTCTGACTTATTCATGTGTAAGTTGATCTTTACATTTGTTGATTGTTATATGACAAAGACAGCATTAAATTAAAATTCTACTAAAATTCTACTAATTTCTACTGAAAAATCAGTTTATTATTTATTCCTACCTCTGTTTTTTGTGTTTGTATGTTTGTTTTAGATCTAGACAGTGCTGATGCAGGGGTGAGCAGATCAATAGCAAAATATCAAAATGACTGATACCACTGCCTTTTTGGAAGTTCAATTCCAGCATCAAGTTTTTCAGTAAATTTAAAAGGGCATCGATTTCTGTTTTCTAAATTGTACACATCTCTATTTCATTAAGTAGTTCAGAACTGTCTGCACATTGTCTTGCTAAATCATTTACTTTACTTTTATACTTGTGGTTTCATTATAATTTAACTAAGGCAATATTCCTACTCTTTCCACTATCACTTCAACTCAAATGTATGGTTAAGGTAGGTACAAGATTCATTTTACATTTAATTTTACAACACAAGTTTCTATAACAAAACGATGTTTGTAGTCTATTTATGCTACGGCTGAAACATAAAACTATATCAGTGGTTTATAGTATTAAGTTCATAAAAAATGAAAAAAATATTATATTTGAGTGTGAAGGATTAGTTTCTAAGTCTCATGGCCTCAGTAAAAATGCAGTCCTGTGGTATTGTGCTATGGCAGCAGGTACTTCTGTCTTGTTTGCTAGATTTCAGTTAGGTGAACAGGTTTTTGCTTGGATGGGTATTTCAACTTGATATCTTTTGGGCTGTGCATAGGCACCACACCCACTGATATTACCTATGACTGGTAAAAAGGTTTCTGGTTACTTTTAATCACCCACTGCAAAGTTCTTTCCTGGACTGTATTCATCCCATGCCAGTTTTTGATGTTTCCAGTTAAGCTGCTTTTTATGGCTCCTGTGTAAAAGTTAGAGAATTAGAAAAAGGGAAATATAGGGGGAAATCTGGCTTTTTTATGTTCTGTTAAGAAATAACTCTAAGTGGGTTTTTTGTTTGTTTGTTTGTTCTTTTCTCCCAGATTGGGTTATATGATGTCCATGACAAATGGTGCTAATTTGGTTATGCTAATTCAATACCAAACCTAAAACTGTTTACTTGCTCAACCTCTGCCTTACTAATTTGTTATTGGACAGTGGGGTGTGTTTGCTTCCTTTTTTCTGTAATCAAAAATGAGCCCTTTTGCTTTGTCAAATTGATTGATAGACTGTGCACCATGTCAAGGTAGTTACATGAAATGATTCTTATATCCTTAATCTTGAAAATAACACAATATACAGCAAATTCAAAAATATTGGGCTTGTGCAGTCATGTATTAAATTTTATAATTAGATTTTTAGGATTTTTTTTTCCAGTCACTCAAAACCTTTACTTTTGCATGCATATCAACATTTTTGGCCTAGAAGCCACACCCAGCTTCAGGCAATGCACAGTAGAGACAGACAGAAGCATGCAAACACAGAGGAAGCGGTAGCCAGTGTGAGCTTCACTGGGCCCCCTAACCAAGTAGAAATCAAGTACGTAGGAGCAGGGATTCCATGAGCATCGTAGATCAATTACCTTTCTAATCAACAAGTTATTTTACCTCTATCGATCCATGGTTGGTGGCAGAAAAAGTGCCCTGTAGACTTTAAGTATTGCTGTCAGATTTGGGATTTTAGAAATGGAGGTGAATGACATATTCCTGCAGGAAATAAATGGTAAATGGACTACAAGAGATAAGGCAAACTGCAGACAGCACGTGCTCCAATACTCCCACAGACCAGTAAATTAAAAGGCAGCCAGGGGTTCCTCCAAGGGTTTTGCTCTTGCTCTGGTTTTTAATGCCTCCTGCCATTCTAGAATATTCTCCTATGCCTCAATCAAGGCAAGTGGACAAAGAGAGAAAAATTTGCTGACAACAGAGAGTGGCAGGGATCTGTATTTTGGGCTTTTGGCTAGTGTAGGACAGGTGGACAGGTAAGGTCCCAAGCCTTAAGACACTCCTCAGGAGTAAGGAAATCTACTTGAATTGAAACGCAGAGCCTGTTTCCACCTGGTTTTTTAATCCATTCTGGGTGATCCGATCAAAAATGGACAGCGCTAATCATGTGTGTTCCCACCTCGTATCAACATGCGTCTCCAAATGAATCTCTGGTGACCACTGGAGATCGCAAGTCCCTCACCCGCTCTATATGCAAATAAACACAGATATCATTTCCACTTGTAGTGACCAACTGTGTTGTTGTTTTCCTGCGGGCGGCAGCAATCCACTAAACCTTGCCTAGCCAACTGGAAAAACGAAGAAGAATGCTTTACCTGTCTGCAGGATTTTAAAAGCAGAAGAACTTAGTGGGCAAATTAAAACAACAACGACAAAGATGTTTGAGGTATTCATTGTATATCTCCATGTGCTCTGTGAAATTCCCTCGATGTCGTTTGCAGAGTTGGTATCGGTTGTTCTGGCTACCACTTGTTGTCTTGCAATTTTATGACGCTGTTGTGGCACAAGTGACTGCTACTTCTGCTTACACAGAAGACATCAGTTGGGTAAGCATTTGTTCAATGTGGCCCAGGCCAGATTGCTGTTTCCACTGCTAAGAGAATATGGCCACACCTCTGAATGTAGTTTGAGTGATATGATACCAAATGCGTCCTCAATGCGTCTTGGGTGTGTTCCCACCTGTACTATCCAATTGAGATTGGATTACTAAAGACTGATTGAAAAAACAGGTGGAAACAAGCTCAAAAAGATACAATGATGGCTGGGCTGAACTGTAAATGACTGCAGGTTTGTAGCACAGGAATCCCATAGAAGTAGCATTTGAAAGAAGTTGGGACAGCAGGCTGAGGAGAAGCTGATAGGGCTAGTTCAGTCTGAAATGAGAGTATAACAGAGACTTGATGGCTTAATTCAGAAACCTGCTGAGTGAGAGACTGATTCGATTAAAAAAAATAAAAACAGCAGATGCTTTGGTCATGGTCACCAAGCATTCCTCCATAACCAGAAACAGCTCTTTGGATCTGAGGGGGTTCCTGGTCTGTGTCTGTGAGGTCCATGCTGACCAGACCATTCTATTGTAACATCTGTTGATTTTAGAACCAATGGTAGGTACACACCTAAAGGACGAGGCAGAATATAATTAAAAACAAAGTGAGTTTACTGGGACAACAGTCAGTGCAGTCTTATCTGGATGGGGGTTCTGACATACAGTAGTTGTGGATTGAGGTTCTGGACTAGAGAGAGGTTCCTTGAGACAGGCAGGTCTTGCAGGGCCGATTTTCATAGAGCAGAGGGACTTAGGCAGACAGACATCTCTGGGTGAGCAAGGTTCCTTGGTCTGAATGAATAGACCCAGAGTGTTTGGGTTCATGGGTAAAAATGGGGAAGAGTGGATGAGGTCTGGATTACTGGACATGGAAAAAAAAACAATCAAAAGCATTGTATGGGAAATGAACAGTGGGGGTGTAGGCTTCAATGGCAGCATGGCATCTGGAAGCCACACCCAGCTTAGGACAAAACACAGGATATGGAGGATAGAAACATAGAAACATAAATAAAGAGAAAAATTAAGAACAAAATGAGGAAAAAGAGACTAGGACCCTTAATAGCCATTTAAAAACACTTCTATTTGGAAGTTATGTTCAAATTTTATTATGCATTTCATGAAGTTGATTGCTTTAACTTGGATAAGACTGTCATTTCCTAGCAAACAGTAAACATATTTCACAAAGTCTTTTCCAGCTAGATTATCCCTGAAATTTTCAAGGAGCAACATGATTTAGTAAATTACAAAACTGTACAGTGTATACAGACAAACTTGTTAAAGAATGACCAAACTTGAATTATTCTTAAACAAAACTGCCTACTATGGCCTGTGAAGAAAATTTTTTTGGCTCTAAAAATGACTAATAATCAGTTTTGACTAAGTATTCCCAGGAACCTAACTCAGGAATCAGCTTAGTACTGAAATATTTCACACAAGACAGTTGCTATCAGTTTGGATGTCATTAGTTGAGCCTGCATTACAGAGCAAGCATACTTCAGACTATTACCTTAACCTATTTAGTCTATAAATACATTTTCTGATTATATTAGAAAAATATATCAGTCTAGGAGGCCAACGTTAACTTATTTATTAGTACATACTGCCTTTTAAAATCACATATTTAGTGTGGCATATGTAGTCAATATTTTGTCAAGTTTCAAACATGTTTCTTGTTTTTTAGAACATAATATTCTGAGTGTGCTGCATACATGTTGTGGTTGTTTTTAGAAGTCTTCATCAGGGCACTCTCTTTTGTTAGAAACAAGCAGAGCATCATTTCTTATTTCTTTCAAAATTGTGAACCCTTATCTTGCCTCCAAAGAAGGATGTGTAATAAATAAAAACCATGATTGAGTACAAATGTTGACATTGTATTTCATCTTGTTCTATTTCAAGCTATTTTTTTGCATACTTGATGATTTTCCTATGTCATGTACCATCCTCCATGACACCGCCCTCACCTGCCTCCCTCTTGTGTGTGGGTTTGTTTATTTAAAACCTCTATTTTTAATAAACTTGGTAGTTTTTTGTTTAAGTCTGTCTATGGTTGTCACTTTCTCTCTCCCTTTCTTTGCTCTCTCTCTTTCTCTCTCTCTGCCAGCTTAGTCAAACTCTAGTTCTCTCTCCTGTATCTCCAGGGCTCCTGCCCGACCATTGCACTTTCCTCATCAAGACAGAGGATCACCCCTCATTTTTTTTGGTTTGGTTTGGTTTGCCCCCCAAAAAATAAAGATTGTGTTATTGCTACCATGCCCAACTGTGCAGTCTGTTTCTGGGTTCAGCCTGTTATGTGTCAGTTGCCATTCGTCTTGAGCAGGACAAAGTAACTGATCATGTAAATAGATACCTTAGACTGAAATTTAAGAATATAAAACAAAATCACAGATAAGAAAAGAATGGCCATAATAAAATTCAACTTTTTTAAGTCATTAAAGTCAGTAGCTCATTCAATAATGATTATTGTTGTGTAGGTTGGAAAAGATTAGATAATCATAAAAAAAAACACTGCTTGACGAATAAGAAGGCTCAATTTTAATTTCTTATGCTTGCATCTGATTTAAGGGAGTTGCTAGGAGACAGAGAAACAAAGTGTTAAGGGACCATACAGTGGCGCTGACCGAGCAGATGCAAGAGAGGAAAGAGGCTGAAGTCTGCCTCTGCTGATTATTGGATCTTTCTCTCTCTTTTAAGATTTTTGTCACTCCTAAAAGCCAGTGAATCAGAGAATCCACAAGTCCAGGTAAATCTAAGGTCTTGTAACTGGTAAGACAGCCCAGGGAAGAAGGCATTATCCACTGTGAAGTGACCAAGGGCTCAACTCTGCTGGATTGAAGACAACTGACAGACCTACCATACTGTTACAGCATAGAAAGATGTGAAGATAAGGATGTAACAGTTTTTGATTAGTCCATCGGTGGCCACTGACAATCAAAATAAAGTGAGGCTAAGTCAGAGAGTTCTAGGGAGAGTGAAGGAAACACAGGAACGGGCTAAGGTTGTAAAGAGCAGATTATAAATACATATACAGAAAAACTCTACTCCGACTCTCCTACAGAGCCTTAACAACTCTCATACTCTGTGGGAGCTGGGTCCCTTTGCAAAGACTTAATAAACTACTAAATACAGTAGTTTGGTCTTCATTTTAGATGTCCACTACAAGAGCTAGTGCATCTTGGCTGTACTTTAGGTCTGTATGCTTTAGATTGTATAGACAATTTGTTGTAGCTTTGGTGGTTGATTTGATCAACATGCTGGGAGAAATGCATGTCAGCATAAAAAAGGTCACTTCCTGCCACCAGTAGGTGGCGCTATAATTATGACACAATATTGATATGTATTTGGTATCAGGCCAGGACTCATAACAACCATGCGAAGATTGGTACATATCAGACAATGAACATTGAAGCTATATGCATTTTTTTCTCTCATGGTGAAATACTCAAAGTAGTGCCACACCACAGCTATGCCACAGCCATGCTATGGCCACAGAATTGATAGCAAACAAAAGCTTTTCATAACCTTCATGACACAGGTGTTATGTATATGTAAGCAAAATTTCAAAAAAAATTTGGTCAGATAAAATCCCTATGAGGAGTTTGTTAAATTACAACATGTGGAAATTGCCAAAAAAAATGCAAAAATTGCACAATAAATTCAAAATGGCTGACTATCTGTTGAGTTTAGGTCTAACTCTTGAGGCTGTTTTGTGACAAGACACATGAGCTTACTGAATTTTTTATTTGTAGGTGAAACCCACTGTGAGGTCTGCTTTTTAAAATATTTTGTAGGGGGCACTAAAGACCCATTAGGCCTTGCCCAGTCCTGACATGCATATCAGATATTAGAATTCAACAAGTTTGACAACTGTTTCAAGTTTGGTGAAAATCCCCTGACTGTCAAATTATATTTTGTTTATCATGGCTAAATGCTCAAAATGGCTGCCCCACCATGGCCATACCTTTAATTCAAAATTAAAAGCTATTGATAACTTTTGATTACAAAGGCTTTAAGTGTGCCCAAGATGGCTCTGATTCTGAGTACACCCCTGAGCAATGCACATCATCTGGCTGAAGTGCATAAGCTCACAGTCGGGGTCGACGAAGCAGTGGTTATGCGAGAGTGAGTGAGTGAAGGTCATAGTCAATGGGGCAGAGGTCATGGATGTCGGAGTGCGACAGGCCAGGGAGTGGTTTCTCTGGGACTAGAGGACATGTTGAGAAGTTACAAGATCAACAAATTGCATATGGGCAGGTATCTGTAGTACCATTTTTTTTTATATTTTTCTAACAAATACACCTCTGATTGGACGTATCATGGTTTTTAGTTTATTCATCACTGGTTTCTCTGTGTCACATCATAACTCACTCACTCATTCTCCCAGCCAATCCTCTCTGCCAATCAGTCTCAACCACCTGCACCTGTCACCACGTTATAGGCCTCACTCTCCCTTTGCTCCTTTCTAGATTGTTCAACACATTTATGCCAGACTCTCCATCAAACTTTTTCGGACTGACTTCCTGGTTTCGACTCGTCTCATTTACGAACATCCCTCCTCATCTCCGCCCCGGTAACCACTTCTGCCCTTTGTTCCTCACCTCAAGTTTGCCTCTGTTTTTCCCTGGTTTTTTTTGGTCACTGGGAGAGATCATCAGTTCACCTGTCTGTCTTGCAGCTTTTCCCCAATAGTCCTGTTGCAATATCAGAGACTCTCAACTGCCTGCTCATTCCAAACCCTCAACTCCAATTAATTAATTGTGCTTAGGAGAAAGAACTCTGACTGTTGAGATTTACCTGCTTTTGCCATTTGCTGAATTCCCTGCGAAACTAAATAAAGGTCATTACCAATTAAACCCCTGTTTATACACTGCTCAAAAAAATAAAGGGAACACTTAAACCACACATCCTAGATATTGATGAATGAAATATCCCACTTGAAAATCTCTATTCATTATATAGTGGAATGCATTAAGAACAAAAAAACATAAGAATGATCAATGGAAATCAAAAGCATTATCCCATGGAGGTCTGGATTCAGAATCATACTCAAAATAAAAGTGGAAAAATCAGATCACAGGCTGATCCAACTTCTGTGGAAATTCTGGAGGTCATTTTGTAGGCCTCTGGCAGTGCTCCTCCTGTTCCTCCTTTCACAAAGGAGCAGGTAGCAGTCCTGCTGCTGGGTTGTTGTCCTACTGCCCCCTCCACGTCTCCTGGTATCTCCTCCATGCTCTTGACACTGTGCTGGGAGACACAGCAAACCTTCTTGCCACAGCGCGCACTGATGTGCCATCCTGGATGAGCTGCACTACCTGAGCAACTTCTGTGGGTTGCAGACACCACCTCATGCTACCTCTTGCGGTGAGGGCACTGGCAAAATGCAAAAGTGACCAAAAATCAGCCAGAAAGGATGAGGACAGAGAAATGGTCTGTGGCCACCACCTGCAGAACCATTCCTTTATAGGGGTTGTCTTGCTAATTGCCTCTCATTTCCATCTGTAGTCAAGGTGAAATTGATTCACAATCAGTGTTGCTTCCTAACTGGACCGGTTGATATCCCAGAAGTGTGATTGACTTGGAGTTACATTGTAATGATTATGTGTTCCCTTTTTTTTGAGCAGTGTATGTAACTGTCAGTAGGATTGTGTAGTTGCCCATAAAGACCTGTAGGTAGCGTGGATGAGCCAAGACTGTTCCACATCCTTCCATTTCACAGCGAACATACTGCACCGGGGGCTTCTTCCTGTGAGGAAGGAGGACAGATTATTGCGTTGTCAAAATAATGACTACAAATATTAAATGGATCACAGAATCCTTATTAATAATAGACATATCTAAATTCATTGCTTACTTTGTCAATTATCAATCCCTGTCACATACTTTCTACATGCACTTATTACAAGGTGATATTTATGAAATTAAATTTTTAAATCTAAGATTAAGAAGCCTGAAAACAGGCAACAGCTCTACCTTCTCTTTGGCAGACGTGGGGTTTTATCATCTTTTTTCCGCCGGCCTCTCCTAATTCAAACAAAAAAAAACAAAAGAACACTGAAGCCGGAATTAGACACAATCCATCCCTGGGAAACAGTCACTTAGTATTTCACATGAACTATGTAAAGCTTAATGAGAATACAGCTTTAGACAACTTTAAACATATGTGCATGTGCATCTCTCCGATTTATTACAGATTGACTGATACTTGCTTACTTTCTGGGTCCATCTGGGTCCTCCACTATTTCTTCCTCTAGCTTTACTTCCTCTTCCACTTTTTCCAAGTTGTCTGAACCTTCTATTTTTATCTCAGAAAACTCTTTCTCTTTTTTTGGCGCCTTCTCTTTGTCTTTCTTCTCTTTCTGTCTAGGAGGAGCTCTGCGCTTTGGCTTGGGAACATCCCTATGGAAAAAACAGACAATATCCAGTTACTAAACAAAAAAGTGTTGACTATTTTTTATCACATCAGACACAGATGCACACCTTTCGGCTTTCGGGTCATAGCTCTGGTCATTTAGGTCATCTCTAAAAGGAACATCCTCCTCACTGCTGAGGCTCTCTTCCTCTTCTACACCACTAAAGGCAAAAGAACAAATCACTTGAAACAAATTTCCCCACTTTCCAAACGGGGTCAAAGCAAATGCTCTTGAGATAAGTGTACCTCTGACTCTGTGGCTGGTAGTTGCAGTCACTTGGGTCATCATGAAATGGAGGGTCTTCATCTTCCAAGATTGGCTCAGCAGCATCCTCTCTCTCCTTCTCATTCTTTTTACTAACACAGTGAAAAAAAAAACAATAGAAAAGTCGGACTACACTTAAAATGACACAACAAGATATATGTTTCTGATGTATTACAATGGCATGCTGACACCATAGAGTAAGACCAAGTACTTATATAGCTATGATCTGTGCTGCTGCTTGTAAATTCAAGAGTTTTTTGTTTGTTTTTTTTAAATCCAGCATAATCTAAATTATAAAGGTTTGGTTTAAAAAAAGGGAACATTCACCCTTACTCAATAAACTAAAACTAAACATGTAATACAATTTAACCATATATTATGCCACTTTCTATGCCACAAAGTAGTTTAACTCCAGCAGTGGGTGAAACCATTAACACTCACAATTCTTATTTAATGCTTTACCCAAAGGGGTAAAATGTACTTACAGCTCATATTTCTCTTTATTGTTTATCTCTCCTTCCACTCCTGCTTGACAAAACAGAAAAGAAATTAGTTTGAGAAAGGCAACAAAACCACTTAACCACTAAGACTTTCAATTTTAGGTAAATGTAGATTGGTAAAAACTAAACCAAATAAAAAGGAACATGGGAAAAGGCATGAATGCATAAACCACAAAAACCTTTTGATTGCAGTCTACCTCATTCTTTGAGGGTTGTTGGAGGTAGAAAAGACCTATGAGGCATCACTGATCCCATTATTCATTCATTTTTCGTAACTGCTTATACTGTTTGCTGATCCCATTATTTACACTGAAAATTCACATTCACAGCCATACCATATCAATTAAATAAAATGCCACTGGTTTTCCACAGAATAATTAATATCCGAAAGAACAGCGGCAAGCATGATGCTTCGGTGCTTCTGTGTGAATTATAGGCCCACATGCTGAACTGTTGTAGCTCACTGTCAACAGGTTGCTCACCAGCTGGATTTTCCATCCCAGGTTCAGTCTTACACACAGGCTTGGCAGAGCTGCGGACAGCCCTGCCAGACGGTAGCTTGGCACGACTTTGGGCTGGGGGGCGTCTGGAGGGAAGAGCTGGAGTGATGGAGCAGAAGCATGCCATCAAACGTACTGTACTCCATAAAGTGTGATACTTTCATTTGCAGACACAACTGTACACACATGCCAGCTATGTTTGAAATGAATACATAATCCACTTGCAGATATGCAAGATAAAATCTATCTTAACTGTACATTTAGTGAGAAGAATATCAACAAGGTTTTTTATCCATCATTTCTCTGATTACCTTGACCATCTGTGGCAAGTTTCTTGGAGTCCTCTGAGCTGCAGAGATGAGACAAAAAAACACTGAGAGTTAACCTTTTTTAACCTACAGATGTCATGCCATCTTCCAGCATACCTCTACCAGAACCATGCATCTGGAAGATGTAGCACTGAATTAAAATATGGTAATTTGTACAGACAGGTAAGTTTTACTCCACCCTCCCCATGCATAGCTGCAGAAGGGGGACGAGCTATGCCGAAGGCGTGTTTTTTAACAGGAACTGACCCCACCGACATAAACACTCAAGTTAAGACAGGCACAATGTAAACAAAAGTAGACTTTATTGATTATTAACAGTTAATTGAAAACTTACTCTGTGCCTTGAAGGCTGTCACCTGCGACCCCCACTGCAGCATCAGCCGAGCCCGCTGAGTCTGAATTTTTCTTCCGTCTCGTGTTGGAAACTTTCCTCCGCTTGGTCGCACCGGTGTCCGGGCTCGGTTCGTCCTCGTCGTCGTCCTCGTCGCTCTTGGTGTCCTTCAGCCAGGCCGGTACTGCCCTCGTTGACCTGTCTCTCAACACCCGTCCTGAGCTTTGGGGGCTCGACGCTGCTCCGTTAACGTCTGATAAAAAAGCGGAGACGCCGGTCCTCGGGCGGCCCGCCCCCCGCTCTCTGAGCCCTCTTCGCGGTGTAACAGTCGTACTGGTAGCCGGGGTCTGCTCTGCGGCCTTGTCCTCCGCTGGCTCTTCCCCTTTATTTACATCCTCGGTTCGGTCACCGGCCGGTTCCATCACCGTGAGGACTCTTCAGCCTAGCAGTTACCTCAAATTCCGCCTTAAGTCAAGTAGGTTTACAATCGATTTGAGAAAAAACGGACCACATCTGGTTAAAAGACGTTAAGATTACAAGCGGCCTTTATCCAACAGTAGGACATTTTCAGTGATTGCGTTAGGTCAGTCGCAAATTAAATGCATGTATTTATTCATTAGAGATTTAAAACTTTTCTTAATTATCTATTCAGCATTAATCCGATATCATTTTAAAGAAGCAGACACTATTTTCGCGTTCTTAAAGCTATAGTAAACCTACTTATTCGCCCGGGCCTGGAGCGCAACCATTTTGTGCGCTTTGTTGCGTCTCCTTTAAGCCAAATATAAACTGAAGTTACATTCAAGAGCGCCAGTGAATTTCAGCAGCTGTAAAAACCATCTGGATTTTCCTCCATGCCTTACGCTGATGGAGTCGGCCTAGCAGTCGTGTTTTAAATCTGCAAAGACGGCTGCAGCTACGAATGGTACCGCGTACACAGATCACTGCTGGAGCATGGTGGGAATTGTAGTGTAAAGTAGATTACTACAGATAGTGGTATTTCTGGTTTTTTTTTTTTTGTTGGTTTTGCCTTAATTTTGCTATGTTATTTTTAGGGAATAAATAGAATTACAGGAGTATGTGTATGAATTATGATGTAAATTTTGTTGCGCAAGAAATATTTCATAATACATTATTGATATAAAAATTAATATTATCCATGCAAGACACTTCAAAAACCAAAGGGAAATCATATTTTTTATTTGTTTTACGTTTTGAAGTCTCTTTGTGTTGAGTGCTAAATAAAATAACACATGAAAACATTACTGTCAACTCAATGTATGTTAATTACTTTCTCTTCCATCGGTTGAGTATATTATTTTTAACCTCCACAGAGGCTACTTTTTTTTTTCTTTCAACACTCTACATTGATGACTGTGAAGCTAACATGGCTGCCTGAGAAAAAAAACTGTAGTGTCTGGACTGAACTGGTCAGCAGTAGTGCGAGCTGCACTGCAAGCTGTTGCAGTCCATCTACCACCAGATGGCAACATTGTCTTCAATGTACTCTAAACATCTCCTCTAACAGCATTACTCTCTGAATGTTTTTTTAAAATAATTGTTCTGCCATCTAACGGTGTGCGTGTGTAAAGTCAATGGGGAGTTAATATAACCCCAAAAGGTTCATTTAATCTAATTCATTTAACTATTACTGTAGGCATTTATTTACAGATTGGTATGCAAACTTTTTTCCTGTGACTCTTTTGAGGAAGACTGCAGGAAATCAGCAGTCAAAACATGTTTAGGTCCAAAAAGGTTAACATACTAGTCTTTAGTAAGATAACTTAGAAAAGTGTGGAGTTTATTAAATATACACTGATCATCAACACACAGCTGTGTGGAGAAACAGGCCACCAGGAGAGGGCAAAACCATATGACCAAATTCTGATCTCATACTTTGGAGTACCTGAGAAAATACCAGTATAGATATTTTTTTTCATTAAATTAAAATAAAGCACTATCATGGGAACCATGTACTGTGATCTATGGGGTAAAAACACTATTTGAGAATACAGTTCAATTATCACCAAGTGATTGGCATGATATCATTTTATTATTCTTTTGATTACTTAATCACATGCAGGCTATAAAAAGACAGTCACATTTTTTATTGTATGGATTCTGTAAACTAACAGGGTGATCACTGGACACAACAGAGAGGCAGTACAGAGGTGATGTTCCCAGAATTGATCTAACTTGGGAATGATACATTTTCTCAGTATCTACCCTACTGTAAAGACTTACTAGAGAGTAAATAGAGAGTAGAAAAATAGCATAAAATACTCTGTTACAAGTAAAAGTCCTGCATTTGAAATTGTACACAGATGTATGAACTTTAGCATTGAAATATACCAAAAGTAATTGTTTTTATTATCATTTATAGAACTTTAGTAAGTGGACTTAGTTACTTTTCACCACTGCACCCAGTACTGTAGTCTCAACACTACAGCTAATTTTATTTAGATAGGATGTTTTATCACATTTTAATGGTTAAACTGCTAATTAAGGCTGGTGATTCTGTGTAAAAACATTATGTACCTGTGATGGCTCTCCTCCTTCACATATTGTCCTGCATAATAAAGGCTACTTATGTTCCAAAAAGCCTCCCAGAGCTCCTCACTGGGGTACAACATGTTTCTAGAGTAAAGTTGACCTGCCACAGAGAAGTTTATGAAATATTCTCCAACACTGTGCTCCCTATCCTCTGTGGGCTGTGACACATTACTTAATCATATGAGGTCAGGAATGGGTTTTCATTCACAGAGGTCGAAGTCAAAGTCCTCTTACTGTCACCTTTCAGAAACTTCTCAATCCTCAAGCGCATTTTATAGTCGTGAAGTTTAATTTAAAACAAAGCACAGCTGGTGTGTTTTAGACAATGTCAGTGTGTTTGAGCAAAAAGTAATAATGAGGACAAACAAAACACATCCTTTTGAAAATGCTTTATTTATCTACTTTATTGCTATAAATATAACAAGAATGACAAGCTTCTTTTTTTTTTAAACAAACCTTCAGATAGAAAACAGTCTGCATAGATCTACAAAGGTATAGCAAAGGGCACATCTTGGCAATAAGGCACACTAGGAGGAGTTTAAATGGCAACACCTATGTTAAACTAGGCATATGTAGCTCCACACCACAGACACAAGGAGCAGGAGGAGGTCGTCCTGCTGCTTCAGTGTGGGTGAAATGCAGACAAGCAAAAGCAAAAGCAGGTGTTTTGAGTGGGAGACCGAACCAGGAGGGTTTTCTGTCATCTAACACATGAAGCTTTGATGGCTGTTATATCGTGATAAAGTATGAATCATTAAATCATGACCTTTAACAGCTTGGCCAAAAACTGACATAAGGAGTTGCAAAACCTGAAGCTCAAAGGGCAAATAGGTATGAACACCCATAATACACCAGTTTAAATCTTTGCCGTTGAAACTGATAAAATGTATCTGAGCAAGAAGGCCTCTGTGTCCCCACTCATAACACCAAATCCACTTCAAAATAGCAAACAAACTATTACACATAACAAAAACACAATAAGCTTGAATTTTTCTATTGGACACTTTGGCAGAAAAACTTTTTACTACTTTTGTTACTCTGACTTTTTACCCCTAAACAAGGTGTAGATAGAGAAAAGAAATATGTTTAAGAATATATTATACCTTTTCTTCTTACTTCATACACAACACATGTAATGCATATATTAAATATATCCTGACTTATTGTCATCATACAAGAAAAAAATAAAGGCAGAAGCCAAATGTACAAGAAGGAGTGAGATGAGACTTAAACATGTCTTGTAAGGCTGCAGAAAGAAAGTCTTTTCATTTAACTTTTTGGACCAAAAAACTAAGTTAAGATGTCATTCACAATCTGAAAATCAAGGCCATTCCTAAAGTCAAACTCATCGTGCTATTTTATGGGTAAAATGCGGTAAATATCTGAAAACCCAATGAATAAAAGAGATCAGACGGGAATATTTGTATCTACCAGAACCAATCACAAGCCAGCATTCAAGTGTTTTGTATGCTTTGATAGGAAGATGGCTGTTGTGGCAAGTGACTTTGTGATCAGTGGCTGTTTGCACGTTTTTACATTTCATTGCAAGGTAATGCTCCAGTTATTCCCAGTCCAACACTACACTTGTTTTTAACACATTGCAGAGCTTAAAAAAGTGCCTACTTAACATTCATTAAGGTTTTTTTATTGTTAATGCTTTATCCGCCAGGAAAAACTCTGTCATACATGCAGACGTCGAAACTGGCCCAGTTCACATATGAAGTCGTTCTCGGCATTTAATACATCTTCAACTGAAAATCTTAAACTCTTGCCTTTTATAAATACATTTTAAGTGCACCTCAGTTTGGAGGACGAGAAATAAAGTGGAGACAGACATATGGAGTGTTAATGCTAGAACATTCAGAGAAGAGACTACAAGATAGAGGTAGCCTTGTCACATCCGACTGCAGAGGCTGAAACCTACTTGTGTCACCGCACTACAGTAATACCACAAATTTGGTTCATTAAAACTATAAAAGAAGAAAACTCCTTTTTTATGCAAGTCTTTCCTCTTTGTGCCGGCCACCACGGCTTGGCTTATTATGAAAGGCACAGTGAAAAGGATAGCATAGGGTAGCACATACTTTATGCAGATGTAAGGCACTATAGTCAGGTACAATCTTTCTAATATAATGACACCAAAGAGTTTGTAGCCTTAATGGTTTTTTTTTGTTTTGTTTTGTTTTTTGGTTAGCATTGGCAAATGCAGGAGCTCCTTAAGTGGCAAAGTGCTCCAGTCCACATAGAAAAATGTCTCTTATTTCTGTCCATATTTGTTCACCTGTCAAAAAGTCAAACAATAAAAAAAACAACAATAAAGATATACATAAATGAGAAATAAAACAATTAACATCTCTTCAGTCGTAATCCCCTGTCAGCACAGTTTCTGAGGATAGGAAACATCTCCATGGTCATGATGTTGCTACCAGGCTTACAGTTAAACCAAGTTGCCCATTATTAAAAAATAAAGGTTTCCAGTTTTCCTTCTCTATTTGTTCCCCAAGGATTCTGACACAATAATGTTTTCTAGCTGGCAGCTTTTCTTCAAAAAAAAAACCAAAAAAAAACCAAGATACATGTTTCCAAAATTGAAAGAGGAGAAAAAACAAGCAAACTAAATATAGGCAAATGAAAAACAACACTTACTGTAGAACCTTCATTTAAAACAACAAAAAACTCAAAAAAGGACTAAATAAACCAAAGAGTACCACACAGGCAAGCATACACATTCAACCAGCATGGACGGACTGCATCACCTACAGCATGTAGAAATGGATAGAATGCTATATATTAATGGAAAAAATACTAGAAAAAAAAAAACATTAGTATATCCAAAACCAGCCGTCTTCAGTGGCATCTTCTGTCAGTAGTTACAGTTACAGTTGTACTTTTACTTTCTTTCAATTAACGTTTCTTTCTTAAAACAATTTTTAGACGTGCTGTAGAGGTCTACCTTTGCTGCTTCAGAGACCCAATACCACCTAAATAATAAGAGAAACCTACAGAGAATAAAATCTTAAATATGTATCTTCTCTTCATAAATACTTTAATGTACCTTCAAAGTTTCTGTTGCCACAGCAATAAGGTAAAGGGGTTCAGAGTACACAGAGAGATGGGAGTTATGTCGGGTGTTATTGCGAGTAATGCTTGTTTTTGTGGGAAATGATTGTCACCACGTGCAGGTCGGTTTCCTCAGTCTGTCCTCTGTGTGTGTTACATTGTACAGTAATGCTGCATAATTAAGCCCATCATGTGGTTTCCTTGGGTCCAGGACGCACTTTGGCCTGTAGGTTGTATTGTTTCAATGTCTGTTTTCCAAATATTTCGCTTCAAACCGCATTCCTTTGGAGTGTATGGATGCTCACAAGTTCAAGTGTTGCGTCTGTGTGATGGGACAGGCTGTATGCTGCGGTGGTCTTTCAGTCACAGGCAGAATAACTTTTTTTTTTGTTGTTTCACGTGGTCCGACCCTCATAATCAATATGTTTGGTAGACATCGTGGATGGGCAGCTGGAAGGCTGTGGCGGGGAAGGCCTGCGGCACCGCATAGCCTGTGTATCCCCCGTAAGCTGCAGCTGCCACAGCTGCATTCTTCTGCAAAGCAGCCAGAGCCGCCGTGTTGGCAGCGTAGTTTGTGATTGGGACGTACCCAGCTCCATACAGGCCGCCGGCTGCCGGGATACGCTGGACGTTGTGGGCCATGGCATAGACGGGGGTGATTGGACGACCCTGGTAGAAGCAAGAAAAGTAAGAGGAGGAATATAGCGAATGAGATGATATCAAATTAATTTTATATTCACTGAATGAAGGCATTAAATTGAGAGTTATACTCTAAAATACAAATTCTGAGTTTAAGAAACTATCAATGCACTTGAGTATTGTAGTTTTATGTGTTTGTGATACTGTTTTTATTTACAAAACAACTTTTAAGTAATTAACTTAAAGCCCTTTCTAATTATTTTACTGCCTTCTACTCTTAACATACTGTTTTGCTCACAATATTGTAGTATAGGGAACAATATTAAATCTAAACCCATGTATCATGATAAGTATCCTATTGCTAGATTCTTGGCAATACACAGCCCTAGTATGCACTGTATGTAATGTCTGTTAAATGATACTGAAACTATAGACTGTAAAGAATCACATTTTTATATTAATATTGAGCAAAACCACCTGTAAAAACCTAAATTTGCTATATCTGTTATTTGTCAAATATATGTAGGCCTATGCATAGTAAAATAGAGAGATAGAGCTCTCTTTGTTGCCTATAATATGAACAACAATACTTTTTACAGCTGAACAGGACATTCCGTGAGATAAGAATTTTACATATTTATCAGCTTGAGAAATATTCAAATAATTTGTGTTTGTGTGAAACATACAACAGCATCATAATGCACACCTGAAAAGGTGGAGGGGTGGAGACCGCAGGCAGGACAGTGGCAGCAGCGGCAGCAGCAGCAGTAGCAGTGGTGTGCTCTGGGTGTTGCATGGCAAGAGGGTTGATAAGATGCTCTACCGTGTGCACCTTCCCCTCCTCCATCAGCTTGGCTGCAGGAGCCGCGCTGAACACAGGGTACTGCCCACCCAGAGCCGGCAATGCCACTGCAAGTAAGGAGACACAAGAATGAGAGCTCGGATAATAGAGTGAGCAACTGCAGACAACAGAGTTTATCAATGGATGGTTAGTATGTTAATTAATATGTTATGTTAATTCATATTACAGAGACAAACACATACATGCACAAAAAAGAAATAGATCTAAAACTACTCAAAAACAAGAGAGATAAACAAGACAGAGAAAGGATGAAGGTTGAAATTTAGGCAACAAGGGAAAAATAATAAATTGCTCAAGTTAGGGTTGGGGTGTGATTCGGATTATGATGGTGCTCAACTGTGGATTAACCTCAGTGCACCGGCACACACACACACACACACACTCACACACACACACACACACACACCCAACCACCCACACACACTCATCGAACACAACGTCAGTCATTGTTTCAGATGGATAAAAATCTTTTCAATCTGGTGGTGATCCTGTGATTCCACACTGAGTTCGAGACACTGAGATTGAGGTCAAACCCTTCCAGAGAGAGCAAAGAAAGAGACCACTTAAAAAAAAAAAATGTGGAAACCAAATAAATAATATTATTCATAACAGCAAAGAGTTAAATGTTACTTTTATTTTAGAAAAAAAAAATTGGTAGGTTTAGTAACTTTTTTTTGTAAAAAATTAAAAATTAGAGTAAAGAGTAATACCAGTGTGCTCATTTTCATTTTGCATTTTTTATTGCAAGGGTGAGTTTGTTTCCCCCCCTTCTTTGTATGTGATTGTATTTCCCATTGCTTTCTGTCAGGAAACAAGGAATACAAAAGAAATTATATTATTCACTGTAGAAAAAGTCATTTTAAAAATGAGCCACTTTACAACTTTGCTGTTGTTTTAACACTCTCTGTAGCAGCTAAATTTAAGTTTTTCACTGTAGATGGTCTACAGATTTATGAAGCAAAAAAAGTAAATATTAAAAAAAATCCAGCTACATACAGCACATATAGTAAAAATCATAACGATATTGATCTTACTGTCTAAATGTATATAGCCAGAGAACTCTACATAACACTGGTATTATCCTTCAGGTGATTAGAAGACTTTTAACATGATAGAAGAGAGAAGATACATAATTAGAAGGTTTTTTTGGAGGCAAATTTTGCATTTCAACTACGCTCTTACTGAAGCTGTTGTAACTCTGACAAAGCTAAAGCAATTGCTTAAAAAAATATATAAACTCTTTTAGTTTACATTCATTAATTTTATAAAATAAAAAAAAAACTTTTGGAGGATTTGCAATTGTGTGGAGTTGAGTGCATTTGTTAAAGCAGACTGAAAGCATTGATCACTACACATGTATGACCATCTTCAGACAAGAAACAGCGGAGTGAAAAAAAAACATGGGATCCTTACTCAGTTTAATGACCTGAATGACCCAACCCCACCACCACCAAAACAACATAGTCTTATTTGGCCAAAAAAGGTCTATTTGTGCCTCGACACAATGCAATGTCCTGCCAGAGCAATGTGATTGCCAATCGATTTGTTCCAGGAAGATTAGTCCCTTGTTTTCGTCTAACAGATTTCTGTTTTTGGTCTGAACACCCAGTAGGAAAAATTAATTGAGGAAGAAAGAAAGAGAGAGGGCAAATCATAGCAGTTACTTTCTGGTCATGGCAGAAAGGACAGAAATTTGAAGAAGAAGAAAGTCCTCTTGCACCTGACCTTCCAGTAACAACCATAATCTCAATTTACAACACATTCCTCAAACCACACAGGAGAGAGAGACAGAAAATTATGAGCTGGAAGGTTTAATAAAGGCTTTTAAGATGGGCAAGGATAGGGATTGATAGCTATCTCACTAACTTGTGCCAGGTTTGATGCCAACGGGATTGACAGAGGCAGCGAGCTCCAGACTGGGCATCAGCTCATAGGGCTTTTCAGGCTGCTTGGTCTTGCCCTCATGGTAGCGGCTGTAGATGCCACGACCAGCAGAGTAACCCCCAAGGTAAGACCCCCGTGGTCCAGGGGTACGATTACCTGCAGCAGCACGACCACGACCTCGCACAGTACCTGCTTAAAATACATTTAAAGTAATATGATGACAGGGGTTGTGGTTTAGGACTTGGGCAGCTTGGACAACTTACATTAAATTGTGTTGGCCAACATTTAAGGCAGGATTTTATGATGGGTTTTATTTGAAAGGTTCTCTCCAGACATCTGGACTTGGTTAGCAAAAAGAGTCATTTAGCTCTAATTTAAGGCCATTTGCCCATGAAGCGCAATTAACACTGTAAATTTCTTAAAGATTAAGCACAGTTTTTTTTTTTAAAGCCTTTTTTCCAAAAACTGCTCTGACTCTTGAACTAGATCCAGGTATGCTAGTTCATGGCACAAATGTCATTCCGAGATGTCCTCAACTTTGTTGTGATCTCCACATAACCCAGCATGAAATGGGAGGTGACAGCACAGCAGGAAAGGGATGGTGTTAGAAAATGTATAGTTTGTCACATGGCAAGAAAGCTCATTGTTCATTAAAGGAATAAGTAGAAATAAGGATGTGAGAGATTACCATTGTTCTGTATCATTGGGGATCCTTTGGAGAGAAAACCAAAACACAACGATTGTTGAGAGTTAAACAGATTTGCCTACCACCACCCAAAGACCACATACAATCAATAATCAACACTAATGGGATTAGCATTTATTTGTCCATCCCATTGTTTTGTCATTGCTTTTAAATAACAACAAGTCTCTCATTTAAAGCCACAAACCCTCATCAAGTTAAAGATTTTAAAAACTTTCATCAAATGAATTGCATTGTCATCAAGTTTAAATCATTATAGTCATTATAGTCTACAGTCTATCATGACAATTTAGAAATCAAAAATCTTCATTGACGGGATGTTTTTGTCATTGTACCTACAATAGAACCTTTCAGCCGTCAGTATTATTTCCTTAGCAGTGCACTGGGCCAGCAACGTTCTGCTGCCATCAACATTTATAAAAATAATGGCTTCCAGAGAAATACCGTGGCTTTTGCTTATGATAAATACAGGTACAGAAACAGAAAGAATGAATTCTAACCTTTGACGAAGTAGTCCCTGTTGGGTCCAATAAGGGTGTTGTAGGGATAACCATAGTAGGCCAATGTGTAAGGATCACACTGGTAAACGTAGTTTTGCTGAGTGGCTTCTGGGGTGGCAGAGGCCCCCTTGGAGGCCTTCTGGCGTGAGTACTGCTCTTTATCAACAGGCTTGGCAAGAGTCACCTCGATGCAGGACCCTTCTACCTCCGTGCCATTGAGGTGGTCCATTGCCAGGACGGCATCATCTCGGGAGTTAAAGTGGACAAAGGCATAGTCGCGGATTTTCTTTACCCTTTCAACACATCCAGGATTCCACTGGCTGAACACCTAGTAGACAGAGAAAATGAGTGATTGGTTAAGACTGATGGACCATAGTACCTCTTTCTGTCAGGGACATTCTTTAATAAATGAAAGCATGCAAAAGGAAACCTTTAAACTGAAAAGTCAGCCAATCCCACCTGTCTGATTGTCTCCTCACTCGTCTCCATCATAAGATTCCTGACGTATAGGATCTTCACTGTTTCCATCACGTCTTCATCCACATCAATCTCTGGCTCAGCCCAGTCCACTGCAATCTGGTGGCCCCAAAGTTGAATCCGTCCAGGCATCAACTTCCTGCGAGCCATGGCGGCTGCACGGTGCGACTCATACTCTACAAAGGCAAAGCCTCGGTTCTTCATCTTGTCTGCAGCACTAGCATACACTATTACATCTAACACCCCTTCTGTCACCTTGGAGACCTCCTCCAGGATCTCTTCACGCTTTTTGGTCTTGGGGATGCCACCAATGAAAAGACGACAGTTGTCCACAGAGGAGCAGACTCCCAGCAGCCGCCCAGGCCGCACCTCATAGTTGTTGAGCTCGCGTACAGCTCGCTTAGCTTCGTGTTTCTCTGTGTACATCACAAATGCATACCCTCGATTCTTCCCATCAAAGTCCATCATCAGCCGCATCTCATAGATGCGTCCCACTGACTCAAACACTGGGACCAGCTCATCCTCATAAACGTCCCTTGGGATCTTACCCACAAAGATTTCACATCCTCGTGGTGGAGATGCACCATTCCAACCAGGAGGGGGGCCATATTTGCGCTGACCATTTTCTTGGACCATACTGTAGCCAGTGCGCTCCATTAGGGCCACCAGTGCAGCTTCATTTGGAGCACCTGCAACTCCCTCGGGGATGTTGATCTGTCCATGAAGTGAGTGGTGGGAGGCACCAGAGGGTTTGGATGGGGCAGCGTTATTGCTCATGGTCGACGAGGAAGCAGGATCTTCGGCTGTCATTCTGACAAAACCATCCAATCAGATCTGGGGCCTGATGAGGACAGAGAGACAGAGGTTTATCAAATGACATTCAACTGTTTGAATCACAGCTGCTATTTAGAAGAGAACATGAAACACATAACGGAAGAAAAATGAAAAAAAAAAACGGGGAGAAGCTGCCATTTAATAAAACATGTCTGTAGCTGCAAGAACCCATGATAGAGCTGATTTGCAGGCACAATCACATGCAGGATTACCTCCCTAACAAACTATCCAAGGCACATTTTGTGACCTGGACAGAACAGTGTAAATATAGCATCTATAAATCTCCAGAGTACCTTTCCCTATCACCAGTTTTACAACCTTGTTTTGTTGAGTTCTTCCGATTCCTTGCTGACCTCTGACCCCTATCAGAGAGAATGAAGGGCTGTAAACCCTGAAACTTTCAGCTCAAGGTTCACCGAGTACAACTTGGTCACATGCTCATTAAGTGCGTGTATGTGTGTGTGTGTGTGTGAGAGAGAGTATCAGAATTAAGTTTGACAAATTGTAGTTAAGCTATATGAGGGATTTTGTCTAAAATATGACCCTGTGATACCCTGCTACGACAAAGAGCTGTGCACATTAATCTGTTATACATGACCCTCTTGCAAACAGGCTCTCACCACAAGAGGGCAATATACTGTCGACCTCTGTATCATGAGTGTGTGTGGGTGCAGTTTTTTTTCTCAGTGTGTCTCTATGTGTGCACCGCTTCATTAAGGGCTGCAGCCCTATAAAAGGAACAGAGAACAATCAGAAATCGGCTTCTCAAGCATAAACCTCTTACTCTGTTTTTTTCCAACACAGCCAGCATTCAGAACGGAAAAATCCACAGCATTTTAAATCCCTAAATCTCCACGCCATGTACAACACTGAGGCAGCCAATCACAGAAGACCACAAAGCAACTTCACGTAAGCTAATAGGCTAAATAAGAAAAAAACCTTGTGATAATGATGCAGGCAGTGTCTTTGTTTGTGTGTGTGAATATATATGTGTGTGTGTGTGTGTGTGTGTGTGTGTGAGTGTGTGTAATAGTGCGTCACAAGATTGCCTAGACTTTGATGGAGATAGCTGAGGCAGTCAACAAAGGTAAAACGCTACTAAGCCAAGCTACCATGGTAACACACACGCTCATTTTACTTGACCCCATATCAACCACCCCCCCTCACACACACACACACGCACACACAGACACACACACACACACACACACACACACACCTGTTCACTTGTTAGTTCGCCCAAGGCTACAGGGCTTAGAATTACCTGAAAACTAGCTCACACCTTGTCCTCAGAGGAGCAAAAATGTCATTAATCAGTTTGATGAAATAAAAAGATGCTTTAAATATGAAGAAATGACAAAAAAAAAGAAATTTTATCTGTTCATACAATTACTGAAACCTCCAGAGAATGATCAGATCAAAACTAGAGCCGAGAGAAAAACAAAGAGCAGGAATGGAGAAAGACAAGATGTTGTTCCCTCCTTCTATTTTTAGCCAGGTGGTTGGTGCATGTTGACATAGGTCAAGGTGACACTGGAATATTAAGTAGCATATATTTTGACAGAATTATGGAGACAGCTGTCTTGCAGACACTTATTCCGATTCTGCTCAGCTGGGATGTATTTCACTTCAATGCACAGAAAGAAATAAAAACACATTACTCAAGGTTTCCCAGTAGCCTGCTCCATTAAAACAGCTTTTTTGTTGCTTTTTTCTGTGTTGCTTTCCTTCTGCTTCCACAGCTCGACGTGCCCTCCCTCTGTTCCTTCTATTGTGTGAAGTGCTAACATGACTCCATCTCTTATCAGCCTTATCTTGCCAGACTGATGACAAAGGGAGGACAATATTCACTTTGGGAGTTCTGCTCGGTGATAAAAAGAAGCTATGTGAGACTGTGAGGTCGTCACTCTGTATAACATGCTGAAGTCAGTTCAGGACTCATAAAAAAACTCCCATAGTTAGATATTTTGTGTGTGTCAAGAATGTGTTCAGTCTCATCATGGGGTGACCTACTTCCTGCTTTTGAACACTTAGAGATATTCTTCAAACTTCCTTAGTGCTGACCACTGTTGTGCTGAGGTTTTTCTTTCTCAGGAAAGCCTCAGCACTCAGTCTGTCTAATGTGAGGCAAAAATCAGATGATGTGTTATATTCTCCAGTCCTTTGCATAAGATTAGAAATTTGGAATGATGAGTGTGTACATGATATCTTTTGGCAAGTGTACCTAAAAAGTGTGTTAATAGAAAAATAAAGAAAACAAGAGGTAATTAAAGAAATGAGAAAGTTACTGAATATGAAAGAGGAAATAGAGAAAATAATACAAAAAACAATAATTGACTTGCAAATCTGCACCTTTTAGAAAGTTATACATGATTCATTCAGTCACGTGTGTGTGTGTGTGTGTGTGTGTGTGTGTGTGTGTGCGTGTGTGTGTGTGTGCGTGTGAGAGAGAGAGCGAGTGTGTGTGTGTGTGTGTGTGTGAGTGAGAGAGAGAGAGAGATAGAGAGAGAACTGAGGCAACAACAGGTAGATGATTAACTATGACGAGCACAAATCACAGCCTTTACTCACAGAGGGCATAAAGATTTACAGGTAACGCCTCAGTTATTAAGCAACTAGAATTTTTGAAGGAAAAGTTATGAAAACTAATGTGTGTGTGTTTTTTTCCCCCCATTTTTTCAGCACAACAGGAACAGCTAGTAGCTAGTAGGCGGATCATAATCAACACAGACATTCAGAGCTCAGACGCTGAGTTCACCTGGTTCAAAGGTTGTGAACTCAGAACATAGGAGGGAAGAGCTGGCTTGCCTGCACACTGGAGAAGAAGTTATCGAGCAAGGATTTTATTGTCTCACAGTGCCGGCCTGCTAGGTTAAAGTGTTCCAGTTATAGCTGTGGAAGATTACCCATTACATTGTGTTTATGATTGATAGAACCACCTGATTGTCTACGTATTAACAGCATGTTATCGGGGACTGAATTGTTTTATGAGCAGGCAAAAAGCTTTCATACCATAAACACAGATTGACTACTGCCAACAATCATCATCTTTTTCCTCAAATTACCAAACGAGACATGACACTGTTAAGGCATAGTTCCTCCCAACTAGAAAGAGGAAGAACATTTAATTCTTCATATTACAGACCTGACATTAAAATCAAAACTATTATCATGTATTCTTCCCAGAAGCATTTGCAGATTTAATTCAGAAGTGTAGAAGCCAGGAAGTCTCTCTCTGACTCCCAATATAGTGCAGATTACGATGCAAAGAAAGCCCAGTGTGCACTTAACCGAAGGGAACAATTTGCCTTTTAGTTTGCAGTAATATCCTGAGTGACACTGATCCAGTGTACTAAAGGAAGCAGGCCTAAGGATGCCGCCATCTTAGCTGTGTGCACACACACACGTGGACACGTGGAGGCGATCGACTCTCTACATTTACCCAGCAGCCCCTGACAACAGGGTCACAAGACAGCAGAAGAGGATCAATGAAACACCAGCACTTGCATACACTCCAATCCTGCTATTTTAACACGTAGCACACAACAAATACTTAAAATTACTGCAGAAGAGTCATGCAAATGCTATTTCAACCTCCCTTTTCAAAACTGAGACAAATACACAGACAGAAATGCCAAATAACAATCATTAAAAAAAAAGCTGTTATTCAAGCCAGAAGGATATCTATAAAACTGAAGACAGTTAGTTAGCAAAAGGGAAGTGAGAGTAAAACGGTGCAGAAATCTTGACAAGGATTTCAGAGCAGATGGGATGTTGTTGGAAAAGAGAAGAGGAAGGAGAAGCAGAGAGAGGTCAGATGGGAGGATAGCTACCCCTGTTGCTTCACAGCGCTGCTTGGCTGCCTGCTCTGGGAGTGTTAGTCCACCTCCATGAGAGACAGGTACAGCAGGGCACTGAGCACATAGGCCAGCCTCCTCTACACACACACACACACACACACACACACTACACTGAGCTAAGGCTGCAAACAAGAGAGCAGATGAGGGTGGAGCTAAAACAGGTACTTTGGGTGAGTGTGTGTGTGTGTGTGTGTGTGTGAGTGTTCAGGGGCGGATCCAACAAGAACTTTAGTAGGAAGTTTTTTGTGTGAATGTGTGAATAACTCTTTAATTTGAAAGGAGATATATTTTCCTTCAGTATTTTAATGCTAATTAACCAGGGTCATCCTAATCATTTTGGCTTGCAACTTAAAAAATCTCAATGTGTAGTTGAGACTCCTTGTCTCAGATGTTTGGAATTAGAATTAGAATTAGAATTAGAATTAGAATTAGAATTAGAATTAGAATTAGAATGCTTTTATTGTCATCATACACACAAAAAAAAGAGTTTATGAGTTGTAAGTAGTCCCACAAGAGATTTCCTCTCTAAACTTCCCTGATGATTTCATTTTTTAAACCCACTGATATAAAACTTTGAAAAAAAAAGCAAAAATGAGCTAAAAAACATTAAATACACAAATTGTGTTGCAGGATTTTGTATTTTTCCCATTAATCTACCCCCTCAAATTTATCTTGAGGCTGTTCAGAGGGGTTTACTGCTTAGTTAGAAAACAGCCACAACAGTAAAATCTTAGCTGTACACATTGATCAGTAGGTACTTGCAATCTTATCAAGTCATACATAATAATAAATCACTCCTGGATGGCGTCTCTTATCTGCATAATGAGTACTTCAGTGTCTGAAACTAAGCATCTTGCCAGTAATTATTTTACAGTGTTTTGCTACTTAAATCTGAGTACTTTATCCACAACTGAAAAACATGCACACCAAAGAAGCTGTTGCACAAATCTACAAATCTACAAATCTTCACACTGTGAAGGAGAAGAGAGGGATGATGGGAGAAGTAGTTTTTGTGGGTTTTAAGGGTTTTCTGCTTGGAGTAGCAGAAATTAAAAAAAAAAAATTCCAGGAAATGTTCAAACTGAGGTTGAGCACTTCCTCATGTTGTCTTATTCTGACATTTGGAAATTTGGCTGGGAGTTACCGCTCGATTGATTTATGTCATGTCAGCACAAGACTACAACTGTGTGCAAGTGTGTGTGTGTGTGAATGTGTGAGTGTGTGTATTCGGGCATGCGCATGTGTTTTTTTTTTCTTGTACATAACAACGGTGAACATGTTCCTAGCACAGCTTAACTTAAGCAAACAACACACACCTTCCTGGGCAGTCAAGAGAGCAGATAGAGAAATGATTGAGAGCAAAAACAGCCAGAGGAGAGAACATCACTCGCCCAGAAAGTTTCTGTCTAAAAACTGCTCTCAGTTTTCTGGAAAAAGCAAAGAAAAGAGAGAATGAAGGATAGAGAGCAGATGGGGTGAAAGGGAGAGAGATGAAAGTCACAGTGTGTGGTCAACAGTGCGCCGGAGTTTCAGCTGCTATTGAAAGCAGCCCCACTCCTTAACGACTGAGTAAACAGGCAAGAAGAAAGTCTATTTAGCATAAAGACTAGAGGATGATGGACAGACAAAAAAGGGATTAAAGTACAAATGATAGAGAGCTATTATTGGACTGTAGCACATTAACTGCAGTTATAAGACTGTCAAATCAATTACCATGACTTATAAGGAAGAGAATTGAATATAATCAAAGCAAAAAAGCCCATAAAGAACTATGTGTAAAGTTATGTAGGACAGGGTGTGTGCATTTCAAGGGATTTTGGACAATCATTTGTTATGTGCAAAATCTAGAAGACTGCAGATTGTCAGAAAACAGGATCACAGGTCAGTAACATTCTTCACTTGAGCCAGTGGGGTCAATCCAAATCAAAGATTAACTGTCAGTCATTAGTGGGAGCCAATCAGGACTCAGACAAGCCTCAGAGGGGTCAGGTGTTCAGGTGACCGCACATCGGCCCAGCAGGTCAGCGGTTAACTGTTGAACCCCACAGGAAGAGTCGCGACATGGAGGAGAAACATTCACTGTCGCTCGTGCCTTAATCATTGTACATGTCCTCTAAATCATTTGTCAGACACACAAACATGCCATAACTTGATCTGACCCAAACCGACTGTGTCAGGTTTAATCCTGATTTGTGGTTTACAGTTTGGCCAACATTTTTCCATATTTTTGAAAAAAACTGCACCAGATTTCTTGCATGTGTACTTGGTGAGGAAATTCAACTTTTATTTTTCTTAATAGCAATGAATCCCATAAAAGATGAAAAGCAACATTACATTTCATTCACAATTTTCAAACTGTCCTACCCTATCTGTGGCTTGAAAACATAAAACTTATAAAACAACTCAGAAACATACATTTTAGTTGTTTCAAAATGGCCTCGTAAATTGAAAAGAAGCTTGGAGTCGTAGCTTCTAGAGAAAAAGTGTAAATTATGGATTTGTTAATAAACCACAATGCCCATTGTAACAAAGGAACATGTCAAACCTTTTACTTGTTAGTTCGATTGATTCATTTTTAGTTTTGACCTTTTAATTGGATTGACTGACCAAAACAGATACGGAATATTTCTGACTTCGTCCTTTGAATTGATGTAAAGCGGTCCGCCAAGTGGTCCACAACATTTTTCATATCAAAGGATCCATAGCTAACATAAAAAATAGACCATAGACTCCCACTTGATAGGATTTGTCTGTTGTGCCCCCATTTGATAAATTTTTGGTTTTTGATCAAAGCTTCCCAAACTCTGGAGGCTTGAGACCCTCTAAAATTCCATAAAACATTCAAGGCCCATCTCCATCTCATTTTGTCATGGAAATGTACATAATCTCCATAATAAACGCTGCAAAGTAGATGGCTCACACACACATAACATTGTCTATTTAACAAAAACAAAGGTTCCTGTAAAACTATGGACACTACTAAGAATATTTAAAAATCACCATGCAAATTGAGAGAGTTGGAGGGATGTCTGGAATGACACACAGCTGGATGCAGAGAAAAACAGAAAGAGTTTATTTTCAGAACACATATATTTCAATAAATTTACTATGAAAGAAGTTTTATGGTCCAGATTACAAAATACCTGCAATACTAGTGCAGTCCACCAAGGGGCTATGGCCCATGCATTGGGATACTCTGTTTTATAAGAAAAAGTGTATAAAAAGGTGCCTAAAAAGCGTAAGACCATGACTGAAATAGAGATACATTAAGCCATTGTTTTATGGATGGAATTTTAGTGAAAATAAATTTTTCCCCTTATTCTTGAGAAGTCCTGGAGCCCTTACAAGAACCCCTGGGGGATCCCACTTTTAGAACCGCAGATGTAAAATTGTACAGTGACAGTGTGTTTTGCATACACTGTGGCTAAAGACTGCATTTTTTCATGTTGGTAACCTGGAAATTCATCCCGTTTGAACTGAAAAGTCAGAATTTCCAAGTTAGTCAGAAATTTCAACTTGAATGCCCCCCCAGTCAGGAGAACATCGCTAACACCAACCCCAAATACCAAGATGGCTGCTTCATGCAACAACACCAGTGGATAATGCTTTGATTTACCATTTGTTTGTGCTTCTTTCTTCTCTGTATCTTATTAAATCAGTTGTGCATACAGTAATGTTCAACTTCTCTTTCTGTGGCCATATTTTCCATGTAATGCATTGTTATCAAATGTTTTTGCTAACTTGGCTAACAATGGATAACCTAGAACTGCTAACCAGTAAGATAGCAACTTCGTTTTCTGACTTGTACTGAAACTCAGTCAACTCAGGTGTAATGTCAATCCCAGCCCCAAGTCACGACTCCTGACCAAAATAGAACGAAGAATTATAAGTAACACTATAATCATGCTGCTGACAATAGGTTTAAGCTAAAGCAGACTTACTTAAAACTAAACCATTAGTAAGCACATTAGAGAGGGCCTCTTAAACTTTGCTGGTTATCTCTGATAAGCTGGTTCACTAATGAGACCAGGGTCCCCCACACACAACCACACACACACACACAAACACAAACACACAAGCACCACACAAATGGAATTTGCCACATAGGTAAAAAATGTGAATAAGCAGGGCTGAAGTGAGCAATAAAGCAGTGAGGGTGGCAGTAATCAGTATCTCAGCCATGGAGGCTGTACGACTGTCATCTATTATTAAAAGTCATCTCATATAAGTAAATGAATAGCGTGTCACAAGACAAGAGGTCCTGCTATTTATTCCTTTAGAGTGATACGACCTGTAGGAGCACACCACAGTATTAAGTCCCATGCTGTGCTTTCTTGGAAACAGTTCCTCTCAGACATGCAAAGCAATTGACAAATTGTTTCAGACATGGCAAAGAAAAAGCTTCCTGCTGTGATTTTTTGGTGTCTCTGATGACATAGTTGTTCCATGTTCATTAGACAACTTTATGGTGTAAAATACCCACATAGTTTATTTTTAAGAAAAATGTGAAGCAAGAATAAGCAGGATAAGGATTCTGTTTACCTTTTAAAACTCAAATGTAAAACAACATAGAGGCATATTTTCCAGGTGTCTCTTGCACACGTACATTACAAGCTGTCAGCTGCACTAATTGACCACAATCGAGTGAAACAATGAACTTGACAGATGAGAAGTGAGAACTGTGGTTGACCTTAAAGACACATGATGTCCTCGCACTGCGGTTCACACAGCTCAACTGTCAGCATGCTGACTAAAACAGGGTGAAGCATTAAATCACACTGAGGAAAGCTGCGTTTTCATTTTTTCTGTCCCTCCACATTGTTAACAGATATCACCAAGACACAGTCATGTTGTTGTGGTACATTGTTGCAACATCAAGGCTGCAATAAGCAGCTATTAGTATTATTGATTAATCTGCAGTTTAACTCTTGGATTAGTTGACTTGTAGGTTTCACAGAAACAGTGAAAAATCATAATATATCAGACCCAAAAGAGATGTTTTAATCTTTTCAACTGTTTTCAGTGCACATCAGCAGTAAACATTTTCGCTGCCCAGCAGCGAGGCAGATATTCAAAGTTGAGACCAAAAGCAGAGCTAAAAGAGGGTAAATACTGACTTACATTAGAGAAGTAACACACAAACACAACTTGAAAGAGTGTGCCCCAACTGCTCAATTCGCCATTTCAACGTCAAAATTAATGATATGATTAGCTATCTTTCAACACTTCCATATTTACCGTGTTCAATAATTCCTTCACTGTCACTTCAACTTCTTTAAAAATTTCTAAATATTTGAGCTGCAGTTTTCAGTTGCAACTTTCCTTCTGTGATTATAAATTGGTAGATTTGTTTTCTGTCACTCTAAATCACATTATTCTTGTTCAAAGGTTTCTTTCTTACATAAGTAAAAATCTAATCTGCACCTGATTTGCAAACTCTGAAGACCTACATTTTTGTCTTTGCCTCCTGTTGCCTCCATCCCTCCACTTTTCTTTCCTTTTTCACTCCTCCCATCCATGTACCTGTCACCCTCATTCCTCCGGTTCACTCAAGCTCATAGAAGAGCAGCAGGGAGGGGGAAGGACAAACGAGGAAGGTGTGGAGAGGAGGGCAAGCTGAGAGGGAAAAGGGTGAGGAGGGGGAAGAAATGTTGAAAAAAGTAAAGAGAGGGAGTGTGTGTGGGGAGTTTGAGGAGGAAAAGACCAGATGAAGAGGAGCGAGAGAGCCTAATGAACGGAGAAGAGGGGGCTAAATGTTCAGGCCTCCCTCAGCGCTAGAAAGCCCTTTAGAGTGAAACTGGCCTGAAGAATTTCAGGTCAGACAGAGTGCGTAAGTGACCGCCTTCAGCCAACCCCAACTTCACCACGGAGGGATGATTCCACTTCATTTACTCTGAGAGCCCCCCTGCCTCCAGGACCTTCACATTTGTCCACTCATATCAACACAATTTTACTCAAACACCATGATTTTAAGCAATATAACAAAGATCCTGCATCCTAACTCTTAACTTTTTTGACATAAAAAACAGCATTAGAATGAAGTTTAGTCAATGATATAAACTTTTATTTACAACCAGCCATTGTTGAGGCACTTATTATAAACACACAGGTTTTCTTTAAAGCAATGCAGGATAAAAGGGTCCACTGAAACCAAATGTTGCCACATAAGTTCCCTAACGCAGCTACAGTCATTACTAATCATCTGCTTTAGTCTTAGCTTTAGCGCTAGCTGAAAGGGGCTTTGCTTCCTTAGGCAAACACATTCCTCAGGCTAATCAGCTAGCCTGTTCAAGGCCAAAGCTGACATTGTTTCAGACAATCACTACAGACGTTGATGGTGTCACACACTCGTGATAGAGGCTTTGGAGGCCCCATATGTTTGTGCCTGTGTGTGTGTGTGTGTGTATCGGGAGCCCTGTGAGATTTGATAGTATACGATTTTTGGCACCCAACTAACCTTCATGCACACTTTTATAATCAAACAGTGGCCCACCCTGTCTACAAACAAATTGAGGGAGCGTGTGGCAGACTCCCACAATGACAAAACTGCAGAAACTTGCAAATGAAGTAACTTTTCTGCCAACACAGTCATTTCTATTAACTGTAACTTTCAACATCTCTTACAAAACAGTAGGCCAGTTACTATTTAAAAGCACTACGTATCATCATTTGTCATGTTTAGCCTTGAGTGCACTTTAAATGAATGAAATTTAACACCAGATCACTGGCTTTTCTGTCACACCCACACACATGCACACAACAAACAGCTCTCCTAATGGAGGTGAAAGTCCACATATCATATGACGAAGAACCCGGAAGTGCATGAGCAATAATACCAGCCTCTCCATGTAGTCACTGAAACATTTTTTATCCCCCACCTTTAACACACACACACACACAAGCGCGCAAACAGATTCATGCACATACACATACAGTGTCATGCCACTCCACTGGTTCCACTGGTTTTATTGTTAAAGACATCTTGATCTCCATTCCAGTCACTGATTGGTTTAAGTACCTTTGTTTCCAATGATTTTGGCTCTGATAAAGCAATGAAACAGTTCTGGTGAACAGTAACTAATAAAGCGGAACAGCAGATTTCCTCCAAGACAAAAAGCAACAGGAAAAACAACTGTTTCCTTCAGAATGTTTTTATCAAAAGCATGTAAGCTTTGGTCAAAGAAAGGTTGACAATGTCAAATGATGTCACGCAGAAGGAAGAGGCACACTAGGAAGTATAGAGTTCATCTATCATAGAGATATGCGACAGATTCAGAATTGCAAAATTTTCAACCACAAGCTGGAGAATCAGACTTTTAAAGGCTGCATGATCAAGATTTGTGAAGGTCAATTTAACAAATGTTTAAATAGCAGAGTGAGACTAGAGCAAGAAGTGATAACAAGTTTTTGAAGAGACTTAAACCGGACACGATTTCACTACAGAGACCTTCAAAGAGACAAAAACACACTTGAAAATCAACCTTAAAACTGTACCTGTATCCCAAACTGAAGAGTCTAGGATTTGACGAGCAGGCCGAGAAGATGCAGCTGGTATGTTTTGCTTCAAAAAGTCACTTTGCACACACACACTTGTCTGAAACTCACTCTCTGACTGTCTGTTCACACTGACAGGCTGCGACAGCGAGACAGACTCCTTGCCTGCCCGTGTCTGACTGTTTGAGTGTGGAGGTAAGAAAAGGTGGTTTAGTGTTTACTCATTCTGAATGGCCAGAGGAGAGAGGTGGGGCCACTTAATACAGGTAACCCCCCACCTTTTTTCCTCCTTCTTCAATCTCTCTCTCTCAACTGATAAGGAATAAGACAAAAGGGAAGGGATGGGATGAAAGGGCAGAGGGTGTGCCAAAAGGTGATGATTGACGACGATCAGGGAAAAGTCCAGCCCAGCGTAATGAGCCAGTGCTTTTTAGTGTGCAAACTGTATTTACAGCAAAAATCCAACATGAGAAGGTTATTTTAAATGCACACATTTCTGAAACAAATTTCTGATTTCACATGCTAGCAGCTCATTTAATGTTATGTTAATAATGCTACTTTAAGCTAAATGCTAATTGTAACATGCTAACACGCTCAGAGTGACGATGCTAACATGCTGATGTGTAGCAGATAAAATGCTTACTATGTCCATGATCCAAATTTAATATGTTAGCATGCTAACATTTGCTAATAAGCCCTATGATCATGATCTTAACATGATACTAAAAGAAAGTTCAGAAAACATCAAAGTGATTCAAATGGGGATCATGAATGTGGCTAAAAAATGTGATAACAATCTTTTCAATAGTTTTTGAGGTATGTCACTGTAGACCACAAAAGGAGGCCTTCCTGCCATTGCCAACCCTAAAACCACAAACAGCAACACCACATGTCAAGACAAACCAAAGTGTTAACCATAAAAAGGGTAACAAACGTTCATAGAGTTACTGCTTATGAGCTGTCACTTCAGCCGTCAGTGTAAGTGTTTGACAAGCACTTTAAACCGGAGAACCACCGTGATTCATCAAACCAAATCTTTCCTTTTTGTATATCTTAAGGCATATTGGAAAAAGTTTTGGGTTTTTCTGAAGTTTCAAAACAATTGACTAATTAAAAAACAACTGTGCCAAGAGACAAGAGACAAAAAAAGAAGAGATTTGAATTTCTTTATCTGTGATCACTTCGGATTTTTCAGCTGGTTTGGAAGGTCATCTAAATATTTTAATTACCACATCAATCAAAAATTTCTCTTATTTTAATCTCAGTTTCAAACAACTTTGCCCCCAAAAGTAAGTTTTTATATAAAGAAGTCTATCACACACAATATACTGTATTTCTTCTTGAAATGTAGAGAAGTGTAAATTAGCGTTATATAAAAATAGGCTCTTCAAGTTATGTGTAAGTACCTCAAATCTGTACCTAGTTACGATACTTAAGTAAATTAACTTTCCACCACTGATGGCACATTTTTGCTTTTGCCACAGTGTGTAAATGAACGTTTTCTGACCAACTGAGCTGTTTACATCTCAGTGATTTAATGACTTAGTTTCATTTGACAAAGTGCTCATGTGCCTTCTTTTGTCTTAGGTTGAATTAAATATGAATTGAAAGTCACTTTGCTGGCAACACGCTGATAAACACAATGGAGATAAAGAGAATACAAACTCAACTAAAGCTGTCACATTCCAGTCATATTTACCAGAAACACAGAGAGGGTCAGAGAGAATAGGAAGGAGACCACGCTGACAATGTGTGGAAGTGTACATAACCTTTAACAACCCTAAAAGAGAACGGGGCCTATAGGCTTATCAGACGAGGTGCTGCTACTCCAGCACAAGTGTGTTCATGTGTGTTTGGGTGTGTGTGTGTGTGAGTGCTATTGCCGTAAGTGACACATTAACCAATGACTCTGTTAATGAAGGACATGTAATCACTGATTCTTGCCTTTTTGGCAGAGCGCACATGCGCACACACACACACACACACACACACACACACATATGCACAAACACATGCATGTATAAACACAAATGCACACTCTCATACTCACACACACACACAGTACAAGCAGATAGCCAGTTCAAGGTTTACAGATGGAGAAATCTATTCTCTCCTCAACAGGGTGTAATAAGGTTGGAGTGAAGGCCGTATGCAGCCATAAATGGTAGAGAGAAGCTCAAAGACCAAGATGACTTTATTACTTGCACACTGTATCACTATAACACATTCTCACGCACACAGATATCAGCTCAAGTGCAGGCATTGTTAATTTGTTTAGCCTAGTACCACATACACCAACAGTTCTTAACCCAGGTCATACAGACAAGAAATATCCTTTAAAATACATAAAACATACAGACAAAATAACCAAAACAGAAATACATCTGGAGGGGAAATTTAGTAACACACTGTAATGTAGCTGTGAGTAGCTGTGAGGAAATTTCAAGTTTTATGTTAATTTAAAACATCACTAAACTGACACATAAATATACATACAGTATTAGCAAACAAGACTTTTAGGAACAAGGAAGAAACAACAGGGGGTTTATGGGGAATGGGGGCATAAATTACACTGAGTATCTGTTAGGTACAGGTCTGGGTATTAAAACTGAAGTTTGGGGGAACTCACAATATTAGAATTTTATTCTGGCAACTGGGCTGATTTTTTATGTTGTGATGATGCGGCAGTTAAGATCTGGATAGAGTTAGGCACAAAAAAAACAGTGGGTTCAGGTGAAGAAATACTTATTGTTTTGGCTTAAAATTCACAATTTTGTCAACAGGTATTGACATGCTGGAAAACACCCAAATGGTTCCTAAAATTGCCAGGTTTTCCTGATGAAACTCAGGTCCTTAAAGTGGTCTTAAATACTGGTCTGCTGCTTGCTTGTCATCTAGTTGTCATTGTACCATTTAAACATCATTTCATTTACATGCAATGTAATGACAAAGTGTACAAGTTGTAGAGTGGTTTGCAGAAATGTGCAATGTCAAGAATTTGTTCTGGCAACCATATTGGTCATTACAGTTGAATGGTAACCCACTGCCTCTTTTTAGCCTCTTATGCCCCTTGGATAAACTACAGGGCCAGTGCTGCTCCTTGTTGTGGTGGGTGAAGTGCATTAAAAAGCTATTTAGCTTTTGTTTAGGGCAGTTATTAGGGAAGGTGCCCCAAAAGAAACTCTGGTGTCAAGCTACATAATACTACCAAAGATAGAGAGGAGTAGAGTAGAGAGGAGTTATTCTGATCAGCTTATATCTTAAGTCACAGTTTAGCCACAGTAAACTGCAGTTTCACTCATTAATAATCACATAATATTATTGCCTTGTTGATACTAGTTAATTAAAGAGTAAAAACAAGAGATGGGCAAAAATATATATTATTAAAGTTTAATTACAAGATTTAAAAATAATTAAAGCTTTAAGATGAAATATGTTTGAGTTATCTACTTTGATCTAAAATACGTAATGTTTTTTCTCTTGTTCCACCTTGTTTTCCTACACAGCCCCTGAAGCTCTAAGTATTTTAATGGTTCTTGACTCATACAACAAGATTACACTCTAAATCTCAGGCTGTAACATACAGTGTTACCAAACTTTACTTCTGTAATAAAATCATAAGTCTTGCACTGAAGACTGCAGAATGCAGTGAAGATGGTCATCAGCTCGGAGTTCACAGAAACAGATAGAGAGACATGTGGGAACTGGCCCGACAGGTCTGATATGAACCTGTACACAGCCACAAGAAGCTGCACACAAACAGCTTTACAACGGTCACTGAAACACATGAGGGGAATGTTAACGTGTGAAGAAGAGGCGACTTTGTGTCTACTGCCTTTACAGCAACAGACACACACTGGCATACGTGCATGTTAGCAGAATAGACAGAGATTGAAGGGACAGCATTGTGAGTTTTACTAGCAGCAATTCTGAGTTAATTTTACTTTTTCAATTAAATTAAGTATATATATATATTATTATTATATTATAATTAAAAATTTACATAATTTTAAATATAAACCATGTTTACTTTTTTCTATTTCTATTTCTTCATCATACAAAATTTGAACATGGCATGTGTTTATGTGTGAAATACAATATTAATCAAAATATAGCTATTGAATGGTATCCTAAAAAAGTTGTTTTCGGTATAAAGCTTTACCTTATGAACATTCACACACTCTTGCACACATCCAATCACAGGCTAGATTGTGTGTCACTTTTCATTGGGTATAAGTAGCGTTTCAAACTGATAATTGTGTTTGAAAAATGATTAACATCTGTGTCACAGAAACTTACTGCCTTTACTTTTATGTGGTTGATAAGATGTTTTCTGTATGACCAAAGCCAGTAGTAAAGTGGTCTGAGCTGTGAGTCAGACATTAAATATCACCACTGGGCAAGCGCATTCCAACAGCCTCTGTTGTGAGATATTTTATTATATTGTGTATAAACTTCACGTTATTTGCTAACTGTCAATGGAAACATGAACATCACAGATATGTGAAAGTCCCGAGACACGTTAACCCTGCAGGCCATGTGAGACAGTTGAAGGGTGAGACTCAACAAAGTGCTTGTTTGCCAAGAAAATACTTACAGGCAAAAGAAAAACACTTTCTCCGTAGCCAGACAAACTTAAATATGAGCATCTGTGCCCTTGTGTTTTATCTGTTTATGTCTACGGAACTTTTACAATCCCAATTCATTTCTGTGTCTTTTTCTCCTTACACTGCACATTAAATAAATACAAAATTCAAATACAGTTGGTTAGAACAACCTTTTTTTTCAGAAACAAAACCCAGCAGCAAGACTAAGAGGACCAGAAGACTTCAAGTAATTCAACATATTACAGAAACAACAGCAACATTTTGAAAGGGTTTGTCTTTTTAGTAAGCAAATACAGGATTTGTTTCCAATAATGTCCTAATGATTCTTAAAAAGATAAGTCTTATAAAGCGTCTAATACTTTCAATTAAACTACAACTAATACTGAAACGAAATTAAGGATGGACCCATTCATTTCCACAAAATAGAAATTGAAACTAAACCTGTTAATGTAACTGAGAAATGTTTGAACAAGACTGAAATCTTACATTGAAGCTAAATAAAAATGAATTTAGAAAAACAACATTAACACCCTATATTTTCTGACCTTTTTAAAAGCATTTTTCTATCAACATCAAAATTATTTATAGGTTAACAAAAGAAGTTTGTCAAGTAATTTAAAAAAAAGTGCTGAAAGTTGAAATGTGAAGATTAAAAAACAATCTAAATTGTTTTTTCTGGAACGTCAACCTCAGCTGACCCTTGGCATGGTAACAGAGGGAGTAAACACAGCAGGGTGTCACACGGCTCACAGGGGCGTGTGTGTGAAAGTGTGTGCAGATATAAGTTGACCAGTGTTGAGCACAGAGAACTCAGTCCTTTTGTTTGCAATACGATTACTTGGAGATACAAAATTTCAGTCTGTGGATCTTCAGCAGGTATTTTTTCAACTATATTTTCAATAAAGTTTTATTGCAACCAAAATGACGTTGTCCAGGAGTTTTGTCCACAGATCCGTCCTCTTGTGCACCTGTATGCAAGGAGCTGAAGGTGTGTAGAAGCCCTGACAGCCACTTTTGAGTGTATAAATGCTGCTCAGCCTAGTAATTCTTACAATAGTAAGACTTCACTTGTGTCAAAAGGGTAAAGTCTACCTCCTTTCTGTTGTAACACTTCCTCATTCACAGGGTCACCTCACATCCTGTATCTACCCTCAGCCAATCTCAGCTTCCCACTTATGATTAACAGTAATGACTAAGCACAAAAGGAGCCTTTCTGCCCTCCTCCCCCCACACACACATACACACAGGATCTGACATTAAAGTCCTACATTTTTTTTCTTCCATCCTGATGAAAGAAGTTTCCCCTTTTGCCTAGAATCTGATCAGCTGACACTCCAGTCATGTGGCTTGTCGCTAACCAATGGCTGAGCAGGGGGGCATTGTGTGCTTAGGTGCAACAATCACTGCCAAGGTCAAGGAGACAAAGAAGGAGAGAAAGAGAGAGAGACAGAGATGAGGTAAAGACTTGAAAGAAAAGTAAGGCACAATAGAAAAAGAAACAGAGTCATCCTCATGACTTATAACCACACTGAAGCCACTTATTATCTGACCAATGACCGTCATAACGTCAGTGAGGGTGACTGTACTCGCTCCCAACACCGAGAAACAACACTAACTATCATGTGATAGAGTGTAACCGGCATGCAGTTGAAATAAAAGAAAAGAAAAGGAGAGATTATAACAAGTTGGGTCTTGTTCCGATAGTTTTGATGACATTTGGAGGCAAAAGTTCATTAAGACAAAACTCAACAGTCCAGATAGTCTTACTGGTTGTTAAAAAATCTGCTGTTAAACATGTAAATGTGTAACTAGAACTGAAAAAAAAAGGTGAAGGTTGGAGTTATTTTCTAAGCTTTTTGTTTTAACCGTCCATTTAAATTCAACTTTATTTGCAGAATATTATACTTGATGCACTTACTCCAGACAACATGCTCACATACAGTTTCACAAAGCAACATGTGTTTGCAATGGTCATCTTAGCTGTTTTAGTTTTTGTCTGATTATTTTATAGCTGCACTCGCTTGTTCTAAAGCACTTTATTTCAAGGCTGTGTCATAATTCACATATAAATGTATGGCATGTATAAACGAGACCATATTAAAAGAAATGTTTCAATAAAGACCCCCTGATTCAAAAAAAGTGATTTTCTTGAGGTGTTTTCACATTCCTCTGCTGAAGGGGGCGATGTCTGTGCACTTCCTTAAAAACTAAGATTCACAGTACTTGAGGTATGCTTGCTAGCTTTGTTACATCACAAGAAACCTAAAACCTCCAGCAGAGAGTGAACTTATTAGTCCACAGAGTGAAAGCTTCAGTGTTTCATCCATTTGAGTTAGCCATCTTGATGCACCGCTTCCTGACTGATCAAACCAGCAGAAGCAGCTGTGGTGGACAGGGCACAGGGCCTGAGATTCATGGATACAGATTTTCTCAATGAAGGAGAAAGAACACATATGACCCCAGCACCTTTTCAGAGTTTACATTGGAAAACCATGTTAAACAAAACATTAATCATATTGGAGTACTTTTACATGCTTTAAAGCATCTCTGGGTGGTGGGCTTCACACTCTCATTACTTTACATAATTTTCATAGTAGAGTTCTGT